>CM071932.1:29726959-29945255 GCA_016081115.2 Rehmannia glutinosa | reverse complement strand
TGCTTAAACACTTTGTGATTCACAGGGTTGAGTAGGTTAATGAATGCTTTTATTTGATAATTAATTACAATTGAAGTTAATGTTTTCCAACCCTATTCAAGTACTTTGCTTTAATTCTTGTTTTATCAAAACGCGTTTAGTTTAACTTAATCGATGTATTGATTCATAATTCTAATTATGAGTTTAATACTAGATCTATGAGTACTTGACATGAATATCTTGCATTTACTGAGAAGTCTGCGAATATTCGTGAGTTTTTATAATCTTTTGAACTTTTTTGGGAGTTGGATATCTCATGAGTAGAGATGCTGGCAGATATTCCACTCAGCGCTTTTACATGCATCTCGAGAGAGGTAAATTACTTTTGTGATCGGCCATAGGGAAGAATACGTTTAACTTTGGTTTGATTAATCACGATAATAATAAAAGGGGATATTACGCAAACCATAACCCGGAATCCATTCATTCATACTTGATCTTTTAATCACTCTTTTGCTTGTTTCTTTTAGGATAAATTTATGCTTTAGTGTTAATAAAACCAATCCATCTCAAATTCGATGAGTCTAGATAAAAATAGGCTATTATAATCCGAATTAGTACATTAATTTATTATTCCCTGTGGAATTTGACTAACTTGTTAAATCTGATAAGCGCACATAACTTCGCGGTGAAGCTAAAAATAAAGGCGAACATGTTCAAAGTGAAGGTGTAATAGTTTTGGTAACTATTAATAAAATTATTTTTCTTTTTTAAATCCATCCCTATATCTTGGGTGGTAGAAAGCACGTAGTCCCTAGGTGAGGTGGGCTCTGTAAATCAACGAGTGTTGTTTATTTTAACGACTTATCTTATTTTTTTATTTCTTCTAAAAAGAGGCCTGTCGGAAAAATCAGCCTAATCTATTCACCCCTCAGATTATCGTAGCCACTGACTAACAAGTGGTATCAAAGCCAAGCTCTTTAGCAAGCTCATTTTCTCATTGCGGTAAACATGAAAGATCCATGGCTACAAACGAAAGCTACCTCACCACCGAGCGCCTCCACCAACAAGCTACACTATTCGACGCCAACAACTATGCCTTTTGGAAAGACCGATGGGAGTTCTGCAAGGATGCAGATTCGATATAGGATCTGATCATTGAAGGAATTTCACAACCAACAAAGAAATTAGAGGATGGCTCCTTGCCTCTCAAAAGTTTTAAAGAGTTCGATGATAATGACAAAAAGCCTTCTTTAAACTGCAGTAAGGCCTTGAATATTTTACATTGTTCTTCTCTTACCGCCACTCCAGTATAATCACATAAGAGGCATAAGATCGGCACATGAAATTTGGGAGAAATTGGAGACTATCTATGAGGTACAAAGAAAAAAGGCAAACAAGCAAGAAAAAACCATGCTTGTTCAAAGACTTTGAAAACTTCATTATGTTTGATGGAGAAAATATTTCAAAGATGGTGGAAAAGACAACATAGTAAATCCTCTTGGGCGCTTGGAAAAACCATATCCGAAGAAGACAAAGTCACCAAAGTCCCCAAATGCTCTCCCGGTCATGGTCCGAAAAGGTGACGACAATTATGGAAGCTCAAAATCTTGAAACACTCAAATTTGATGAGCTCATTGGGAACCTCTCATCTATGGTGTATATCTTAAGGAGAGGAAAATTCTCAACCATCCACCTCTAAACCTTATGCAAAATATTCCAAAAAGCTTAGCATCTTTTAGTATTTGTATTATGCTAACGAGGATGATGAGGAGACGGCCACTCTTGTTGAACATTTGCCAAATTTGTGAACAAAAATAAGGCAAGAAAATCAAGAGACAACTATTGTTTCAAATGCGGAAAATGCAGGGACTATATAGCCAATTGCCCAAAAATAGTCTAGAAGAGTAAAAGAAGAAAAACCATTTTTCAAAAAAGAAAGCTCTAAATGCCGAAGTTAAAACTTGGGATGAGCTACTTGCCACTTCCTATGAGGAAGAAGAAGCCGACAAGGTCTCATGGCCATGACGATGAAAACAACGAGGCGGCCTAATTCTTCATCTTCTTTCTTTAATTGATGAATTACAATGTGATTATGATGAACTCCAAAATGAATTCAAAGATATGTTATGTAAATACAAACTTTTTAAAAAGGATTTTAAAGAGTTCAAATTAGAGAAAGAAAATTTGTTTACTTCTTATGAATCTTGTAAAGCCCCGATTTTATGCAAGCGTGTATTTGATTCACTTATCGTCTATGTATCTTGTTTGACTATTTTACCGTCACTTTGACGGGTAAATATTATTAATAAATATATTTTTCATTTTATCTCACTTTATTTATTACTTGTGATCAGGATCCTTTATTAATTCTACTTTACATTAATGATCACTTGATTGATCATTATTATTATTTGTGTATTTATTAGTCACCTTAGAATTTTAAGAGACTATTTATTTTAGAGACTTATACCTTATAGAATAAAGAATTGATTTAGAATAAGTGATCATGAGACTTATAAGTGATGAAGGAAATCACTATTTATTTTTGGAGATTGATATTATTCATCTATTATCATCAATTTTGGGACAAAAAAAATATGGATACTACAATTACCCTTTAAGTGGGCGGCAATGAGGGGATTTTAGTGTAGAAATACCATCCAACTCTTGTACACATACACCTTATGTATTCATCTTGTGTATAATTACACCATTAATACAAACCTTATACATATCATCTTATACTACAATTTTATATCATTAAATCTCCCAACATTCCCCCTTTCCTCTCAAATTCCATTCAAACTCATCCTTTGCCCATACTTTGACTAGTCTAATTGTCTCCATGCAAGAGACAAATTGCAAGACATCATCTTGATCAATTCTCTCCGTCTCCTCACTATTTTTGGCCCATTAGGTCAAATAACACTAAAAATTTCATTTAATTTTACCAATATCATACTTGAACTTTGCAAAAAATCCTTCCCTTCTCTCTAAAATCCTCCAACTTCTCTCTAAGCATATATTCATCTTTTTCTTCAAATCTTCAAACACCTTCTTCATATCTTCAAACACACTTTATTCATATATTCAAACACTTTCTTCACATCTTCAAACACTCTCTTTTTCTTCAAACACTTAACAAAAATACAATAATTCTTCTTACTTCTTCCATAAGATTCGAATCTACACTACTACAAGGTAAGAATTTTGTTCCTCCTCTTGTCTTGATATCATCTAGCTACCTTCTTTCACCCATTAATTTAAGTTGGATTTTTATTTTTGGAGGTACACTTAGAAGACTACTTGGAGTAATGCAAGCCTTGTGATCATCTTAACAAGAATTTGAAGGTTGTGAAGAGAGAATTTGGTCTACAAAGGTAAGAAATGAGATTTTTAGTACATTTTCTACTTCCTTTCTATTTTCCAAATTTTGATACTCCATTTTCATTTTTGGAGTTTTAGGGGCTGACCTTAAGAGTTAGTTTAAGGGTGAGCAAGGAGACCCATTTTTGAGATCTCTACTAGTCTCATTTCACAAGGTAAGTGTAGTTTGTACCAATTCCTTCACCTCTATGCTCTTCTCCTTAATTTTTAACCTCGTTGTCTAACTCTTAATTTTTGGTATTTCTTGAATTAAGGGCTGACCTAAGTGAGTTTCAATCAAGTTGTGAAATTTAATCTTTTATTTCACAACTACCAATTTTAAGGTGGGTGGAAAAATCCTTTCAACTTCTAGGTGTTTTCTTTAAAATGCATGTAATATTTTATTCTTGAGCACTATATATATATCATGTATTGCATGTTGATTTCATATATCAAAATGTAAAAATTTCTCAAGTGTTTCTCAAAAATGCTATTTATTGAAATTTAGGTGCATGCATGTACATTTTAATGATGTATTTAATTTCAATTTTGGACTTAAAATGCAAAAATAGAATGTTGGTGGACTTAATTGCAAGAAAATAAAACTTAAGGGACCCCTCTGCAATTTTCGAATTTTGGAACTGTACTCAGGTTCAAAAATGATGTTTGAACATTTTGATAATGTTTTAAGAGTTTTTAGATAAATAAAATCAACCTTTAAAACCCTGGGACTAGATTGTAAAATTTTAGAAGTTTAAGGACTACATTGCAATTTCCAAACTGTACCAGCCCCTTTATTTTGAAATTTGAAATTTTGACTCTTAAGGGATTGGAAATAACATATTTTAAGTGTATTCCAAAAAATCCAAGTGTTTAGATCTTGGAAAGTAATTTTATAAAAAATGAGGGACCAAATTATAAAAGATTAAACTTGAGGACCAAAATGAAATTTCCAGGACTTATACAGTCCATGTACCTAGAAATACTAATTTAACTATAACTTAAGGATATTTTGAACCCAAGGTTCAAATTTCATAACAATTGGACCAAGACAATTATTTTAAAAATGGGACAAAAATGAGATTTGCAAAGTTTAAGGACCTATACATATTTCTTTTTAAACTGTTTTTGTCCCAATATCCCACTGACCTTAGTGACATTTTACAACTGGAATCACATTAAAAGCCCTTCCAGTTTGTGAGATCCAATTATTTTAAACTTAGGGCCCGAAATGACAATTTTAACAAATTTAGGGCCAATGCGAGATTTTATAAAACCTCGATCTCAAAACTTTAAAAATCTGAATCTCTAAACAATTTAGAGAATTTAGGAACTGACCTCATAATATTTCAAGGTCGGGACATTTAATTATTCAATGTTAACCCTAAAAATATTGGTTTTTACAAAACGGGCTAATTGTAAATTTTCTTTTAACAAGGACCTAACTCAAATTATGTTCTTTTAAGAAACCCTGACCCCTCGACTTATAATAATTATATAAAATATTTTAATTTCTTAAAAATCAATGGACTTATCGGATCGCTTGGCCAGGTGTCTGTGACGCGATCGGCGAGCGACTTCTTGCGGTTAGAATCTATAATCTGGACCTATGTCCCACCTAATTCTTCAAGACATCAAGATTACTTAAATGCTATATAACGGACCTATGTCCCACCTAATTCTTCCACCGAGGACGGAGTTTGTCCAAGCGAAGCGGTCGTAGTACTTGAGGTATAATCGTGATTATGACATTAATCCGGGCTAGCTAGCTCTCACGTGGATTTGTCTCTGCTGTGGAGCCATAAGGTGAAAGGTCTTGGACCATTTTGCTCGGGAGTTACAAGGAAGAACGAAGGAATCATCATCGATCCACACGATTAAGGGAGTTAATCGACCCGTTTGGTTGGCGCTACAAATCTGAATGTGCAACCGCTACTTGTATGGCGCTATAAATGCATGACGCAACCACTACCCTTTGCATGTATTGGCGTTACTTTCCGTATGCAATCCTACCCATCTTGCTTGTATCACATAGTGTATGATCATGAACTCTTTTCAAAACTATATAATATATTATATTAAGTATATTTATCACGTCGCTGTTGAACTCGTATGTGTGAAATCACGCATCATAACTCACACATTTTTTATACAATTGTTTTCTTGCATTAATTATATATATCGCCACACTTGCACACGATCACCCCATCCACTGAGATTTCTGTCTCATCCCTCATGTTTTTTCTAAACGGCTAGATGGGGACTACGTTGAAGACGCCCGAACCTACCACGATTGATTTCCCGAGCTCCGCTGTCGGGACTTGCTCCTTTTTTACCGTTGATTGTACTTGTTTGTTGTGCTTGACTGATGTTGGACTTCCTTTTATTCTCGCTTATCTTTTCTATTTACGATCGTAACTTAGGGCGTAGGACCCTTTGACACTTAAGCTTGTGATGTTGTTTACTTTATTCTGTTTTTCATTTTGGGTGTAAGTTAATTCGGATATTTAATGGGTTGTATTTGGATATTGTTAGACTATAAGTTGTAGTTCGTATTGTATTTTATTTTCCAATGCTTTAGACTCTGTTTCACTTGGGGTTATATTGTATCATTTGTCTGCAGGGCGTTGGGTTTAATTCTATTTAAGTTATTGATTGCCGTCGCGTCCGTGCTGGGCGTGACGTTAAATGGTATCGAGCTCGACTAGTAAGATGGAAACTTACACCGAGCTAACCCAGGATAGGACCTCGATTTGTGTTGGGTAGTAAATCGTGACTTGACTAATTAAGTGTGAAATCGATTTCAAAATGGCATAAACCGTATTATTGATGATTAGACGAGTTAAGAACTTTATACTTGGAGATTTCATAGTCATACTTGTCTTGACTTAGTTGACTCTTGATTGACTTTCCTTATATCTTCCTTATCTTTCCATTTACATTCGTCTAATCCATCTTAGTTGTGTTGACCAGGATAGAGCCGGCACCAGAGTGTATCCGAGCCATCTCGGGGCCGGGACAGCGAGGAGCGCCACCGTGCGAGGAGCTAGAGCATCCTGGCGAAGAGCCAGGAAGAGAAGAATAACTTGACCATCCTTGTCAAAGACCGCGACAACACCATCCATGCACGGAAGACGATCCGGTTGATCGAAGCGTCTGGGTAATATGGGGAGAAGATGAAGCGGCTAGCGATAGGCCGCGAGTGGGAGATGGACGCCCACACGTCTAGGGACATTATTGACCCCGAGGAGGCCCTCATTAAGCGGATGACGATGATCGAGACCTTACCAAAGCCCTATCTCAAAGAGACACCGCCTTGGAGGCTGCTTAGTAGCTAATGCGCCACCATTGCCACCGAGGCGGAACGATGACTCGACCCCGAGGCGGATAATGAAGAGGATCTGAGGAGGATCCCGAGGAGGATCTAGCTAAGGCCGGGGAGCCCGGCGTTTGAGGCCGTCTGCGATGACACTTCGAGCACTTGGCGATGGCTTAAGTTTGTCGGCGCCGATGCCGAGGCACTACCCGAGCCCAATCGAGGTTTCGATCATGGGCGTAGTCGATAGTGATGATGATGGCGCCCTCACGGGAGTAGATAGTTTATCTTCTGGATTGTAGTTGTATTATACTAGACGCTTATTTCCATTCCACTGTATTTTGATTTCGTTGTATTTTGATTTCCATTGTATCCTGATTTCAGATTTATCTTAGATTTCGGTATTATTGTTGTATGAACTCCTTTGGTGTATTCCAAATTTTACGTTAATGGATATGCCTTCTTCTTAGTATTTATTCTAGGTCTTGTGTTGTTATTTATTCCGTTATGTTCTGATTTGTTTTACGCGAGCATTAATGGAATCATTTATTATGTATTGTGACTAACACTCTTAGATACGAATGGAAGAACAATGAGGATGCGGAAGACCCGTCGGTCCTCCATAGGAACGATGATGTGCCCCGGGAATGGGTACCTCCCCAATTACCACCACCTCCTCCACCACCGGGAGAGACAACCCGACTCGCAGCCCTACAACAAATCCTAGTTTTCATGAGGCAACAAGTAGAGCCTCAACAATATGCGTGCCCAGAACCTCCGCCTTGAGGTGAATGATCGCGTCTTAGAGCGTTTCTTACGGTTCGACCCACTGACTTTCTTAGGAGAGCCAGATGATCTGAAGGCAGATGGCTGGGTCGAGAAACTGGAGAATATCTTTAATGCTCTCCAATATTCAGATGAACAGAAGGTTACACTTGTCGTATTTCGAATCGAATCGGGCTAGAGATTGGTGGAGAGCCGTTGATCGGAAGTGGGAACAGGACCGAGTAGCCAGAACTTGGGAAAAATTCCTGGCTGAATTCAATGAACAGTACATTCCCCAAGTAGTGAAGGAGGCACGCCGGAATGAATTCCACAAGTTGAGGCAGGGGAACATGTTTATAGCCTAGTATGAGTCTAAATTCCATCGGTTGTCCAAATACGATCTGGGGACGATCAACACAGAAGAGGATAATCTGTACAAGTTCACAAGGGACTGGAAACTGAACTTAAAACATGTTTTGATCTTGAACTAACCACCTACTCGGTAGTGGTAAAGGTAGCTCTCCGCATCGAGTAACGGTTGAACCGAATTGGGCGGATCTAGCGAGTAGGCCATCAAATAGTCTCAAAAGGATAGTTGTGGGACAACCATCTAAGTAACTGCTAAGTTTCGAAGGACCAATTGTCAAGGCGGATAAAGGAAAATGACCGTGCAGGAAAGCGGGTCAAATGTGCACACATTGCGTAAAACGGGGCATATCCAATGATTGGTGCAAACGGGAAGATGCTTGCTTGTTGTGGTAGTAACCAACACCACGGTGAAGGATTGCCCGAATCGAAGACCGAACAAAATAGGTGCGACCCACAAAATCGAGCAATGGCTAGGGGTAATCGGGCAAGAGATGACCGCTCGGCGTTTGCACTAGCCGGGCATGAGGCTCGAGGCAACAGACGTGGTGTAAGGTACACTTCTAGTATCTAACCACTATGCTAAAATACTATTTGACCCTGGATCATCGCATTCATTTGTCACACTGCATTTTGAACACAAGTTGCATGCATGCATGGAACATATTCCTATATATCTAGGAGTATCAACCCCTGTGGGCACAAGCCAGATAACAGATATTATCTATAATGCATGCGAAGTTAAGATTGATGAGATAAATTTTCCTGCTGATCTGATCCTATTACCTATATCCGAATACGACGTGATATGGGATTGAATGGTTGCTTTGCACACCATGCACAGTTGGGCTGCCATCGCAAGCCCATTAAGCTATGTGAACCCTGAAAGCCCAAAGTGGAAATTTCGAGAAGGACACGAGTTAAGATTGCCCCAATCATTTCAGCAATGAAAGCGAGGAAGGCGATCACTAGAGGGGCACAAGAGTACTTGCCGTTTATAATTAACAAACCCAAGGATGAGACACAAATTAACCAAGTACCTATAGTATCAAATACACGGATGTATTTCCACAAGAACTCACCACTTGTCCCTCCGGATAGGGAAGTCGAGTTCCCCATCGAGGTATTACGGAACCGCCCCAATTGCTAGAACGCCGTATAGAATGTCTCTGTTGAGTTGCAAGAGTTCAAAACTCAATTGCGGTGATGGATGGATGGGGATTTATCCGACCAAGCGTCTCCGGGAGCACGTGCGTTGTCAAGAAGAAGGTGTTAGATAAAATGTTTTTATCATAATTTTGATGATTTTGTTTAAATGAATTTTACACCAAAACAATGTTTCTAAATGTTGTCCAAATACTCGATCGATATAAAATATTTTTACTAATTTTTGGGAGTATTTCTTGAAGGTTATTTTTCGACAAAAATTGGACAACACTTTGTCTCGTGTTGGACCGGTCGCCCTATAGGGCATCCTTGCGGTCTCAATTGAGTTTTAAAATAGAAAACGGATGGAAGAGAAAATGGGAAGGGCGACCGATCGACACGGAGGTTGGCCGGTGTGGGCGGCCGTCGGCCGATGCTCGAATGTTCTTGTTTGAAGCAGAACAACCTGGTTTGAGTTTTTAAGGGACCCCAACTGGTCCCACACATGGGTCGACCGATCGGACCCCCATCGACCGGTCCCCCCTGTATTTTTCATGAAATACTTTCAAATCCTTCTCTCTCTCATGCGACCGTCGCTATAGACTTTGACAAAGAAAACTATCCGTTGGGTTTTGGACAACTTCTCCTCAATTTAAGGGGTTGGTTTCTAACACTATAATCTTGATTTTAATTGCATTTTGTTTTGCGAAATCACTCTCCAAGAATGAGCCAATGTCTGGAAATCAATACAAGACCTCTCTATAAATAGAGGAACCATTCAAGCAACAAGATATAACACAACATACAAGCAAAAACATACAAGCAAACACTTTGTCAAATACTCTTGTTGCAATAGCCTTAGTACTTACACTTGCACATTTTGAGGTTTAGGCTTTTCATTCTTGATTACACTTGCACTCAATATTTGTGTTATCATTATCGAGTTGTAATCTTGAATTTTGTCAATCATCCAAAACAAGATATCCTTGTTGTGGTTCTTGTGGTAAGAACACACTTGGGTGATCTTAGGTGTTGAAGAGTGTGGTAATCTTCATAGGTGTTGAAGGAAGATTGTGGTAATCTCCTTGAAAGTGTTGTAAGAAGATTGTGGTAATCTTCAAAGGTGGTGTTGTATTAATTGTGGTAATTAATAAAACTTATTTTTCTTTTTCAAAATCCACCCCGGAGATACTGGGGTGGTAGAGCACGTAGTCCCTAGGGGGGTGTGAAGCTCTTTAAATCAATGTGTGTTGTTTATTTCCGCATTTTTAGTTTATTCTTGCTTGTTCATTCGAAAAAGAGGGGGGATTTTGAAAAACCGGCATAATCTATTCACCCCCCCTCTAGATTATCGTAGCCACTTGGACTTACAAGTGGTATCAAAGCCAAACTCTTTGGCTAGCTCGTTCCGAGTAAAGAGAAAAGATCTATGGCTACGAACGGAGCATATCTCACCACCAGTGCCTCCACCAACAAACCACCGCTATTCGACGCCAACAACTACGCATTTTGGAAAGACCGGATGAAGTGATTTCTACAAGGATGCGGATTCGATATTTGGAATGTGGTTATTGATGGAGTTGATCAACCAACCAAGAAATTGGAGGACGACACCTCAGTTTTCAAAACATTCAAGGAGTTCGATGAAAATGACAAGAAAACTTTCTCTCTAAATAGTAAGGCCTTAAATATTTTACATTGCTCTCTTACCGCCGCCGAGTATAATCGCATAAGAGGCATAAGGTCGGCACATGAAGTTTGGGAAAAATTGGAGACAATCTATGAAGGAACAAATAAGGTCAAACAAGCAAGGAAAACAATGCTTGTAAAAGACTTTGAAAATTTCAATATGTATGATGGAGAAAGCATATCTAAAATGATGGAAAGGCTTGACAACATTGTCAATTCTCTTGTGGCTCTTGGAAAGGTCATCTCCGAAGAAGATAAGGTGACCAAGGTATTGAATGTTCTTCCCAGCTCATGGTCCAAAAAGGTAACAACTATCATGGAACCACAAAATCTTGAAACACTCAAGTTCGATGAGCTCATCGGGAATCTCCTCATTTATGAAGTCTATCTCAAGAAGAGGAAAAATTCCAAACCATCCACCACTCAATTGGGTATGCAAAATATTCCTAAAGGTTTAACATCTTCTTCAAATAATTCATATTATGCTAATGATGAGGATGATGAAGAAATGGCCGCACTTGTCCGAAAATTTGCAAAATTCGTGAATAAAAATAAGGCAAGAAAACTGAGAGACAACTCGTGTTTCAAATGTGGAAAATCCGGGCATTTCATAGAGGATTGCCCAAAACTAGATGAGGAGGAACAAAAGAAGAAAAAGCCTTTTCCGAAAAAAAAGGCTCTGAATGCGGAAGTCAAAACTTGGGATGAACTACTTGCCACATCCGACGAGGAAGGAGAAACCGAACATGGTCTTATGGCCATAGACGATGAAAATAACAAGGTACACTCTAACTCTTCAACTTCTTCCTTAGTTGATGAATTACAATGTGACTTTGATGAATTGCAAAATGAATTTCAAAATTTGATTGTTAAATACAAGACTTTGAAAAAGGAGCATAAAGAGCTTAAAATTGAAAAGGATAAATTGTTTAATTCTTATGAATCTCTTGATAAAGCTCATGCTATTACTCTTACTAAAGTCCATACCCTTGAAACAGAAAACAAGTGCTCACAAATGATCTTGAATGTTTGAAAAAGGATGTGCATCGTTTTAACTTAAGTACGGATAAAGTTACAAATATTTTAGATGCACAAAGAAGTGAGCATTCTAAATTAGGACTTGGATATAAACCTTTTCAACCTATTTCAAAAAAAAAAAAGACCAAGGTCCGACTTTTGTACGACCTAGTAGTGCCCATAATCTTATTTGCTTTTATTGTGGTAAAGTTGGACATTATGCTACTCATTGTAAATTGAAGAACAATTTTAGCTATTTTTGGAGACCCAAAGGTCTCAAAACTAACCCCCATGGACCCCAAAATTATAGGGTACCTAAAAGTACTTCATTTATAGGTAATAGGGGCTATAACAACCATGGAGGATTCAAAATGGCTCGTGGACAGCGGATGTTCGCGCCATATGACCGGGAGGAGAGAAATTTTTACCAACATCAAGCTCCAAGAAGAAGGTATGGTCATGTTCGGGAATGGCAAAGGAAAAATTCTTGGAAATGGAGAAATTGGTAACTCTTCCTTCTCTCTTAGTAATGTTCTTTATGTTGAAGGGCTTATGTTTAATTTGATAAGTGTAAGCCAACTTTGTGACTCAAATTATAATGTTGTTTTCAATATTGATAAATGCCTTATTGTTAAAAATGATGAAGTTATTTGTGAAGCATATAGAAAAGACAATCTTTACAAAATTAGTACAAGTGATTTGATTAGTCAAAATATTTCTTGTCTTATCGCCAATAATGATTTAACTAGTTTATGGCATAGGCGACTTGGACATGTTGGATACAAAAATTTGCAAATGATTTACAAAAACCAACATGTAAAAGGACTACCCAAATTGAATTTTGAAAATCTTGGCTTATGTGACACTTGTCAAAAGAACAAATTATTTAAAAGTAGTTTTAAGCCCAAAAATGAAATTTCCACAACTAAACCCCTACAATTACTTCACCTTGATTTGTATGACGATATTGGTACGGCTAGTTTAAGTGGAAAACATTATACCTTTGTTATAGTCGATGATTTTTCTAGATATACTTGGGCTATGTTTCTTGCAAATAAAAGCGATGTCGTTAATGAGTTTGTTAAGTTGTGTAGACTTATTGAGAATGAAAAGGAAGATATTATTAAGTCTATTCAAGTGATTGAGGAGGAGAATTTGATGGAGAATTTAGAGTCTTTTGTGAAACCAAGGGATATGTTCACAATTTTTGGCTCCAAGGACACCTCAAGAAAATAGAGTAGCCGAAAGGAAAAATCGGACACTTCAAGAAATGAGTCGATCGATGCTCAACAAATTTTCAATTCCTAAATATTTTTGGGCCGAAGCCGTAAGTACCGCTTGCAATGTCATCAATCAAGTTTATCTTCGTCCTAAATTGAATAAAACACAATATGAGCTTTGGAAAGGAAGAACTCCAAAATATTAGTTATTTGAAAATATTTGGATGTAAGTGTTTTATTTTGAATACTAAGGATCAATTGGATAAACTTGATCCTAAGGCCGATGAAGGTATATTTATGGGGTACTCAATCAAAAGTAAGGCATATCAGGTCTATAATAAGACTAGTATGGTTGTTGAATAATCCATTCGTGTCAAATTTAATGAAGCCTCGGGTGTTGAAAGGATACCAAATGATGATAGTGATGAAGAGGATATTGTTGAGCCTATTGTTCAAATTGATACTCAAAGTGACCAACCATCAACCTCAAATGTTCCTCAAGAAGACAAAGGTGATACTTCCGATCTTTCCGTGGCATTGAAATGTAAGGAGATCACCCAAAAGATCTTATTATTGGTGATCCCCTTGATAAAGTGATGACTAGAAGGAAATTTGCCGAGAAAGCTCTTATATCTCAAAAAGAGCCTAAAAATGCCAAGGAAGCTATTGAAGATGAGGATTGGTTTTAGAAATGTAAGAGGAGTTAAATCAATTTGAAAGAAATGATGTTTGGGAGTTGGTACCTTGTCCTCCATCTCAAACTATTATTGGTACAAAATGGGTATTTTGGAATAAACTCGATGATCAAGGCAATATTGTTCGAAATAAGGCGAGGTTAGTAGCTCAAGGTATTGTCAAGAAGAAGGTATTGATTATGATGAAACATTTGCACCCGTAGCACATTTAGAAGCTATTCGCATTTTACTTGCCTATTCTTGTTTTAAAGATTTCAAGCTTTACCAAATGGATGTTAAATCCGCATTTTTAAATGGTTTTATTCAAGAAGAAGTCTATGTAAAACAACCTTCGGAGTTTGAAAATTTTTCTAGGCCTAATGATGTTTATAAACTTAAAAGGCCTTGTATGGTTTAAAACAAGCACCCCGTGCATGGTATGATAGACTTAGCTCTTTTCTTTTGCAAAATGATTTTACAAGAGGTAAAGTTGATACTACTCTCTTTGTTTTTGAAAAAAGGCTAGATTGCTTACTTGTGCAAATTTATGTTTATGATATTATTTTTGGTGCTACTAATGAATCTTTGTGCAAGGAATTTTCTAAGTTGATGCAAGGTGAATTTGAGATGAGCGTGATGGGGGAGCTCAACTTCTTCCTTGGACTTCAAATTAAGCAATGCGAAGAAGGTATTTATATTTTGCAATCAAAATATACAAAAGAGCCTTTAAAGAAGTTCGGAATTGAAGAAAGAAGAACCGTATCTACTCCTATGGCAACTAATGTCAAAATTGACAAAGATGAAAAAGGCAAGTCTGTGGATGAATCAAAGTATCGAGGTATGATTGGTAGTTTACTTTATTTAACCGCAAGTAGACCGGACATTCTTCATGACGTATGCCTATGTGCTCGTTTTCAAAGTAATTCCAAAGAATCTCATATGATTGCCGTTAAAAGGATTTTTCGATATTTAAAAGGTACACTATTCATGATAAGGGTAAAATATGGTGCAGGGACTGAGCACGCTTTGCTGGATGGTCGTCCGATAAGGCCCAGCCAGATTGGGCCAATTTGGTAAGCCACAACATTGGGTTGATTCGATAAGGCCCATAGTATTGGGGCCGATCGAGATAAGGCCTAGCGTATTAGGCCGATGTGCCAAGCCCTGAACATTGAGCTGACCTGGCTAAGCCCATGAGCATTGGGTCGATCTGGTTAGACAGCGTATGGGGACTATCCTGCTGCCATGATTATTGAATTGACCTCTTGGGTTCATCATTGAGTTGCTCCGACAAAGGGCGTTGGTTTGACCTGGTAAGTTGGGTTGGGCTAAGGCTGATTTGTTGTAAGTCATGAAGAGGAAGGCGGAGCTGGTCAAAGTTCAGTTCGGCCACAGGAGTAAGGGGGTTCTGGAAGTTTCTCAGACGTTAATACATGGGCCCGAGGTGGCTTAGGCCCTGATAGTCCGAGGCGTCCTATCAGTTGGACCGAGGTCTTAGGGGAGTAAAATTAGGGTTTTTAGGAGATCCGATCCTAACCTAATGATGACTCTGACACCAAATCGTAACGGAATCCCGGATTTTACGGAAACCCTAATCCTAGCTAAGGTATAAAAGGCCCAAGCCTAGGTTCATTCTAACCAAATCTCATTCTTTTTACTGTTACATTGCTCTTTCTCTCTCTTGCCTTTTGCTTTCCTTCCAAGTCACTGACTTAAGCATCGGAGAGGGTACGCCGGAGCCCCCCTCCGACCCCCCTTGTGCAGGTTTCGCGGTGGAGTTCGTCTTGGAAGGTGATCGGCGAGAAGAGGTCATTTTTGGGAGCAACCAATTCAATATGGTTTATTTTATCCAAAGAATGAATTTTTTTCTCTTAAAGGTTAAAGTGATTCGGACTATGCGGGTAATATTGATGATCGTAAAAGTACTTCTGGATCATGTCAATTTTTAGGCGATTGCCTAGTTTCTTGGTTTTCAAAGAAACAAAATTATGTTTCACTTTCAACAGCCGAAGCCGAATATATTTCCGTAGCCTTTTGTTGTACTCAACTTCTTTGGATGAAACAAACTTTAGCGGATTACAAATGTTCTTTTGAAAATGTTCCTACCTTTTATGATAACATATCCACTATAAATATTGCTCAAAACCCGGTTCATCATAACCGTACTAAACATATTGAGATTCGACATCATTTTCTAAGGGATTGTGTCTCAAAACGAAAAATTGAGATATCTTTCGTACCATCTCAAGATCAATTGGCGGACATTTTTACAAAACCGCTATCTTCCGAGACTTTGGCATCAATACGAGCTCAGTTAGGCATAATGCATATTGAATGTGGTCTATGTTTGCATTTTGCACGTTTTTAAAACTTAGGGGCGAAAAATCAGATTTTTGGATCAAATTTCAGATTTTTGAAAATAGATCGATCCAGTCAAGCTAATCAACGAGGTCACGACCGCCGTGCTAAGCTATTTTTTGAGATAAAATTTCTTCTGTTTCCGCACTTAGCCATTTTGGCTCTTTCACCCCATTTTTGTCCCCTTTGTCATTTGCACACACAATTCACTAAAAATGAGTTTTATTGTACAAATTCTATATCTTGGACTTCTAAGTGTTCCTTTATTATCATTGTTGCTCATCTTTACCGATTAAATGGTAAGAATTCTACTCCCTTATCTCAATTGGGTTGAACTCTTGAGAACTTGGCATAAATGTTCATTTCTTGATGCAAGTTATATATATTTGTGCTGAGCTCATAAATTGTTGATGTTTGGATGTTGTATAAATTGATTTGGTGATAAAATTTTTGGCTTGAATACATTTAAAAGGGCTATATACATCCTCTTTAATTTTTAACGCCCGCCAAGTGTTCGATGAATTGTCGCAAAAAAAATTCACCAATTACATGATTCTCTTGATTTTAAAAGTCCTATACACTTATAGAGATCATGTTTTTCCACTCAAACGAGCCTTTGCATTTCAAATAATCGACTTCTCCCTTGTTAATTGGATTTTAAGCTTAAATTTTTAAAAGCTCGATAAATGGACTACTTTGTGCACTTTGATTATATTTTTATCGTGCTAACATTCTTTTTGATGATTCTAAAGGGGGAGAAATAGGAAATTGGCTCGTTAGCTAAAAGAAGCTAATATAAGCTCGCGAAAGAAGCTATAAGCTATGGCTCCTTAAAGCCAAAAGCTGTGAAGAATACTTAGTCCATTGGATGTATTATGGACTTATATGCATGGTTAATGATTGTTTTTGACAGGAGGAGCTTCTAAGCTCATGATATTCATGTTTACATTGTAAAAGCTAAAGCTTCTAGCATTTGATTGTTCACTTCTTGATGTGCTTGTTGATAGGAGGAGCTTTTGTAAAATATGTTTTTAAAATCTTAACTCCCTTCAATTTGGCTTTTATGCATGGTTTGCTTGTTTTCTCAAAATGGATAGTTTATTCTTTGACCGGAAAATTGTTTTGTTTTCAAAATCGTCCTCTTAAAATTGTTTTGGTTTGTAATCATCAAAAAGGGAGAGTTTGTTAGATAAATTTTTTATCATAATTTTGATGATTTTTTTAAATGAGTTTTTACACCAAAACAATGTTTCTAAATGTTGTCCAAATATTCCCGATCGATATAAAATATTTTTACTAATTTTTCGGAGTATTTCTTGAAGTTTATTTTCGACAAAAATTGGACAACACTTCTGTCTCGTGTTGGACCAGTCGCTCTATAGGGAATCATGTGTCTGAATTGAGTTTTAAAACAGAAAACGGGACGGAAGAGAAAATGGGGAGGGCGACCGGTCGACCTCCGGCGACCAGTTGACCTATGGGCGACCGGTGCCTGAATGTTCTTGTTTGAAATAGAATAACCTGGTTTGAGTTTTTAATGGACCCCAACCGGTCCACACAGGGGTCGACCGGTCGGACCCCCCGTCGAACGGTCCCCCTGTGTATTTTTCGTGAAATACTTTCAAATCCTTCTCTGCTGCGACGACGTCGTTATAGACTTTTGACAAAGAAACTATCCGTTCGGTTTTTCGGACAACTTTTCCTCAATTTAAGGGGTGATTTCTAACATTATAATCTTGATTTTAATTGCATTTTTTTTTTTTTGCGAAATCACTCTCCAAGAAGGAGCCAATGTCTGGAAATCAATTCAAGACCTCTCCTATAAATAGAGAAACCATTCAAGTAACAATATATAACACAACATACAAGCAAAAGCATACAAGCAAACACTTTGTCAAATACTCTTGTTGCAATAGCCTTAGTACTTACACTTGCACATTTTGAGGTTTAGGCTTTTCATTCTTGATTACACTTGCACTCAATATTTGTATTATCATTATCGAGTTGTAATATTGAATTTTGTCAATCATCCAAAACATGATATCTTTGTTGTTGTTCTTGTGGTAAGAACATACTTGGGTGATCTTAGGTGTTGAAGAGTGTGGTACTCTTCATAGGTGTTGAAGGAAGATTGTGGTAATCTCCTTGAAAGTGTTGTAAGAAGATTGTGGTAATCTTCAAAGGTGGTGTTGTATTAATTGTGGTAATTGATAAAACTTCATTTTCATTTTCGAATCTCGGAGATACTGGGGTGGCAGAGCACGTAGTCCCTAGGTGGGGTGAAGCTCTTTAAATCAACGTGTGTTGTTTATTTTCCGCATTTTTAGTTTATTCTTGCTTGTTCATTCGAAAAAGAGGGATGATTTTGAAAAACCAAGATAATCTATTCACCCTCCTCTAGATTATCGTAGCCACTTGGAATTACGAAGGATGGCACATTAAGATTGTGTATAGATTATCGCGGTCTTAATAGCATGACCATCAAGAACAAATATCCCCTCCCGAGGATAGACGAATCGTTTAGTCAACTTCAAGGAGCGACGGTGTACTCAAGTTTGATTTACAACAAGGATATTACCAATCAAGATCCGTGAAGAAGACGTTTCCAAAACCGCATTTCAAACCGGATATGGACACTACGAGTTTGTAGTGATGCCTTTCGGCCTTGACGAACGCACCAAATAGAATTTATGGACCGATGCATCGAGTCTTTCGACCCTATTTGGATCGGTTTGTATTGATATTCATTGATGACATACTCGTATACTCTAAGTCTAGAGAAGAGCACGAACGTCATCTGAAAATCGTTTTAGAGACACTACGAGAACATAAGCTATATGCCAAGTTCAGCAAGTGTGAATTTTGGCTTAGTGAAGTCGCATTCTTAGGACACATAGTATCCGACAATGGGATCGCAGTAGATCCATCAAAGGTACAAATAGTGGTTGAATGGAAACAACACGAGTCAGTAACAGAGATCAGGAATTTCTTAGGACTAGCTGGATATTATCGAAGATTTATCAAGGATTTCTCCAAGGTAGCCGGACCACTCACTTGACTAACCCAGAAACAAGTCAAGTTTGAGTGGAATGACAAGTGCGAGGCTAGTTTACTGAATAAACGACTTACTACAGCTCCAGTCTTAGCCCTTCCGAGGGGAACAAAAAACTTTGTCGTCTATGGTGATGCATCGAAGGAAGGACTAGGAGCAGTTCTCATGCAGGAAGGAAAGGTCATTACTTATGCATCACGAAAGCTCAAGTCGTATAAAGCCAATTACCCGACGTACGACTTGGAATTGGCAGCGATAGTATTCGCGTTAAAGAAATGGAGGCACTATCTCTATGGTTCAACATTCATGGTTTTCACAGATCACAAGAGCTTAAAGTTTCTATTCTCTTAGAAAGACCTCAATTTGAGGCAACGGAGATGGATGGAATTAATTGAGGACTATCACTTTGATATTCAATACCATCACCTGAAAGCTAACGTAGTAGCTGACGCCTTGAGTAGAAAGGCGAGTTTAGCTAGACTAATGATTCGAGAGTGGAAATCATTAGAAGAGCTAAGCAATTGGAACCCAACGAGCCAATACTCAGATTTCATGTGCTAACATTTTGGTTAAACCCGATCTGCTGAACGAGATCAAGACAAAGACAGAGAGACGGATGTACATCTTCAAAAGCCGAAAGAGAAGATACTTAAAGGAGTGAGATCGAATTCTCGGTACTTGAATATGGGATTATTAGATTCCAAAATCGAGTTTGTGTCTACCGAAATGACGACGGACGAAATAGAATCCCAATGAGGCACACCGCTCGAAGTACATTATACATCCTGGAGGAAACAAGATGTATAAGGACTTGAAACAATATTATTGATGGGTAAACATGAAGAACCAGGTAGCGGAGTTCGTTGCGAGATGTTTGACTTGTCAACGAGTAAAAGCAGAACACCAATGACCATCTGGTTTATTACAGCCGTTGAGAATTCCCAAGTAGAAATGGGAACACATAACGATGGACTTCGTGATGGACCTACCAAGGACCAGAGGAGGCCATGATGCTATATAGGTAGTCATAGACCGACTCACAAAATCTGCACACTTTTTACCCATCAAGAAAACTAACAGCTTGCAGGAACTCGCACAGATTTATATTGGAGAGATCATTCGACTGCATGGACTGCCAGTCGACATAGTATCAAATAGAGATCCGAGGTTTGTTTCTAGATTTTGGAAGTGCTTGCACGAGGAATTGGGTACCTCGCCGAGTTTTAGCACATCGGCACACCCAAAAACGATGGACGATGCGAGCGAACGATTCAAACTCGGAAGATATGTTGCGAGCATGCACATTGGATTTCCAAGGAAGTTGGGATTCGCATTTACCGTTGGCCGAGTTCGCCTATAATTGTCACGCCCCAAACGGGACGCGACGAACGATTCACAACTTAAATACAAACGGACTAACATTCCAGACAATACCAATGAGAACCCAATAAGACAGAGTCTAAATAGCGGCGGAAATAAATAACGATACAAGTTATCACTTAAAGTCTACATTCCAACATCCAAATTACAACCCGAAATTCAACAAGGTAGTAACTTAAAGTCAAGGGATCATACGCCCCTCAATTACAAACCCGAATTGATTAGGATACAAAAGTCCAACAAAAACATAATAAGAAAAGAGTCCGATCAACAACAAGATACGATGTAAATCCAACAAGCGTAGTACAAGGTCTCAATCCGTCGGTTCGGCATCAAAGATCCCCAAATAAATCCTCATCTAAGGTTAGAAAACAGTGGGGATGAGACAAAAATCTCGATGGATGGGGTGATCGGTAATGCGAGTGTGGCGTAATAGTTAATGTGAGAAAACAGATTATATGAAAACGCATGAGTATGATGCATGGTTTCACACACGATTCTAAGCGTCATGATAAATTATTTGAGTAATATAATTATACGATTTAAGAAAATTCATGGTCACACAGCACTATGTGATACAATCCAAGACAGTAGGATTGCGTGCGGAAGTGTAACGCCAATCTATGCAAGGCAATTAATGGTTGCGTCTGCGGACTTGTAGCGCCAACCAATGCAAAACAGTAAGCGGTTAAATGCGGGAATGTAACGCCAACCAAAACGGGGCGATAACTCCCGAATCGTGTGGATGGAACAACGATTCGCCGTTCTACCTTGTAACTCCCGGTCAAGTATGGTCCAAGACCGGCACCTTATCGCTCCGTAGGCAAAGACAAAATCCCGATGAGAGCGGCGAGGCTCGGATCTGTCATAATCATGATTATACCTCGATCTACGACCCGCTTCCCTTGGACAAACTCCGTCCCTCGATTGCGGGATTAGGGCGATGGGGCGGAAGAGTGGAATAGCAGCCGAGCTGCCGGTTCCATCCCCGCGTATCCATTCCGGATTGTGAGCTCGACACACCAAGTTGACTCGGCGGGAAAGTAATTACAATTACGGGTAGTCAACCAGGCGATCGAGTATTATTGATTTGGGAAGCAGTTTAGGAAAATTTTTGGAAAACGCGAGTGGCAATTATGGCGTTGGTGGAGTTTTTGGATGAAGATGATTATCGGGAGGATAAGCAACCTTCGATATCTTGAAAGATTGGGTGGAACATAAGTCCCGTTATAGAATCAATTAGCAAGGCGAGGAAGTCGCTCCGCGATCGGGTATTAATCGGTCAAATTGATCCGATAAGTTAGGGGTTTTTGGGAAGGTAACTATTTAAATTAAATCTCAATTTCAGAGAGTCCAGGGCTATTTTAGTAAAAGAGAAAATAATTTGAGTTAGGTCCTTTATAAAAGAAAAATTGTAATTTAGCCCCGTTTGTAAAAACCAACACTTTTGGGGTTAAAAAGTGAATAATTAAATATCCCGACCTTGAAAAATTATGAGGTCAGTTCCTAAATTCTCCAAATTGTCCAGAGATTCAGGTTTTTAAAGTTTTATGGTCGAGTTTTTATAAAAATCTCATATTGGCCCCAAATTTGTAAAAATTGTCAATTCGGACCTTAAGTTTTAAAAATTGAACTCACAAACCGGAAGGGCTTTTAATGTGATTCCAGTTGGAAAATGTCACTAAGGTTGGTAGGATATTGGGACAAAAGCAGTTTTTAAAAGAAATATGTGTAGGTCCTTCAACTTTAGAAAATATCATTTTTGTCCCATTTTAAAATAATTGCCTTTAAGGCTTTTAGGGGTCCAATTGTTATGAAATTTGAACCTTGGGTCCAAAATACAATTAAGTTATAGTTAAGTTAGTATTTCCAGGTGCATGGGCTGCATAAGTCCTGGAAATTTCATTTGGGTCCTCAAGTTTAATATTTTCACATTAGTCCCTCATTTTTAGTAAAATTGTTTTCCAAGCCCTAACCACTTGGATTTTTGGAATACTTGTAAAATATGGGATTCCCAGTAACTTAAAAGTAAAAATTTCAATTTATAAAGTTTAGGTCTGGTACAGTTTTTAAAATTGCAAAGTAGCCCTTAAACTTTCAAAATTTTACAATCTAGTCCTTGGGCTTTTAAAGGTTGATTTTATTTATCTTAAAACTCTTAAAACATTATTAAAATGTCCAAAAGTCATTTTTGAACCTGAGTACAGTCCCAAATTTCGAAATTTGCAGAGGGTCCTTTAGCTTTTATTTTCTTGCAATTTAGTCCACCAACTTTCCATTTTTGCATTTTTAAGTCCAAAATTGAAATTTAATCAATTATGCTCGACTTTTCCAGGTTATAAGTCATCCAAAACATAGATTTTAAAGATCATACACATGCATGTCCAATACATACAATAATTCATCAATTAAAGCATTAAAGTGTACATGCATGCACCTAAAATTCAATAAATAGTAATTTTAAGCAAATCTTGAGAATTTTTATGATTTGATATATAAAATTGACATGAAATACATAGATTATATATATCTCAAGGCTCATGATCAAATTTTCTACATGCATTTTAATAAAACACCTAAAAGTTGGAAAAAATAATTTTTCCACCCACCTTAATTTTGGAAATTGTGAAATAAAAGGATAATTTCACAATTTTTGGATGAGGCTTCTTAGGTCAGCCCCTAAGTAAAGAAAATATCAAAATTTGGAGTTAGAAAAATGAGAGAAAAATTAAGGAGAAAAGAAGGAATTAAGAAAATGAAAAGGACTACACTTTACCTTGTGTAGTAGATGTTTGGAGACTAGTTGAAGCTCAAAAATTGGAAATTTGGCTCAACTCCAAAAATCTCCTAAGGTCAGCCCCTATTTCTCAAAAATGAAAAGGGGTGTTAAAATTTTGAAAAAAATAGGAAGAGTAGGAAAGAAGGGGTCTAGTGCACAATTCTTACCTTGTAGTCAAATTTTCTCTACTATTTTCTTCTTCAAGCTTGAGGTCCTTCTTCAAAATATTGCCAAGCTCTAACCTTCAAGTCTTCTAAATGTACCTCCAAAACCAAATTTAAACTTAAGTTAAGAAGGTGGAAGAGATGAACAATGTGATATCCAAAAATGGATTGAAGCTAAAATTTCTTACCTTTTAGTATAGTGGTTCGATTTTTATGATGTATGAGGAGGAAAATGTTGATTTTTTTTTTCTAAGTATGGAAGAAGAAAGTAAGAAGAAGAGTAGAGAGATGTTGGGAGTTTTTAGAGAGAAGGAGGAGAAGGCTTTGAGTATTAGAATGTGTTGATGAGAATGAAATGAAAATTTTTGCAAAAATTGCCATAATGGCCGTGTAGTATGAGAGAGAGGAGAGAAATTTTGATCAAATTGTGTCTTGTAATTTGTCTCTTGCATGGAGACAAAAATGCAAGTCAAAGTGTGGGTCAATTTGAATTTGAGAGGAATAAGAAGAATGTTTGTTAAGTGGGAATAAGTTGGGGAAAATAGTAATAAAGAATTGATGTATAAGATGATGTGTATAATGTTTGAATTAATGATATAATTATACACAAGATGACTAATATATGGTGTATGTGTACAAGAGTTGGATGATATTTTTATCCCAAAATATCCACCATGGCCGTCCATTATGAGGTAAAATGGTAATTCCATATATTTTTTTGTCCCAATTTTGATGATAATAGATGAAATATATCAATCTCCAAAATAATTAGTGATTTCCTTGATCACTTGTAAGTCTCATGATCACTTAATCTAAATCAACATCTTAATTCTATAAGGTAAAAGTCTCTAAAATAAATAGTCTATTAAAATTCTAAGGTGAGTAATAAATACAAAAATAGTAATAATGATCAATCAAGTGATCATAAATGAGAATAGAATTAATGATGATCATGATCACAAGTAATAAAATAAAATGAAATAAAATACAAAATGTATATATTATTAATAATTACCCGTCAAAATGACGCGGTAAAATAGTCAATCAAAAGTATAAACAACAATAAGGTTCAACTAATAGCTTCGGAAAAATCGGGGCTTCACATCCTCCCCTCCTTAAAAGAATTTGGTCCCCAAATTCTCTTCAGAATAGTTCGGGATATTGATTCCTTATGTCATCTTCCATTTCCCACGTTGCGTCTTCGTCTCGGTTGTGGTTTTGCCACACCACTTTAACCATCGGAATTTCTCTCTTACGCAATTGTCGTATCTGTTTGATCGATGATCCCGATTGGCCTCTCGGTGTAGGATAGATTTTCCATTAGAGGAGGAGTATCTCGGTGATGATATGCTCGGGATCCGGTTGATACTTCTTCGATCTCGACACGTGGAATACATCGTGCATTCCTACATATGGTCTTTGTAACTCGAGTGCAGGGGCAAACTTCCGATCCTCCGTAAAATCTTGTAAGGTCCAACATATCTCGGACTCAATTTGCCTCCTTTCTTCGGATTGATCAATCCTTTCCGTGGTGAGAGTCTAAGAAATACTTCATCACCGACTTCAAATTCCAAATCCTTTCTTCTCTTGTCCAGCGTAACTCTTTTGCCGACTGCGGCGTGCGAATCCGCTCCTTGATCGAAACTTGACCTTCTCCATGGCCTCCCGAACTAAGTCGACCTTTGGAATCAAGGGCGACTTTCGTTTCTCTTTCGAGTCCATTGGTCATCAATCTCCCAATGTAGTGGGGATCTACATTTTCGCCCATACAATGCCTCATAGGGTGCCATCCCAATCGTGGCTTGATAAGCTGTATTGTAGGCGAACTCGGCTAATGGTAAGTGCGAATCCCAACTTCCTTGAAAGTCCAAGTGCGAGGCTGCAACATATCTTCAAGGGTTTGAATTGTTCGCTCGGACCGCATCCATCGGTTTGTGGATGTCTTCTTTGTCTTTGAAACTTAGTAAGGTACCCATTCCTCGTGTAAGCACTTCCAAAATCGGAGACAAACCTCGGGTCTCTGTCGGATACTATATCGACCGGTACTCCATGCGGTCGAATGATTTCTGGATATAAATCTGTGCAAGTTTCTCGCAAGCTATCGGTTTTCTTGATGGGTAAAAAGTGTGCGATTTCGTGAGTCGATCTACAACTACCCGAGATAGCGTCCTGGCCTCTTACGGTCCTTGGTAGATCCGTCACGAAGTCCATTGTTATATGTTCCCATTTCCACTGGGAATTCTCAACGGTTGTAGTAAACCGGATGGTCGTTGGTGTTACGCTTTTACTGTTGGCAAGTCAAACATCTCGCAACGAATTCCGCTACCTGGTTCTTCGTTTACCCACCAATAACCGTTTCAAATCTTTATACATCTTGTTTCCTCCAGGATGTATAGTGTATTTTGAACGGTGTGCCTCTGTTAGGATTTTATTCCTAATCTGCTTCGTCATTTGGTACACACACTCGATTCGGAACCGATAACTCCATCTTCCTATGCACGAAATTCGATCTTTCTCCTTTAAGTATCTTCTCCTTTTTTGAAGATGTGTATCTTTTTCTTGTGCTTCTTTGATCTCACTCGATAGATTGGGTGTAATCAAATGTTAGCACATGAAATGCGAGTATTGTTCTCGTCGATTCCAATTGCTCGGCTCCTTTAATGATTCCCATTCTCGAATCATAAGTCCGGCTAAGCTCGCCTTTCTACTTAGGCGTGCCTCACGACGTTAGCTTTTCTGGATGGTATTGAATATCAAAGTGATAGTCCTCAATCAACTCCATCCATCTCCGTTGCCTCGAGGTTGAGATCTTTCTCGGGAGAATAGATACTTCAAGCTCTTATGATCCGTGAAAACCGTAAATGTTGCTCCGTAGAGATAGTGTCTCCATTTCTTCAATGCGAAAACTATCGCGCCAATTCCAGTCATGCGTTGGGTAATTGGCCTCATACGGCTTGAGCTTTCGTGATGCATAAGCGATAACCTTTCCTTCCTGCATGAGTCTTGCTCCTAGTCCTTCTTTTGATGCATCATTTTGTAGACGACAAAGTTTTATGTTCCCTTTGGAAGGGCTAAGACGGAGTGTAGTAAGTCGTTTCTTGACTCACTCCCGGAAACTTGTCTCGCACTTGTCGTTCCACTCAAACTTGACTTGCTTCCGGTTAATCGGTGAGTGGTCCGGCTATCTTAGAGAAGTCCTGGATGAATCTTGATAATATCCAACTAGTCTGAGAAACTTGATTTAATTCTGCACTCGGTTGTTTCCATTCAACCACTTTGGCATACCTTGAAGATCTACCGCAATCCCAAAGTCTTAGGATACTATATGTCCCAAGAATGCGACTTCACTAAGCCAAAATTCGCACTTGCTTGAATTTAGCATACAACTTATGCTCTCGTAGTGTCTCTAAAACGATTTTTCGGTGACGTTCATGCTCTTCTCTAGACTTTGAGTATACAAGTATGTCATCAATGAATATCACTACGAATTGATCCAAATAAGGTTGGAAGACTCGATGCATCGGGTCCATAAATGCATTTGGTGCATTAAATCGGACCGAAGAAGGCATTACTACAAACTCGTAGTGTCCATATCGGGTTTGAAATGCGATTTTGAAATGTCTCCTTCATGGATTTTCAGGTTGGTAAATCCTTGTTGTAAATCAAACTTAGTACACCGTTGCTCCTTGAAGTTGATCAAATAGTTCGTCTATCCTCGGGAGGGGATATTTGTTCTTGATGGTCACACTATTAAGTCCACGATAATCTATACATAGTCTTAATGTGCCATCCTTCTTTTTGGCGAAAACACGGTGCTCCCCACGAGACGTGCTCGGTCGGATAAATCCCACATCCATCGGTTTTGTAATTGCGTTTTCAACTCTTGTAACTCAAGAGAGCCATTCTATACGGTGTTACGGCAATCGGGCGGTCCTGGCAACACCTCGATGGTGAACTCGACTTCCCTATCTGGGAGGGACGGTGGTGAGTTCTTGTGGAAATACGTCCGTATATCTTGATACTATAGGTACTTGGTTGATTTGTATCTCAACCTTGGGTTTGTTAATTACAAACGCCAAATACCCCTGAGCCCCTCTAGTGATCGCCCTTCTTCGCTTTCATTCTTTGAAATGATTGGGGCAATCTTAACTCGTGCCCTTCCCGAAATCTCCACTTCGGGTTTTCCGAGGTTCACATAGCTTAATGGACTTGTTATGGCAATCCATTTGTGCACGCTGTCTGCGAGATAACGATTCATTCCCAATATTATGTCGTATTCGGATATAGGTAATAAGATCAAATCGGCGGAAAGTTTATCTCGGAATCTTAACCGCATGCATTAAAGATAATATCATTGTTATCGACTCGCACCCATAGGAGTTGACACTTCTAAGCATATAGGCATATGTTCCATGCATGCATGCGGTTTGTGTACAAAATGCGGTGCAACAAATGAATCGTTGATCCAGGGTCGAACAATATTTTAGCGTAGTGGTTAGATACTAGAAGCGTACCTTCCACCACGCCTCATCTGTTGCCTCCGGAGCCTCTTGTCCGGCTAGTGCAAATGCTCGGCGGGCATCCTTGCCCGATTACCCTGGCGTTTCCCGGCTTCGTGGTTGCGTTGGTTTGGATCGGTCATTGTACTTGGGCAATCTTGCGGTGGTGCGATTCGCCACAAACAAACACCTTCCTTGTTTACGCCAGATTGTCGGCGGTATGTCCCGTTTTACGGGAATGCGTACATTCCTCGACCCGCTTTCCTTGTCTTAGTCTCTTTCCTTTGTCTGTCTATTAACCGGTCCCTTCGAAACTTAGCGAGGTTTAGATGGTTGTCCCACAGTAGCCCTCTTAAAACTATTCGATGGCCTACTCTGCTGAATCATCCAATACGGTTGATCGACTCAATCGGAGAGCTGCCTTTACCGCGGTGAGTAGGTTGCCGTTCAACAGATCGGAATCTGTTTTTACAAGTTCGATTTCAATCCTCGAGTGAACTTGTAAAGCTTATCCTCTTGATCGATTGTCCCCGAGCATACTTGGACAATCGGTGAAATTCGAACTCATCGAGCCACGATCGGGTTCCTTGCCTCAATCTATGAAATTCATCCCTGCGTGCTTCCTTCACGACACTGGGAATATCTTGTTCATTGAACTCGGCCAAGAAATTTCCCCATGTTACGATTACTCGGTCTGTTCCCATCTCCTTTCAATCGCCCTCCACCGATCTCTAGCGGCCGATTCTAGGCGAAATACGGCGAGTGTGACTCTCGCTCGTCGGAGTATTGAAGAGCATTGAAGATGTTTTCCAACTTCTCTATCCATTCTTCCGCTTTCACATCGTCCGGCTCTCCCAGGAAGGTTGGTGGGTCGAACCGCAGGAATCGCTCCAATGTGCGATCGTTCGCCTCTCGGGCGGGTTCGGGAGCACGGGTTGAGGCTCTGTTGCCTCATAAACACCAGATTTTGTTTGTAATGCTTGTGCGATCGATTGTCTCTGCGCGGTGGAGGAGGTGGTGGTAATTCCGGAGAGGGTACCCGGTCCCTGGTACATCGTCGTCTCCTCGTGGAACGACGAGGTCTCCCACGTCCTCGATGTTACGCCATTCTGTATCTTGGAGCGTTAGTTGCGATTTGCGAGTAAATGAATACAATAATTATTCGTCTGATAAAAGATACCGCAGGATAGTAACATCAACACAAGACATCGAGTAAATGGCAAAAGGCGTATCCATTAATATAAAATTGAATACACCCATGTACATCGGCAGAATACTAAGTCGATACATAGAATCAAAATACATCCGAATCTAGTACAATAATGACAGTGTACAACACTTTGGAATACACAACTACAACAACAAAAGTACAACAGAAAATCATGCTGCTAATCGGTGAGATCGCCATCATCATCGCCGCGGTTATGTCTATGATCGGGGCCGGGGTCGGGTTGAGGCGGCGCCTCAACCTGCAGCCAATCCACAAAGTCCAACCACTTTGCTCAAATCCCCGAGCCTCATCGAGTGGAGCACCTCCCGGCTCTCAATGTCGATCGGATCCTCCTCGGGATCCTCCTCGGGATCCTCCGGGATCCTCCTCGGGATCCTCCTCGGGATCCTCCTCGGGATCGAGTCGAGTTCCGCCTCGGGCGCGGCAATGGCCGAGCATTAGGCCGCAAAGCGACCTCTAGTGCGGCGTCCCTCTCGAGATAGGGCATGTGTAAGGTCCTCAATGATCGTCATCTCAGCTTGATGAGGGCCTCCTCCAAGCGATCGGCGATTCACGGATAGACGGGCATCAATCTCCCATTTAAAGCGGCCGCCGCTCGTCCTCTTCATTTTCTCCCTCATGTTATCCGGCGCTCCTGGATACTCAGATTTGGTCCTCCCGCGCTCTTATGGTGTTATCGCGGTCCTTGATGACGGTGGTCGATTCGTTCTTCTCATCTTGGCTTATCGCCAAGCGGCCGAGTCGCCCTGCTTGCGTTGGCGCTCTGGACTAGTTACGTAGGTCGTGCGTTGGCTTTCCGGTGCCAATGAATCATCGGTGCGGTAATATTCCCGCTCGGCACGGGCATGGAATACATCCCACCACGTGGCGGCGTCGGCTCCATCCCGATAAAACAAACTAAGGCGGATCGGATCAAAAAGGTAGAGGAGAGATAAGAAAGAATAAGGAAGAACGAGTAAGGAAACCAAATAAAATCAACTAAGTCGGACAAGTATGATTATGAATCTCAAAGTATGCATTCTAACTTAGTTCAAATATCAATAAGACGGTTATATGCCAATTTGAAATCGATTTCACACTTAATTGGTCAAGTCGCGGTACTACCCAAAACACGAGGCGAGGGTCCTATCATCGGGTCGGCTCGGTGTAAGTTTCCATCTTACTAGCCGAGCTCGATACCACTCTTCTCATGTCACGCCCCAAGCGGGACGCGACGAACGATTCACAACTTAAATACAAACGGACTAACATTCCGGACAATACCAATGAGAACCCAATAAGGCAGAGTCTAAATAGCGTAAATAAATAATGATACAAGTTATCACTTAAAGTCTACATTCCAACATCCAAATTACAACCCGAAATTCAACAAGGTAGTAACTTAAAGTCAAGGATCATACGCCCCTCAATTACAAACCCGAATTGATTAGGATACAAAAGTCCAACAAAAACATAATAAGAAAAGAGTCCGATCAACAACAAGATACGATAAAATCCAACAAGCGTGAGTACAAGGTCTCAATCCGAGTGGTTCAAGCATCCCCAAATCCTCATCTAAGGTTAGAAAACAGGCGGGATGAGACAAAAATCTCGATGGATGGGGTGATCGTAATGCGAGTGTGGCGTAATAGTTAATGTGAGAAAACGATTATATGAAAACGCATGAGTATGATGCATGGTTTCACACACGATTCTAAGCGTCATGATAAATTATTTGAGTAATATAATTATACTGATTTAAGAAAACAGTTCATGGTCACACAGGCACTATGTGATCTGATCAAAGCAGTAGGATTGCGTGCGGAAGTGTAACGTCAATCCTATGCAAGCAATTAATGGTTGCGTGCGGACTTGTAGCGCCAACCAATGCAAAAAACAGTAGCGGTTGCGTGCGGAATGCGCCAACCAAAACGGGGCGATAACTCGAATCGTGTGGATCGGACAACGATTCGCCGTTCTACCTTGTAACTCCCGGTCGGTATGGTCCAAGACCGGCACCTTATCGCTCCGTGGGCAAAGACAAAATCCCGATGAGAGTGGCGAGGCTCGGATCTGTCATAATCATGATTATACCTCGATTACTACGACCCGCTTCCCTTGGACAAACTCCGTCCCTCGATTGGGGATTAGGGCGATGGGGCGGAAGAGTGGAATAGCGGCCGAGCTGCCGGTTCCATCCCCGACGTATCCATTCCGATTTGTGAGCTCGACACACCAAGTTGACTTCGAGCGGAAAGTAATTACAATTCAGGTAGTCAACCAGGCAACGAGTATTATTGATTTGGGAAGCGATTTAGGAAAATTTTTGGAAAACGCGAGTGGCAATTATGGCGTTGGTGGAGTTTTTGGATGAAGATGATTATCGGGAGGATAAGCAACCTTCGATATCTTGAAAGATTGGGTGGAACATAAGTCCCGTTATAGAATCAATTAGCAAGCGAGGAAGTCGCTCATGATCGGGTATTAATCGGTCAAATTGATCCGATAAGTTAGGGGTTTTTGGGAAGGTAACTATTTAAATTAAATCTCAATTTCAGAGAGTCCAGGGCTATTTTAGTAAAAGAGAAAATAATTTGAGTTAGGTCCTTTATAAAAGAAAAATTGTAATTTAGCCCCGTTTGTAAAAACCAACACTTTTGGGGTTAAAAAGTGAATAATTAAATATCCCGACCTTGAAAAATTATGAGGTCAGTTCCTAAATTCTCCAAATTGTCCAGAGATTCAGGTTTTTAAAGTTTTATGGTCGAGTTTTTATAAAAATCTCATATTGGCCCCAAATTTGTAAAAATTGTCAATTCGGACCTTAAGTTTTAAAAATTCGGAACTCACAAACCGGAAGGGCTTTTAATGTGATTCCAGTTGGAAAATGTCACTAAGGTTGGTAGGATATTGGGACAAAAGCAGTTTTTAAAAGCAATATGTGTAGGTCCTTCAACTTTAGAAAATATCATTTTTGTCCCATTTTAAAATAATTGCCTTTAAGGCTTTTAGGGGTCCAATTGTTATGAAATTTGAACCTTGGGTCCAAAATACAATTAAGTTATAGTTAAGTTAGTATTTCCAGGTGCATGGGCTGCATAAGTCCTGGAAATTTCATTTGGGTCCTCAAGTTTAATATTTTCACATTAGTCCCTCATTTTTAGTAAAATTGTTTTCCAAGCCCTAACCACTTGGATTTTTTGGAATACTTGTAAAATATGGGATTCCCAGTAACTTAAAAGTAAAAATTTCAATTTATAAAGTTTAGGTCTGGTACAGTTTTTAAAATTGCAAAGTAGCCCTTAAACTTTCAAAATTTTACAATCTAGTCCTTGGGCTTTTAAAGGTTGATTTTATTTATCTTAAAACTCTTAAAACATTATTAAAATGTCCAAAAGTCATTTTTGAACCTGAGTACAGTCCCAAATTTCGAAATTTGCAGAGGGGTCCTTTAGCTTTTATTTTCTTGCAATTTAGTCCACCAACTTTCCATTTTTGCATTTTTAAGTCCAAAATTGAAATTTAATCAATTATGCTCGACTTTTCCAGGTTATAAGTCATCCAAAACATAGATTTTAAAGATCATACACATGCATGTCCAATACATACAATAATTCATCAATTAAAGCATTAAAGTGTACATGCATGCACCTAAAATTCAATAAATAGTAATTTTAAGCAACTCTTGAGAATTTTTATGATTTGATATATAAAATTGACATGAAATACATAGATTATATATATCTCAAGGCTCATGATCAAATTTTCTACATGCATTTTAATAAAACACCTAAAAGTTGGAAAAAATAATTTTTCCACCCACCTTAATTTTGGAAATTGTGAAATAAAGGATAATTTCACAATTTTTGGATGAGGCTTCTTAGGTCAGCCCCTAAGTCAAGAAAATATCAAAATTTGGAGTTAGAAAAATGAGAGAAAAATTAAGGAGAAAAGAAGGAATTAAGAAAATGAAAAGGACTACACTTTACCTTGTGTAGTAGATGTTTGGAGACTAGTTGAAGCTCAAAATTGGAAATTTGGCTCAACTCCAAAAATCTCTAAGGTCAGCCCCTATTTCTCAAAAATGAAAAGGGGTGTTAAAATTTTGAAAAAAAATAGGAAGAGTAGGAAAGAAGGGGTCTAGTGCACAATTCTTACCTTGTAGTCAAATTTTCTCTACTATTTTCTTCTTCAAGCTTGAGGTCCTTCTTCAAAATATTGCCAAGCTCTAACCTTCAAGTCTTCTAAATGTACCTCCAAAACCAAATTTAAACTTAAGTTAAGAAGGTGGAAGAGATGAACAATGTGATATCCAAAAATGGATTGAAGCTAAAATTTCTTACCTTTTAGTATAGTGGTTCGATTTTTATGATGTATGAGGAGGAAAATGTTGATTTTTTTTTTTCTAAGTATGGAAGAAGAAAGTAAGAAGAAGAGTAGAGAGATGTTGGGAGTTTTTAGAGAGAAGGAGGAGAAGGCTTTGAGTATTAGAATGTGTTGATGAGAATGAAATGAAAATTTTGTGCAAAAATTGCCATAATGGCCGTGTAGTATGAGAGAGAGGGAGAGGAAATTTTGATCAAATTGTGTCTTGTAATTTGTCTCTTGCATGGAGACAAAAATGCAAGTCAAAGTGTGGGTCAATTTGAATTTGAGAGGAATAAGAAGAATGTTTGTTAAGTGGGAATAAGTTGGGGAAAATAGTAATAAAGAATTGATGTATAAGATGATGTGTATAATGTTTGAATTAATGATATAATTATACACAAGATGACTAATATATGGTGTATGTGTACAAGAGTTGGATGATATTTTTATCCCAAAATATCCACCATGGCCGTCCATTATGAGGGTAAAATGGTAATTCCATATATTTTTTTTTTTGTCCCAATTTTGATGATAATAGATGAAATATATCAATCTCCAAAATAATTAGTGATTTCCTTGATCACTTGTAAGTCTCATGATCACTTAATCTAAATCAACATCTTAATTCTATAAGGTAAAAGTCTCTAAAATAAATAGTCTATTAAAATTCTAAGGTGAGTAATAAATACAAAAATAGTAATAATGATCAATCAAGTGATCATAAATGAGGAATAGAATTAATGATGATCATGATCACAAGTAATAAAATAAAATGAAATAAAATACAAAATGTATATATTATTAATAATTACCCGTCGAAATGACGCGGTAAAATAGTCAATCAAAAGTATAAACAACAATAAGGTTCAACTAATAGCTTCGGAAAAATCGGGGCTTCACAATAATAATATCTATTAGGCCACGATTGGGATGGCACCCTACGAGGCACTATATGGGCGAAAGTGTAGATCCCCACTACGCTGGAAGATTGATGACCAATGGACTCCAAAAAGGAAACGAAAGCCGCCCTCAATTCCAAAGGTTGATCTACTTCAGGAGGCCATTGAGAAGGTAAAGCTGATCAAGAAACGGATCTGCATAGCTCAGAGCCGCCAAAAGAGTTACGCGGACAAGAGGAGAAATGATTTGGAATTTGAAGTCGGAGATGAGGTATTTCTCAGACTCTAACCACAGAAAGGATTGATCAATCCAAAGAAATGAGGCAAGTTGAGTCCGAGATATGTTGGACCTTACAAGATTTTGCAGAGGATCGGGAAGTTAGCTTACCGACTCGAGTTACCAGCACAGTATGCAGGAATGCACGACGTATTCCATGTATCGAGATTTAAGAAGTATTGACCAGATCCCAAGCATATCATCACTCGTGATACTCCTTCTCTGGTGGAGAATTTGTCTTACACTGAGAAGCCGATCTGAATTATTGACCAGCATGTACGTCAGTTGCGTAAGAGAGAGATTCCGATGGTTAAAGTGGAGTGGCAGAACCACAACCGAGACAAAGACGCAACATGGGAAATGGAAAAAGACATGAGAAATCAGTATCCAGAGTTATTCTGAAGAGAATTTGGGGACCAAATTCTTTTAAGGAGGGAATGATGTGAAGCCCCCGATTTTATGCAAGAGTGTATTTGATTCACTTATCGTCTATGTACTATTATGACTATGTTACCGCGTCACTTTGACGGGTAAATATTATTACTAAATATATTTTTTATTTTATCTCACTTTATTTATTACTTGTGATCATGATCCTTTATTAATTATACTTTACATTATTGATCACTGGATTGATCATTACTATTATTTGTGTATTTATTAGCCACGTTAGAATTTTAAGAGACTATTTATTTTAGAGACTTATACCTTATAGAATTAAGAATTTGATTTGAAATAAGTGATCATGAGACATATAAGTGATGAAGGAAATCACTATTTATTTTGGAGATTGATATTATTCATCTATTATCATCAATTTTGGGACAAAAAAAAATATGAATACCACAATTACCCTTTAAGTGGATGGCAATGAGGGGGATTTTAGTGTAGAAACACCATCCAACTCTGGTACACATACACCTTATGTATTCATCTTGTGTATAATTACACCATTAATATAAATTTTATACACGTCATCTTATACTACAATTTTATATCATTAAATATCCCAACATTCCCCACTATCTCCAACCTTCCCCTCTTTCCTCTCAAATTCAATTCAAACTCATCCTTTGCCCATACTTTGACTAGTCTAATTGTCTTAATGCAAGAGACAAATTGCAAGACATCAACTTGATCAATTCTCTCCCCTCTCCCTCACAATTTTCGGCCATTAGGCCAAATAATACTCAAAAATTTCTTTTCATTTTACCAACATCATACTTTAACTGTTGCAAAAATTCTCTCCCTTCTCTCTAAAATCCTCCAACTTCTCTGTAAGCATATATTCATCTTTTCTTCAAATCTTCAAACACCTTCTTCATATCTTCAAACACACTTTATTCATATATTCAAACACTTTCTTCATATCTTCAAACACTTTCTTCACATCTTAAAACACTCTCTTTTTTCTTCAAACACTTAACAAAAATACAAGAATTCTTCTTACTTCTTCCATAAAATTCTAACCTACACTACTACAAGGTAAGAATTTTGTTCCTCCTCTTGTATTGATATCATCTAGCTACCTTCTTTCACCCATTAATTTAAGTTGGATTTTGATTTTTGGAGGTACACATAGAAGACTACTTGGAGTCATGCAAGCCTTGTGATCATCTTAACAAGACTTTGAAGGTTGTGAAGAGAGAATTTGGTCTACAAGGTAATAAATGGGATTGTTAGTACATTTTCTTCTTCTCTTTCTATTTTCCAAATTTTGATACTCCATTTTTATTTTTGGAGTTTTAGGGGCTGACCTTAAGAGTTAGTTTAAGGGTGAGCAAGGGACCCATTTTTGAGACCTCTACTAGTCTCATTTCACAAGGTAAGTGTAGTTTGTACCAATTCCTTCACCTCTATCCTCTTCTCCTTAATTTTTAACCTCATTTTCTAACTCTTAATTTTTGGTATTTCTTGACTAAGGGGCTGACCTAAGTGAGTTTCAATCAAGTTGTGAAAATTTAACCTTTTATTTCACAACTACCAATTTAAGGTGGGTGGAAAAATCCTTTCAACTTCTAGGTGTTTTCTTTAAAAGGCATGTAGTATTTTATTCTTGAGAACTTGGGATATATATATATATATATTATGTATTGAATGTTGATTTCATGTATCAAATTCTAAAAATTCTCAAGTGTTGCTCAAAAATGCTATTTATTGAAATTTAGGTGCATGCATGTACATTTTAATGATGTATTTGATGAATTGTTGGATAAGATATATATGCATGTTTATGATTATGGATATACATGTTTTATTTGAATTATAACCTGGAAAAGTCGAGCATAATTGATTAAATTTCAAATTTTGGACTTAAAATGCAAAAATGGAATGTTGGTGGACTTAATTGCAAGAAAATGAAACTTAAGGGACCCCTCTGCAATTTTTGAATTTTGGGACTGTACTCAGGTTCAAAAATTATTTTTGGACATTTTAATAAAGTTTTAAGAGTTTCTAGATAAATAAAATCAACCTTTAAAAGCTCAAGGACTAGATTGTAAAATTTTAGAAGTTTAAGGACTACATTGCAATTTTCGAAACTGTACCAGCCCCTTATTTTGAAATTTGAAATTTTAACTCTTAAATGACTGGAAATAACATATTTTAAGTGTATTCCAAAAAAATCCAAGTGTTTAGAGCTTGGAAAGTAATTTTATAAAAATTGAGGGACCAAATTGTAAAAGATTAAATTTGAGGACCAAAATGAAATTTCCAGGACTTATACTATCCATGTACCCAAAAATACTAATTTAACTATAACTTAAGGATATTTTGAACTCAAGGTTCAATTTTCATAACAATTGGACCCCTAAAAGCCTTAAAGGCAATTATTTTAAAAATGGGACAAAAATGAGATTTTCAAAAGTTAAGGGACCTATACATATTTATTTTTAAAACTGTTTTTGTCCCAATATTCCACTGACCTTAGTGACATTTTAAAACTAGAATCATATTAAAATCCCTTCCGGTTTGTGAGATCCAATTATTTTAAACTTAGGGCCCAAAATGTTAATTTTAACAAATTTAGGGCCAATGCGAGATTTTTATAAAACCTCGACCTCAGAACTTAAAAACCTGAATCTCTGAACAATTTAGAGAATTTAGAAACTAACCTCATAATATTTCAAGGTCGGGACATTTAATTATTCAATTTTAACCCCAAAAATAATGGTTTTTACAAAACGGGACTAATTGTAAATTTTCTTTTTAACAAGGACATAACTCAAATTATTTTCTTTTAAGAACAGCCCTGGACCCTCTGACATATAATAATTATTTAAAATATTTTAATTTCTTAAAAATTCCTAGACTTATCGGATCGTCTTTGACCGAATCTGCGATCGCGGGGCGACTTCTTCGTCTTGCGGTTCTGAATCTATAACGGGACCTATGTCCCACCTAATTCCTCAAGACATCGAAGATTACTTATCCTCTCGATAATTATCTTCATCCAAATTACTCCACCACACCCATAAATGCCACACGCGATTTGAAACTTTTCTCGAATCGCTTCCCTGAATCAATATACTCGACTGCCTGGTTGACATCCTGTACTTGTAATTATTTTCCTTCCTGAGTCAACTTGGTGTGTCGAGCTCACAGTCGAAATGGATACGTCGGGGATGGAACCGGGCAGCTCGACCGCTATTCCACTCTCCGGCCCCATCGTCCTAATCCCGCAACTGAGGGACGGAGTTTGTCCAAGGGAAGCAGGTCGTAGTACTTGAGGTATAATCATGATTATGACAATCCGGGCCTAGCTAGCTCTACTATGGATTTGTCTTTGCATATGGAGCGATAAGGTGATAGGTCTTGGACCATCTTGCTCGGGGAGTTACAAGGAAGAACGAAGGAATCGCTGTCTGATCCACACGATTCAGGAGTTAATCGGACCTATTTGGTTGGCGCTACAAATCCGTACGCAACCGCTACTTGTATTGCATTGGTTGACACTACAAATCCGTACGCAACCGCTACTTGTCTTGCATGGATAGGCATTACTTTCCGTACGAATCCTACCCATCTTGCTTGTATCACATAGTGCCTGTATTGATCATGAACTCTTTTCAAAACTATATAAGTATATTATATTAAGTATATTTATCACGTCGCTTGTGAACTGTGTGTGAAATCACGCATCATAACTCACGCATTTTTCATACAACTATTTTCTTGCATTAACTATATATATTGCCACACTTGCACACGTTCACCCCATCCACTAAGATTTATGTCTCATCCCCTCCTGTTTTCTAAATGGCTAGATGGGGACTACATTGAAGACGCCGAACCTACCCCGGACTGATTTCCCGAGCTCCGCCTGTCGGACTTGCTCCTTTTTACTGTTGATTGTATTTGTTTCATGTGCTTCAGCTGATGTTTGACTTCCTTTTATTCTGCTTATCTTTTCTATTTTTGACTGTAACTTAAGAGCGTAGGACCCTTTGACACTTAAGCTTGTGATGTTGTGTACTTTATTCTGTATTCATTTTGGACTGTATGTTAATTCGGATATTTGTGATGGCTTGTATTTGGATATTGTTGGACTATAAGTTGTAGTTCGTACTTGTATTTTATTTTCCGCTGCTTTAGACTCTGTTTCACTTGGGGTTATATTGTATCATTTGTCTCGACCGTTGGGTTTAATTATGTTTAAGTTATTGATTGTCGTCGCGTCCGTCTGGGGCGTGACAAATATCTTGATCGTGCTCATGCTATTACTATTACCAAAATGCATGCTCTTGATTCCGAAAAATAAATGCTCACTAAAGAGATTGAAAATTTGAAAAAGAATGTGCATCGTTTTAATTTAAGTACGGATAAGGTTACCAAAATTTTTGATGCACAAAGAAGTGGGCATTCTAAACTAGGACTTGGTTATAAAACTTTTCAAAATGATTCTAAGAAAAATAACCAAGGTCCGACTTTTGTACGTGCTAGTAGTTCCAATAATCTTATTTGTTTTTATCGTGGTAAAATTGGATACTATGCTAATAATTATAAATTGAAAAATAATTTTAGCTATTATTGGAGACCCAAAGGTCTCAAAACTAACCCCCAAGGACCCCGAAATTATAGGGTACCTAAAAATAATTCATTTGTAGGTACTAGGGGCTATAACCACAATGGAAGACTCAAAATGACTAATGGACAATGAATGTTCATGCAACATGACCGGCAAGAGAGAGCTCTTTACCAATCTCAAACTCCAAGAAGAAGGAATGGTTATGTTCGGGAATAGCAAAGGAAGAATACTTGGAAATGGAGAAATTGGTAACTCTTCTTTCTCTCTTAACAATGTTTTATTAGTTGAAGAGCTTAAGTTCAATTTGATAAGTATTAGCCAACTTTGTTATTCAAATTACAATGTTATTTTCAATAAAGAAAAATGCCTTGTTCTTAAAAATGATAAAATTATTTGTGAAGCAAATTGAAAAGACAATCTTTATAAAATTTGTACAAGTGATTTGGTTAGTCAAAATGTTTCTTGTCTTGTCACCAATAACGATTTAACTAGTTTATGGCATAGGAGACTTGGACATGTTGGATATAAAAATTTACAAAATATTTACAAAAACCAACATGTAAAAGGACTACCCAAATTATGTTTGAAAATTTTGGTTATGTGATACTTGTCAAAAGAACAAATTAGTTAAAAGTAGTTTTAAGCCCAAAAATGAAATTTCCACAACCAAGCCTCTACAATTACTTCATCTTGATTTGTATGGGGATATTGGTACGGCTAATTTAAGTGGAAAATATTACACTTTCGTTATAGTCGATGATTATTCTGGATATATAGTTGGGCTATTTTTGTCTTAATCTTTTAAAATACTTGTCTTACCTAAGAAAGTGAGGCAACGCCGTCCCTAAGAATGATCTCATCGCCGTCCTGCCGATCACTTTCCTCCGATCAATACCACTTCTGAATCCCTGAACATGGACGCGTACATGTAAGTCCAAGCGGCTAGGATAATCTAGAGGGGGGATGAATAGATTATCTCCATTTTCTCGATTATGCCCTCCTTTTCAAAATCAAACAAGCCAAGACAATAGTAAAGGTGCGGGAAGAAAATAACATGTCGATTTATTTATAGGTTCAACCCACCTAGGGCCTAATAGTCTACCACCCCAATATCTCCGGATGGATTTCAAAAAGAAAAAAGATTTTATTAATTACCATAATTAATACAATAACACCTTACAACACCTCTTTTGAGATTACCACAATCTCACTTGAAGATTACCACAATCTTCAATGGCACCTTGTGAAGATTACCACAATCTTCGAACTTGAAGAATACCAAATTCTTCAACACCTCAAAGAGCACCACACTCTTCAATAAGAAGATCACCACAATCTTCTTGCACCTAACACCTAGATCACCCAAGTGTGTTCTTACCACAAGAACACTCACAAGGATATCTTGTGTTGAATGATAACCCAAATTCAAGATTACAACTCGATAATGAATAATACAAATTGAGTGCAAGTGTAATCAAGAAATAAGCCTAGACCTCAAGATGTGAAAGTGATAAGCTAAGCAAATCAAAACAAGAATAATAACAATGAAGAACAAATATGTTTGCTTGAATGTATTTTGTTGTGTTGTAATATTCTCTCTTATTGTGTTGGTTCAATTCTTCATCTATTTGTAGAAGATGTCTTGAACATGATAGTCTCCTCCTAGGAGATTGAAATCTGTAAAAAATTGCAAGACAAATGAAGAATATAGCTGTTAGAAATCAATCCCACAAATTAAGGAAAAGCTGTCTGAAAATGCAACAGATAGTTTGCTGATAAAAGAAGGGTGCAACTGGTCGCGCAGAGATAAGTTTGAAATGAGTTCTCTGCAAAAATTACACAAGGGGACGACCAGTCAACAGGGGGTCCGACCGGTCACCCCCTATGCTGAACGGTTGGGGTGCTCAAAAAATAGAAACAGAGCGTTCTGTCTTTGGGAGCAACTTACAGGCACCGGTCGCCCATAGGGTCGACCGGTCGCCCTCCCCCAATTCCCTTCCGTCCCGTTTTCTATTTCAAAACTCAACTCAGGTACGGGTTGCCCTATAGGGCGACCGGTCGAGCCTGAAACATAAGTGTTGTCCAATTTGTATCGAAAATAAACTTCAAGAAATACTCCAAAAAAATAGTAAAAATATTTTAAATCGATCGGAAGTATTTGGACAACATTTAGGGACATTGTTTTGGTATAAAAACTCATTTGAGCAAAATCATCAAAATCATGATAAAAACATTTATCTAACAAACTCCCCCTTTTTGATGATTACAAACCAAAATAATTTTCAAGAGGACGATTTTAAAAATAAAGTAATTTTCCTAGTCAAGAAGTAAACTATCCGTTTTTAAAAACATTTTACAAAAGCTCCCCTATCAACAAGCACATCAATAATAATGATTTCATAAGCTAGAAGCACAAGCTTTTACAAGATAAACATAAACAACATGAGTTTAGAAGCTCCCCTATCAAATATGCTCATAATTCATGCAAATAAGTCCATAATACAAACCATGGACTAAGTATACTTCACAGCTTTTGGCTTTAAGAAGCCATAGCTTATAGCTTCTTCCGTTGAGCTTATTTTAGCTTCTATGAGCTAATGAGCTTGTAACCTATTTCTCCTCCTTTGGAATCATCAAAAAGAATGTTAGCACGATAGAAACATCATATATCCATATTGAAGTGCGCAATGTAACCGATTTATCGAGCTATTTGAACATTGAAGCTTATAAACCAAATAGGAGGGAAAAATCGACCATATAACTTGTAGAAGCTTATGAAAACTTATTTGATTGGCAAAACATGATCTCTATAAATATATAAGACTTTTGAAATCGAGAGAATCATGTAGGTGATGAATTTTTTATTGAAACGTTTTATCGAACACTTGGCGGGCGTAAAAAATAGAAGAAAGTATATATAGCCCTTGTAAATGTAATCAAGCCAAGTTTTTCATCACCAAAATCATTTTTACAAATATCATTCATCAACAATCATTATTCACAACACAATTATGCTAGAATTCCAACAAAAATCCATACATAAGCATTTTCTCAAGGGTTCCACCCAATTGAGATAAGAGAGTAGAATTCTTACCATTTAATCGGTAAAGATGAGAAACTATGATGATAAACGAGCAAGATAATCCCCAAGATATATAATTTATGCAACAAAACACATTTGAAGTGAATTGTGTGTGAAAATGACAAAGGGGACGAAAATAGAGTTGAAGGAGCCAAAATGGCTAAGTCTGAAACGAAGCGTTTTAAGCCAAAACATCTTTGTGGGCGACGGTTGGAGGTCAGCGATTGGTCGGTGGCTTGGGCGACCGGTCGGCCTCGGCTCGGTCACCACTTGTCCATTTTGGTTTTGCAAAATCCAAAGTTTGAACCAAAAATCCGATTTTTCGCCCCTAAGTTTTAAAAACGTGCAAAATGAAAACATAAACCTCATTCAATATACATTATGTCATAATTAAGCTCGAAATGAGGTAAAAGACTCAGCGGTAAACGGTTGAAAACAAATGTCCGCGAGTTATCCTTGAGACAGAATTAAACACATCTCAATTTTTTGTTTTTAGAAACACAATCCCTTAAAAAATATCGAATCTCAATATGTTTAGTTCGATTATGACGAACCATATTTTGAGAAATTATAATCACCGGACTTGTTATTCCGAGAAAATATGAACATTTTAAAATTTTGGATATTCAAGCCATAAGAAGAAGTGCCTTTCAAATATTTGAAAATTTCTTTTATTGGCACTTTAATGAGATTCGTTGGGATAGTTTTGAAGTCGAGCATATAAACATAAGGCATATAGAATGTCGAGTCTAAAGGAATAACAAAAGTTAATGAACATACCTCGAATATGTTTGTCAATCAATATGCCTTCTCAACCTCTCCATGTCATACTTTACATTGGTAGCCATAGAGGTTGAGATGGTTCTTCCTTCTTCAATGCCTAACTTCTTCAAAGGTACTTTTGTATACTTTGATTGTGAATTATAACCACCTTCTTGGCATTGATTAACTTGAATTCCAATGAAGAATTTGAGCTCTCTCATCATGCTCATCTCAAATACACCTTGCATCAACTTAGAAAATATCTTGCACAAAAGTTCATTAGTAGTACCAAAAATATTCTCATAAATTTGCACAAATAAGTAATCTTCCCCTTTTTTCAAAAACAAGGAGAGTAGATCAAGTTTACCTCTTGTAAAGCCATTTTGCAAAAGAAAATAGCTAAGTCTATGATACCATACATGGGGTGCTTGTTTTAAACATACAAGGCCTTTTATAAAAATCATTTGGCCTAGAGAAATTTTCAAACCCCGATTGTTTTATATAGACTTCTACTTGAATAAAACCATTTAAAAAAGTGGATATAACATCCATTTGGTAAAGCTTGAAATTTTCATAAAACAAGAATAGGCAAGTAAAATGTGAATAGCTTCAAAAACGTGCTACGGGTGCAAATGTTTCATCAAAATCAATACCTTCTTCTTGACATTACCTTTGAGCTACTAACCTCCCCTTGGTCATCAAACTTGTTCCAAAATACCAAAAATTTCTGCAAAATCTTAAGAAGATATCTTTGCACAAGAGCATAGTAATATCGTATAATAGAGATACAATAACAAGTAACACAAACTATGCTTTCAAACAAATCATCAAGAGTTTCATAAAACACGTAAGTTCAAATAAGCTTATAGGAAGCTATATAAGGTCTCTTTTGAAATTTGAAAAATTCAAGAGCATATAGTTGAGACCTCATTTAAAAGAAACATTTAGACAACAATGAATATGAGCAATCAAATGCATAATATTGAGAGAATGATGAAAATCAATTGTTTTATCAAAACAAAATATGATCCTTTACAAGTCTCGGATAAAACAAGCTTTATCGAATAGTGCCTTTCAAAAATCAAAAAATCTTCTTAATGGCACTTACGTGAGATGCTTTGAAATATCTAGAAAATGAAGCACATAGGCAAATGGCAAAAATATATCGAGTCTATGAGAGGAATAACAATGGTGAGCGTACCTCGATATTTTATGTTTCTCTTGTCAAATAATGAGTAGATAGCCATTTATGAAGATATATAAAACCTACACAATTCTTAAAATAAATCTTGCACAAACAAAATGATACAAGTGTAGGCTAAGCAATAAGAGATTTCACAAATATGCTCATGCTATATAAATCCATAAGAGATAATAGAGCACATTAGCCTTAATACATGCACAAGAGTTTTAAAAACATCATGTAAGGTCTCCTTTTCAAAATATTTTAAAAAACACAAAGATTTATTGAGGACCTTAATTTAAAAACAAAGATTTGAAAACTCATTTGACAATAAAGGCACAATTAAAAGCATGCATAATAACAAAATAAAATGCATATTTAAATGAGGAGATACGGTTTACCAATTATGCCATTTCCATGGGTTATGTCTTTCCCGTTGTTGATGGTATCATCCCCTTTGAAAATCATCTTGTAGATGATAGCTTCTCCAATTGCTCCATTTCCAAGGATTATGTCCTTCCCATTATTGATAATGTCTTTCTCCTGAAAATTCATTGTGGTGATGTCTTCTGCTTTGATTGAGTGAGACGGTCATTTGATGTCTCCTTGGCGTCATGAATTTTCCTTGAATATTATTCCGCCGGGTACCTAATACGACATTGTTTTGTGGTACCCTCAAGTGTTTGGGTCCTTTAGGATTAGCTTTGAGACTTTTAGGTCTCCAATAATGATTAGAGCTATTTCTAGCCCGACAAGTATTAACCGTGTGACTCTTTTTACCATAATAAAAACAAGTAATAATTCGAGGAACATGATGACCAACATGCATAGAGACCGGATTCTTTTTCATATGATTGACAACATTAGGCTTATGATCAAGTCCTTTATCACAATTATGAACATCAACAATATTGGTCATTTTATTGGTACTCAAGTTGAATTTTGATAAATCCTTTTTCATGCAATGAATATCCTCAACAAGAGTACTATTTTCTTTTTCAAGAGTACTAACCTTGTCAAGTGTGGTGGTGTGAGCACATGATAGTGATTCATAAGAAACAAATAGACTATCCTTATCATTTTTCAAAACATTGAATTCCTTTTTCAATTTTTTGTATTTAACAAGTAAGCTTTAGAATTCATTTTGAAGCTCATCAAAATCATTTTGCAAATAACTATAATCATTATGTAATTCATTATCATAGAAAGTGGAAGGTTTAGAACTTACCTCATTTTCTTCGAAGCCCATAAGATAACGTTCGTTTTCATCGTCGTCGGAAGTTGTAGTAAGTTCGTCCCATGTTGTTGGGTTTGATGTTGTACCCATTTGAGAAGTAGATGCTTTTGAGTTGCTCCTTTCATTTGCATATACTTCTTCTAACTTTCTCCATACTTCATGTGCCGATTTAATTCCTACAGGATGATCATATTCCAAAATGGTAAGTGAACAATACAAAATATTAAGAGCTTTACCATTTAATGAGATGATTTTTTTCTCTTCATCATTGAGCTCTTTGAGGCCTTTGGAGATGTGAGGTGTGTCCTTCGTCGGAATATATTCTCCATTGACGACCGTGTTCCAAATGTCGAACTCGCAACCTTGTAGATAGCATTCCATTCTTTTTTTCCAAAATGTATAATTTTTGGAATCAAATAGTGGTGGCTTGGTGGTGGAGGCCCCGATAAGGTAGACTTCATTCGTAGTCGATGACCGTTCCTCTTTACTCGCGATGTGGAACGAGCTTGCCAAAGAGTTTGGCTTTGATACCACTTGTAAGTCCAAGCGGCTACGATGATCTAGAAGGGGGTGTTAGTCCAAGTGGCTACGATAATCTAGAGGGGGGTGAATAGATTATCCCGGTTTTTCAGATTTTGCCCTCTTTTTCGTAAAACTCAAGCAAAGATGAGATGCTAAGTGCGGAAAGTAAATAGCACACGTCGATTTATAGTAGTTCAACCCACCTAAGGCCTAATCTACTACCACCCCAGTATATCCGGGATTGATTTCAAAAAGAAAAAAAGATTTTATTAATTTACCAAAAATTAATACAACACCTTGAGGATTACCACAACCCTCTTACACCACCTTGAGGATTACCACAATCCTCTTACAACACCTTTGAAGATTACCACAACCTTCAAACACCTATCACCTAGATCACCCAAGTGTATTCTTACCACGAGAATACTCACAAGGATGTCTTGTGTTGAATGATGACCAAAATCAAGATTACAACTCAATAATGATTGATACAATATGAGTACAAGTGTAATCAAGAATTGAAAGCCTAGACCTCAAATTTGTGCAAGTGAAAGTGCTAAGGCTAGTACAACAAGATATATGAAAGTATTTGCTTGATTGCTCTTTGCTTGTGTAGAGTGTTGTATCTTGTTGCTTGAATGAAGCCTCTGTTTATAGGAGAGGACTTGGCTTTCATTTCCAGACATAGGCTCCTCCTTGGGGTGTGATTTGCTGCAAAAGAAACCATTTAAAATCATCAATATAGCTGTTAGAAATCAATCCCACAAAATAGGGAAAAGCTGTCTGAAAATGCAACAGATAGTTTGCTGATAAACAAGGGGTGCGACCGGTCGCGCAGAGATAAGATTGAAATTGAATTTCAGCGAATTTTACACAGGAGACCGGTCGAAGGGGGGTGCGACCGGTCGCCCTTGACTATGACCGGTTGAGGTTGATAAAAATACGAAACAGAGAAGACTAAACCAAAAGAGCAACTCCCAGGTACCGGTCGCCCAGGGGTCGACCGGTCGCCCTCCCCCATTTTTCTTACGTCCCATTTTCTATTTCAAAACTCAACTCAGGTACGGGTTGCCCTATAGGGCGACCGGTCGAGCCTGAAACAAATGTGTTGTCCAATTTTTTATCGAAAATAAACTCCAAAAATACTCCGAAAAATAGTAAAAACATTTTAAGTCGATCGGAAGTATTTAGACAACATTTAGGGACATTGTTTTGGTTAAAAACTCATTTGAACAAAATCGAACAAAATCATCAAAATCATGATAAAAACATTTATCTAACAAACTCCCCCTTTTTGATGATTACAAACCAAAACAATTTTCTCGAGGACGATTTTGAAACCAAATAAATTTTCCGGTTTTACGAGTGAACTATCTGTTAAAAACATTCCATACAAAGCCCCCCCTATCTATGAGCATATCAACAAGAGATATTGCATAAGCTAGAAGCACAAGCTAAAATGAGCTTATATAAGATGCATATAAACATCATAAGTTAAGAAGCTCCCCCTGTCACAATACTTATTATCTATTGCAATTGAGTCCATAATACAAGCCATGGACTAGGTATTCTTGGCTATAGGAAGCCATAGCTTATAGCTTTTATAAACGAGCTTTTATTAGCTTCTTTTGGCTAACGAGCCAATTTCCTGTTTCTCCTCCTTTGGAATCATAAAAAAGAATGTTAGGATGGGAAAAACATCATACAAATTCATCAAAGTGCGCCAAAGAGACGGTTTATCAACCATTAAGCAATTTAAGCTTAAAAACCAAAAAACAAGGGGAGAAATGTATCATGAAGAGTTCATACGCTCGGTTTATTTGCCAAAACATGGTCTCAATAAGTATTGAAGACTTTTGGAAGCAAGAGACTCATGTAGAAGTTGAAATTTTCATTGTGACATTTCATCGAACACTTTGTGGGCGTGAAAATTAAAAGAAGTTGTATATAGCCCTTGTAAATGATTCAAGCCAAAAAAATTCATCACCAATTCACATCAAACATCATACAATACAACATAATAACTAAGCTCATCAAGATCATATGCAAAAAATATCAAGAAATATACAAGAAAGTCATAAACTCAAGGGTTCAACCCAATTGAGCAAAGGAAGAAAAATTCTTACCATTTGATAGGAAAAGATGAGCCATGATGATGATAAACATGCTATATAAGGTCCAAGTTGTGAATTGAATGCATGAAAACAAATTTTGAGTGAAATTTGTGTGAATTTGGCAAAGGGGACGAAAAATGGCAAAAAGAAGTGAAAATAACTAATGCTGAAGACAGAACGATTTTAAACCAAATTTTGGCTTAGGGCGACCGGTCGATGTTGAGGGCGACTGGTTGCCCTCAACCTCTTCACCATTTGTTTTTGTCAAATTTTTCAAAATCCGAATTTTCAACCAAAAATCCGATTTTTCGCCCCTAAGTTTTAAAAACATGCAAAATGTAAACGTAAACCTCATTCAATATGCATTATGCCTAACCGAGCTCGTATGGATGCAAAAGTCTCGGAAGATAGCGGTTTTGTAAAAATGTCCGCTAATTGATCTTGAGATGGTACAAAAGATATCTCAATTTTTCGTTTTGAAACACAATCCCTTAGAAAATGATGTCGAATCTCAATATGTTTAGTACGGTTATGATGAACCGGGTTTTGAGCAATATTTATAGAGGATATATTATCACAAAAGATAGGTACGTTTTCAAAAGAGCATTTGTAATCCGCTAAGGTTTGTTTCATCCAAAGAAGTTGTGTACAACAAAAGGCGGCGAAAATATATTCGGCTTCGACCGTTGAAAGAGAAACACAGTTTTGCTTCTTTGAAAACCAAGAAACTAGGCAATCGCCTAAAAAATTGACTTGATCCGGAAGTACTTTTCCGATCATCAATATTTCCCACATAATCCGAATCACTATAACCTTTAAGAGAAAAATTTTCATTCTTTGGATAAAATAGACCATATTGAATAGTGCCTTTCAAATATCGAAAAATCCTTTTAACGGCACTCATATGAGATTCTTTGGGATTGCTTTGAAAACGAGCGCATAGGCATACGGCATGAAGAATGTCCGGTCTACTAGAAGTTAAATAAAGTAAACTACCAATCATACCTCGATACTTTGATTCATCCACGGACTTGCCTTTTTCATCTTTGTCAATTTTGACATTTGTTGCCGTGGGAGTAGAAACGGTTCTTCCTTCTTCAATGTCGAACTTTTTCAAAAGTTCTTTTGTATATTTTGATTGCGAAATGTATATGCCTTCTTGGCATTGCTTAATTTGGAGTCCAAGAAAGAAGTTGAGCTCCCCCATCATACTCATTTCAAATTCTCCTTGCATCAATTTAGAGAATTTCTTGCACAAAGAATCATTAGTAGCACCAAAGATAATATCATCAACATAAATTTGCACAAGTAAGCAATCTTGCCCTTTTTCAAAAACAAAGAGAGTTGTATCAACTTTACCCCTTATAAAGCCATTTTGCAAAAGAAAAGAGCTAAGTCTATCGTACCATGCACGGGGTGTTGCTTTAAACCATACAAGACCTTTTTAAGTTTATAAACATCATTAGGCCTAGAAAAATTTTCAAATCCCGGAGGTTGTTTTACATAGACTTCTTCTTGAATAATACCATTTAAGAAAGCGGATTTAACATCCATTTGGTAAAGTTTGAAATTTTTAAAACAAGAATAGTTAAGTAAAATACGAATAGCTTCTAAACGTGCTACGGGTGCAAAAGTTTCATCATAGTCAATACCTTCTTCTTGACAATACCCTTGAGCTACTAACCTTGCCTTATTTCGAACAATGTTGCCTTGATCATCAAGTTTGTTCCTGAATACCCATTTTGTACCAATAATAGTTTGAGATGGAGGACAAAGTACCAATTCCCATACATCATTTCTTTTAAATTGATTTAACTCCTCTTGCATCTCTAAGAACCAATCCTCATCCTCAATAACCTCCTTAGCATTTTTAGGCTCCTTTTGAGAAATAAGAGCTTTCTCGGCAAATTTTTTTCGGGTCATCACTTTGTCAAGGGGATCACCAATAATAAGATCTTTTGGGTGATCTCCCTTAAATTCCAATGCAACGGGAAGATCCGAGGTATCACCTCTATCTTCTTGAGGACCATTTGAAGTGGACGGTTGATCATTTGATGTAGATGGTTGATCATCAACTTGAACAATTGGTTCAATAATATCCTCTTCATCACTTTCATCATGAGGTATTCTTTCAACACCCGAAGCTTCATTAAATTTGACATGGATGGATTCTTCAACAACTCCACTAGTCTTATTGTAAACCCGATATGCTTTGTTTTTTGTTGAATATCCCATAAATATCCCTTCATCGGCCTTAGGATCAAGTTTGTCCAATTGATCCTTGGTATTCAAAATAAAGCATTTACAACCAAATATCTTGAAATAACTAATATTTGGAGTTCTACCTTTCCAAAGCTCATATGGAGTTTTATTCATTTTAGGACGAATATAAACTCGATTAATGACATAGCAAGCGGTACTTACGGCTTCGGCCCAAAAATATTTTGGAAGTGAAAATTCATTGAGCATGGACCGACTCATCTCTTGTAGTGTCCGATTTTTCCTTTCGGCTACTCCATTTTGTTGAGGTGTCCTTGGAGCCGAAAAATTATGAGCATATCCTTTGGTTTCACAAAAGACTCTAAATTCACCATCAAATTCTCCGCCTCGATCGCTTCGAATAGACTTAATAGTGTCTTCCTTTTCATTTTCAATGAGTCTACACAACTTAACAAACTCATTAACGGCATCGCTTTTATTGGTAAGAAAAAGAGCCCAAGTATATCTAGAAAAATCATCGACAACAACGAAAGTGTAATGTTTTCCACTTAGACTTGCCGTACCAATATCTCCATACAAATCAAGGTGAAGCAATTGTAGGGGTTTGGTTGTGGAAATTTCATTTTTGGGCTTAAAACTACTTTTAACTAATTTGTTCTTTTGACAAGTGTCACATAAGCCAAGATTTTCAAAATTCAATTTGGGTAGTCCTTTCACATGTTGGTTTTTGTAAATATTTTTCAAATTCTTGTATCCAACATGTCCAAGTCGCCTATGCCATAAACTAGTTAAATCATTATTGGCGACTAAACAAAAAACATTTTGACTAACCAAATCACTTGTACAAATTTTGTAAAGATTGCCTTTTCTATTTGCTTCACTAATAATTTCACCATTTTTAAGTATAAGGCATTTTTCTTTGTTGAAGGAAACATTATAACTTGAATCACAAAGTTGGCTAACACTTATCAAATTAAACTTAAGCCCTTCTACTAAAAGAACATTACTAAGAGAGAAAGAAGAGTTACCAATTTCTCCATTTCCAAGAATTCTTCCTTTGCCATTGCCGAACATGACCATACCCTCTTCTTGGAGCTTGATGTTGGTAAAAAGTTCTCTCCTACCATCATATGGCGGGAACATCCGCTGTCCACGAGCCATTTTGAATCTTCCATTGTTGTTATAGCCCCTATTACCTACAAAAGAATTTCTTTTAGGTACCCTATAATTTTGGGGTCCATGGGGGTTAGTCTTGAGACCTTTGGGTCTCCAAACATGTCTAGAGCTATTTCTCAATTTGCAATTATTAGCATAATGTCCAACTTTGCCACAATAAAAACAAGTAGGAGTATTATAACTATTAGCACGTACAAAAGTCGGACCTTGGTTATTTTTCTTAAAAACACTTTGAAATGGCTTATAACCAACTCCCAATTTGGAATGCTCACCTCTTTGTGCATCTAAAATTTTTGTGACTTTATCCGTGCTTATGTTGAAACGATGCACATCATTTTTCAAACATTCAATATCTTTTGTGAGCGATTCCTTTCCGGTTTCAAGAGAGTGAACTCTAGTAAGAGTAAGAGCATGAGCTTTGTCTAGAGATTCATAAGAGGTAAATAATTTTTCTTTTTCAACCTTAAGCTCCTTATGCTCATTTTTCAAATTTTTGTATTTAACAATTAAATTTTGAAACTCAATTTGCAATTCATCAAAATCACATTGCAAGTCATCAACTATGGAGGAAGTAGAAGAATTAGAGCGTACCTCATTGTTTTCCTCGTCTATGGCCATGAGACCGTGTTCGGTTTCTCCTTCCTCATCGGTTGTTTCGAGTAGTTCATCCCACGTTTTGACTTCCGCATTTAGAGCCTTCTTTTTCGTGAAAGGCTTCCTTTTCTTTTGCTCCTCCTCATCGAGCTTTGGGCAATCGGCAATGAAGTGCCCGGGTTTTCCGCATTTAAAGCAAGCATTATCTCTTGGTTTTCTTGCTTTATTTTTATTCACAAATTTTGCAAATTTTCGAACAAGTGTGGCCGTCTCCTCCTCATCATCATCATTATCATAGTATGAATTATTAGAAGAAGAAGAAGCAAGACCTTTAGGAATAATTTGCATACCCGATTGATTTATGGATGGTTTGGAATTTTTCCTCTCCTTGAGATAGACTTCATAGATGAGGAGGTTTCCAATAAGCTCATCAAACTTGAGTGTCTCAAGGTTTTGTGCCTCCGTGATTGCCGTCACTTTTTCGGACCATGAGCCGGGAAGAGCATTCAATACCTTAGTCACTTTGTCTTCTTCGGAGATGACTTTACCAAGGGCCACAAGAGGATTGACAATATTATCAAGCCTTTCCACCATCTTGGAGATGCTTTCACCATCATGTATGTTAAAGTTTTCAAAGTCTTTAATAAGCATGGTCTTTCTTGCTTGCTTGACCTTCTTAGTCCCTTCATAAATTGTCTCCAATTTTTCCCAAACCTCATGTGCCGACCTTATGCCTCTTATGCGATTATACTCGGTAGCCGTAAGAGAACAATGCAAAATATTTAAGACCTTACCGTTTAGAGAGAAAGACTTTTTGTCGTTTTCATCGAACTCCTTGAAAGGTTTAGGAGTCGAGGTGCCATCCTCCGATTTCTTGGTTGGTTGATAAACTCCTTCAATGACCACATTCCAAATGTCGAACCCACACCCTTGTAGAAAACACTCCGTACGGTCTTTCCAAAATGCATAGTTGTTGGTGTCGAATAGTGGTGGCTTGTTGGTGGAGGCGCCGGTGGTGAGATGAGCATCATATGTAGCCATGGATCTTTCCTCTTTACTCGGAACGAGCTAGCCAAAGAGTTTGGCTTTGATACCACTTGTTAGTCCAAGTGGCTACGATAATCTAGAGGGGGGGTGAATAGATTATCCCGGTTTTTTAGATTTTGCCCTCTTTTTCGTAAAACTCAAGCAAAGATGAAATGCTAAGTGCGGAAAGTAAATAGCACATGTCGATTTATAGTAGTTCAACCCACCTAGGGCCTAATCTACTACCACCCCAGTATATCCGGGATGGATTTCAAAAAGAAAAAAAGATTTTATTAATTTACCAAAAATTAATACAACACCTTGAGGATTACCACAATCCTCTTACAACACCTTTGAAGATTACCACAACCTTCAAACACCTATCACCTAGATAACCCAAGTGTATTATAAACCACAAGAATACTCACAAGGATGTCTTGTGTTGAATGATGACCAAAATCAAGATTACAACTCAATAATGATTGATACAATATGAGTACAAGTGTAATCAAGAATTGAAAGCCTAGACCTCAAATTTGTGCAAGTGAAAGTGCTAAGGCTAGTACAACAAGATATATGAAAGTGTTTGCTTGATTGCTCTTTGCTTGTGTAGAGTGTTGTTTCTTGTTGCTTGAATGAAGCCTCTATTTATAGGAGAGGACTTGGCTTTCATTTCCAGACATATGCTCCTCCTTGGGGAGTGATTTGCTGCAAAAGAAACCATTTAAAATCATCAATATAGCTGTTAGAAATCAATCCCACAAAATAGGGAAAAGCTGTCTGAAAATGCAACGGATAGTTTACTGATAAACAAGGGGTGCGACCGGTCGCAAAGAGATAAGATTGAAATTGAATTTCAGCGAATTTTACACAGGGGGGCCGGTCGAAGGGGCGTACAACCGGTCGCCCTTGACTATGACCGGTTGAGGTTGATAAAATACGAAACAGAGAAGACTCGACCAAAAGAGCAACTCCCAGGTACCGGTCGCCCAGGGGTCGACCGGTCGCCCTCCCCCATTTTTCTTACATCCCATTTTCTGTTTCAAAACTCAACTCAGGTACGGGTTGCCCTATAGGGCGACCGGTCGAGCCTGAAACAAATGTGTTGTCCAATTTTTTATCGAAAATAAACTCCAAAAAATACTCCAAAAAATAGTAAAAACATTTTAAGTCGATTGGAAGTATTTAGACAACATTTAGGGACATTGTTTTGGTTAAAAACTCATTTGAACAAAATCAAACAAAATCATCAAAATCATGATAAAAACATTTATCTAATAGGGGGTGAATAGATTATCTCCATTTTCTCGATTATGCCCTCTTTTTCAAAATCAAACAAGCCAAGACAATAGTAAAGGTGCAGGAAGAACATAACACGCGTCGATTTATAGAGGTTCAACCCACCTAAGGCCTAATCCTCTACCACCCCAATATCTCCGAGATGGATTTCAAAAAGAAAAAAGATTTTATTAATTACCACAATTAATAAAACAACACCTTACAACACCTCTTTTGAGATTACGACAATCTCACTGGAAGATTATCACAATCTTCAATGGCACCTTGTGAAGATTACCACAATCTTCCGACTTGAAGAATACCAAATTCTTCAACACCTCAAAGAGAACCACACTCTTCAATATGAAGATCACCACAGTCTTATTGCACCTAACACCTATATCACCCAAGTGTGTTCTTACCACAAGAACACTCACAAGGATATCTTGTGTTGAATGATAACCCAAATTCAAGATTACAACTCGATAATGAATAATACAAATTGAGTGCATGTGTAATCAAGAAATAAGCCTAGACCTCAAGATGTGAAAGTGATAAGCTAGGCAAATTACAACAAGAATAATAACAATGAAGAACAAATATGTGTGCTTGAATGTATCTTGTTGTGTTGTAATATTCTCTCTTATTGTGTTGCTTCAATTCTTCATCTATTTATAGACGATGTCTTGAACATGATAGGCTCCTCCTAGAGAGATTGAAATCAAAAATTGCAAGACAAATGAAGAATATATCCATTAGAATCAATCCCACAAATTAAGGAAAAGTTGTCTGAAAATGCAACGGATAGTTTGTTGATAAAAGAAGGGTGCAACTGTTCGCGCAGAGATAAGTTTGAAATGAGTTCTCTGCGAAAATTACATAGGAGGACCAGTCGATGGGGGTCCGACTGCCGCTTCCTATACTAAATAGTTGGGGTGCTCAAAAATAGAAACAGAGCGTTTGTCTTTTAGGAGCAACTTACAGCACCGGTCGCCCATACCGGCCGATCAGGGGTCAATCGGTCACCCTCCCCCAATTCCCTTCCGTCCCGTTTTCTATTTCAAAACTCAACTCGTGCGGGTTGCCTTATAGGGCGACCGGTCGAGCTCGAAACATAAGTGTTGTCCAATTTTTATCGAAAATAAACTTCAAGAAGTACTCCAAAAATAGTAAAAACATTTTAAATCGATCGAAGTATTTGGACAACATTTAGGGACATTGTTTGGGTATAAAAACTCATTTGAACAAAATCATCAAAATCATGATAAAAACATTTATCTAACAAAGACCTTTTCCCCGAGATCGATCTGTCTTTTAATACGACTAATGACACGAACGCAGATGCCACACAACAACCCCTAGGGTTACGATCTACGGATTTCTTTCCACATCCTTCGTCCTCTCAATCGCGCATGGATTTGCTCCTCCAACGCCACACGACCAATCTATCATGGATGCACGGAATCATCGCCTATGAAAACTACGGTCGATTAATCCAATACCTAGGGTTAATGATAGGGTTTTACGCATAAACCCTAATTCGAACGCCCCCACAGGCCACCCTCAGATCGCTGTGATAAACCCTAATTATATGGGTTTTATGGGTTCCAAACCAAGTGAAGATTCCGACTTCCGCATGCAGGATGCTCCACGCCCAATCCATGGTTCCAGCACCTCAGATGGAGACAAACATGTGCATGGGAATAAACCCATGAATTTCACCCAAGCTTTTATGATGGAGGAGACTCACCCAGTGAAAAAAGGGATTATTTCTCGGTAACTATCGATGAACACATCTACCAATAGAGGGCGGCTGAACTGCGTAATACCTTGATTGGTAGGCTTCTTCTCACGAAAGGGTTTAAGCCATTGTGTTTGATTGAGTTAAAATCAAAACTCACGAATTTCTCGGAAGATTGTGGATGCATGGAGGCCGATCCATTTGGGGAAGGATATAACAATCTTCAATTTACGAACATGGAGGATTGAAATCGGATTTTTCTAAAACTTCATGGAATCGCAACCTGGCTCTATCGGTTAATGAATTGGATACAAGACTTTAACCCTTATAGGGTTAACACATCAATGGCACAGGTTTGGATCCGTATTTATGAATTAGGCTTTGAATATTGGCACCGTCGATTAATAACATAGCTAGTGTGGTGGGAACTCCAATCCAAATAGATGAACGGTCCATGAATGGTGAAGTCGGTCACTTCATTCGGGTTCTCGTTGAAATAGATTTGAAGAAAACCTTGCAAGAATTTATTATGATAGAAAGAGTGGGATATTGCTCTTTCGTGTGGCTAAGCTACGAAAATCTTCTAGAATTTTACGCTCACTGTCGAATAGTGGGGCACAATGTTAACCGATGCAGACATTATAAGACCATGGAAGTCCACCCTACAAACGAGCAAATGCGCAAGACGGACAGCCCGGTGAGAGGGAAATCTGTGGATAGGGAACGCTCTGTTCATAATAAAGGCAAAGGGGTGGAAATGGAAACATGGGTTCAAGTGAAAAAACAGGGTGCTCGGTCTTCGGAGGTAATTTCACCACAGCACATTACGGTGCAAAACTCATTCAATATACTACAGGATAACGAGGATGCTGAGCAGACATCGGGGTTAGAGGAATCGAAGGAGATGGAAATAGACAAGACCAGTGTGGTGCATGAGGATCAGCCGGAACGGTTTATTACTTCGGATGCTGAAAATCATGATCGACGGATAGTGTTGGTTGGCCCAAGTCAGACGGACAACATTAATGACACTAGGATGTTAAGTGATAAGGGAAAGGATCAAGTGCACAAAGCAATCGAAGAGGTAGCACGCAACAAGCCTATCAGCAACTATGAGATTACTTCTACGAATCCTAAGGAGAGCTTTAAGGCAATAGCGGCGGCTGCCAAAAAGAGATGGGTGGATTTGGAGGAAGAAGAACGACTAGGTAATACTTTCCTTGAAAGTATTGACTCAGATACGTACGTGGTGCGTTCCCCCCTAATTTTTCATGAATTGTCTGTTTTTGAATGCTAGAGGACTTGGTAACGAGGCCTCTAGATCCATGCTTAAGGATTTATGTCGCGTACATAAACCGGATATTGTTCCTATTGCGGAGCCGAAAGTTCATTTTTCTACTATTAGTTCTTCTTATTGGACTGCTATCAATCTCACTTTGGTCGCAGAAAATTTTCGTCCAAACGGAATTCCAGATATTTGGGTTTTTGTTCATAATAACAATATGCAGGTGCAAGCTCATTGGGCCTCTGATCAGCTGGTGGTTTGCAAAGTGGGGAATCGGAAATTGCAATTTTATATGGGATTTGTGCACGCTCACTGCTCGTATATTGCTAGAAGGCAACTTTGGTTGGATGTGCAGGCTTTGGGGGCAGATAACATGGTTATTTTGGGAGATTTTAACGCCATTCTTGGAGCACATGAAAGGAAGGGTGGAGCTCAAATCCATGCTACTTCGTGCAGCAAATTTAAAAAATTTATTGATGATAATAATTTCAATCAAGTACCTATGGTCGGCAGTAACTTCACCTGGGGAATTTTTCGTCCTTAAGGGGGATTAATCCAGGCTAAGTTGGACAGGATTTTGGCTACCACACATTTCATGAATATGTGGAATGCTATTGGAGGATTTGTGGGCCTCAGACATTGCTCGGACCATTGTATTGCGATGCAATATTTCTACACCTCCCATGGTATCTCCGTTCCGATTCCAATCAATGTGGCTTCAACATGAAGGTTTTAAAAAGATGGTGGCTGACTCTTGGGGGATGGATTGCACGATCAGTGATCCGATGGCTCGTGTTATGCAAAAATTAAAAAGATTACGGCCTATTCTCCGGCATTAGACCACGAAGATTAACATTGGGTGCATTATTCCCATCAAGAACATCATTTATATCCGCCGGGGTGAAGGAGTACACCTTCTTCCTTACCCAAACCGACCCATATTTTGCAGAGTCCTCATCATCAAACCTAATGGGAAGATTACAATAAAATTCCCTAACAACCCTATCCACATATGGCCTAATGTTTGTAATAGACCCAAACAACTCCATTTCTTCAAGAAGAGGCAGAATTCCATATTTGAGATGATCCTCTATTTTAATTGGCCTTTCGCACAAAATTTTCCTTTGAACCACGGTTTCCCATAACTTCTTTTTATCAACAGTATAGAATGCAGCAAATATACCTTTGCTATCCTCAAGATCGTAGTCCGAAGGTTCATGGTCCGAGTTTTGATGTCGCAGTGAGAACTTGATGTTTCAACACTGGTGTCAACATCCTTAGAAGCAGGTTTTGAAGGTCCACCAACATCATTCACCATCTCAGTCTCGGTGCTTTCATCATCATCATTCAAAGAGGAACCATTTTCTGTGGGCTCATTCCCAACATCTGGAACATGAAGATTTTCAAGAGGGTCTTCCCTATGGATTTCATCTTTGGAGTCTGTGAACACCATCTGCCTAATAATATTTTTCGATGGTTTCTTAGATTTCTCACCCCTTCCCTAACAGTAGGAACTTCTTTCTCTGCAACTTTCTGGGGTGGTTCTCTTCTTTTTCCTTTTGCGAGCAAATGTCTTCTCAAAGCTTTGATCTGCAGGTCGAACACGCTTGAGGGTAGAGACAACCTTGAAGGTTCATTTCCCATGGTAGACCCCTTTTTTGTTCCTCGGGGAGAACTTTCAATAGACCCACGAGCACTAGGGTTTAGATCAAACAGAGGTGAGTTGTTCAAGTCGACTCCGAGTGGTTGTCCTTGTGATGTTTCTACAACAGACTTTCACTGCGGCGGTTCGAGCTTGCGCAGAGGAGGGGTTTTGAGGAACAATATTTCCTCTATTTCTCTCTTGATTTTGCACAACTTCCCTCAATTCTCTCGAGTATTTGATCTCTTGTTCGAACTATCTTTGGGAATTTGAGAGAAAATCAAGCAAAAAGGGACACAAGATATTCTTGGAAGATTTGGGTGAGAGATAGCAGGCATAACCGTATGTAAGAAATTTAAGAAATCATTGTTTCAAAAATATACCAAGAATGAGAATATACACGAGAGAGATATAACTCCCATAATTATAGAGATACACTAGGCGGCTAAAATGGTAGTTTCCATAAAATTTCCCAACTGCAAATTTGAAATTCAATATTTTTGGGAAAGTCCCATAAATCAAGGTGTGCATTTATTCCAAAATAAGCACTGATAAACAATAAATTTTATTAGAGACAAATTTAACGAAAAAAATCATTTCCAAAAATAATTCACCACTTCGAAACAAAGGAGAAAATATTTTCCATAAGCCTAAAATATGATCCTGAAGGATGCTTAGAATAATGATTTTATTTCTGACAAGAATAAAAGGCTTCAGACGTTTTAGTGTTGTAACTCAGTGTTGTACAACCTTTTTCAAAAATACCACCATATAAAGTTGATGGATCAAAATCATTTTCCCATTTAAAATTCTTTTGAGTGAAAGGCATCAAAGATGAGAACATTTAGCGAGTCGGTAGCTTTCGCTCCAAATCATGGGTAGCTCTTTCTCGGAAGATTGTAACAATTCAAACATGTAAAAGAGCAGAGAATAATTCACAACCGAATAGCTTTCACACTCAATGAATAGGCAAAATATTTCCGTCAAAGGCTTTTAAAAAATACATCATTCACATGGGAGAAATCATTCTGTTTGCAATTTGATCCCTAATTGTTTTTAGGCAAGAGTTAAATCAAATGAACACTCAACTGAGACACATCACTAGAACAGAAATAATCCAATGAAATGATCTTAAAAATGCACAATGGCTAATGCAAAAGAATTAAGATCAAAAGAGGTTGCAAAACATCAAGAAGAAGAAATGATGTATATGGTATGGCAACACCGAAACCCACATTGTTCGTAAAGCACGAAAACCCAAAGACTCAATTTCATAGAATTAAACATTTGAAAGTCTAGTGCTTTGGTGAAAATATCAGCAATTTTTTTCTCAGTGGTTACAAAATCAATGGTAACAACTTTATTCTTAACCAGGTCTCTAATAAAGTGGTGTCGAATATCGATGTGTTTTGTTCTGGAATGTTGCATTCGGTTTTTAGAAATTATATTATGGCACTAGAATTATCACAGTAAGCAGTAAGGACTTTTCTTCAACCCCATAATAAGCTAACATTTGTCTCATCCATAACATTTGGGAACAACAACTCCCTAATGCTATATACTCAGATTCATTAGTTGATAATGAAACACAGTTTTGTTTCTTACTATACCAGGAAACCAGATTGTTTCCAAGATAGAAGCACCCTCCAGTAGTGCTTTATCTGTCATGAACATCACCCTTGTCAATCAAAGATCACTAAAACCAGCCATGTTAGTATTAGTATCAAAAGAGTACAAGATGTCAAGATCCGTGGTCCCATTTATATAACGAATTATTCTTTTCACAGCTTTCAAATGAGACTCTTTAGGATAAGACTGATACCTAGCACAAACACAAACACTGTAGCTAATATCAGGTCTACTAGTAGTGGGATACAAAAGACTTCCTATCATACTCCTATAAAGAGTAGGATCGATAGGTGTTCCACCCTCATCTTTGGACAATTTATCACTTGTCCCCATGGGAGATTTCATGTTCTTTTTATTGTCCAACCCAAATCTTTTGAAAGGGTTCTTGGCATATTTATTCTGAGTGATAAAAATCCATTTTTCAAACTGTTTAACTTGTAAACCAAGAAAATAGATCAACTCACCTACCATGCTCATTTCAGAAGACATATAACCAACAAATTCATCAAGATTTTGTTTAGAAGTTGATCCAAACACTATGTCATCAACATAAATTTGAGCAATCGTGATACCATTCTTAAATTTTTGGATGAATAGAGTTTTATCAACACTTCCCATTTTGTAATTTTTTTCACAAAAGAAAGGTAGTCAACCTTTCATACCAAGCCCGAGGAGCTTGCTTCAACCCATACAGAGCCTTTTTCAGTTTAAAAACAATTGGGAAAATGGGAATTTTCAAAACCTTTGGGTTGTTCAACAAACACTTCCTCATTAAGAAAACCCATTAGGAAGGGCCTTTTGACATCCATCTAAAACAATTCGATTTTATGAACACAAGCAAAAACAAGAAGAAGTCTTATGGACTCAAGCCTAGCCACAGGGGCAAAAGTTTCATCAAAGTCCACTCTTTCTACCTGAGTGTAGCCTTGAGCCACTAGTCTAGCCTTGTTTCTAGTTATATTACCAAGTTCATGTTAGTCCAAGTGGCTACGATAATCTAGAGGGGGTGAATAGATTATGCCAATTTTTCCGATTTGGCCCTTTTTTTCGAATGAAAAAATAAAAGCAATAAGATAAGTGCGGGAAAATAAAAAACACTCATTGATTTATAGAGCTTCACTCCACTTAGGGACTACGTGCTCTACCACCCTAATATATCCGGGATGGATTTTAAAAGAAATTTTTTTGTTATTAATAGTTACCAAAACTATTGCACCTTCACATTTGAACAGTACCACACTCTTCCTACAACACCTCTTTGAAGATTACCACAATCTTCTTTCACCTATAAATAGTACCACACTCTTCAACACCTAAAATCACCCAAGTGTGTTCTTACCACAAGAATACTAACAATGATGTCTTGTTTTGGATAATTGAATTACAATCAAGATTACACTTTGTTTGAAAAATATTACAACTCGAAAGTGCAAGTGTAAACAAGAAGGAAGCATAATTCTCAAAATGTGCAAATGAAAAGCTAGGCTTAAAAATTACAACAATGATATGGATTACAAGATAGGCTTGTATTGTTTTATGTGTTGTGTATTGATCCTTCAAAACCTTCATCTATTTATAGGAGAGCTTCAAAATTTGAATTCCAACATAGGCTCCTCCATCTCCACACTTGTCTACAAAAGAAGGATTACAAGATACAAAAATAATATATAAAAATGATAAAGTGGTTAAACTAAATCTTGTTGTCTCCTATTAGCTCAAAACCATCTGATTTTGAGCGGGTCGACTGGTCGACCAATAGAAAAGATTTGAAATAAAGTACGTTGATTTTAAACATGTACACGTCGACCAGGAGGGTCGATCGATTGACCTCTAGCTCGACTTGTACCTGGAATTTTGGGACGGAGAGACAGAGAAGGACATAATGCAATCACATGGGTCAACCGGTCGACCAGGGGGGTCGACCGGGGGGTGGGGGGTAGGTCGACCGGTCATCCTCAAGGTCGACCCTTCCCTGTTCAATATTTGGCTTGAGAAACTTGAGTAGAACCTTCAGCCACCAGTTGACCCCTTGGGTGGACCGGTTGGCCTATCCCATGGATTTTTTCGTCTGTCAAAAAGTTTTGACTTTATTTTTCGGGCGCTGTTTTGCCTTGATGGTATTCAGTAATTGTTAAAAATACTTTGAAACATAAAAATCGTTTTTTATATCGCCCGAAAATATTTATTTTGAATAATCAAAAAATATGTTTAAGGTGAAATCATCAAAATCAAAAATAGTTTCATTCTAACAAACTCTCCATTTTTGATGATTTCAACCTAAAGCAATTTTGATGGGGTATTTTATAAAAACTTTGAAACAAAGACTCGCCCTAACAAGTATACTCCCTCTATCAATAATGACCCAAGTAAAAATTATTTTTATAGAGACAACAAGATTTTGAAAACTCTATCAATTTTTCATTTTTGCACAATTGAATCATAAAAGTAAGCATAAGACAATATTTTGGACATATGTAATATTTTGAAAACAAATTTTGTATGTCCAAAAAAATAATTTTTCAAGATCACTTATACTATCATGCAAAAATTCAAGAAGTACTTATACCATCAAGTACTTTACAATATTAATCCAAGCAAATAAACATTTAGCTATATCAACCATTTTCAAGCACCATTTTGCTTATGTGCTATTTCTCATTGCTTAGCACTTTGCTAGTTCTCCCCATTTGAAATCATCAAAAAGAATATATTAGTGCAATAAGAAACATAAAAACATCAAACATTAAAAGACAATAGTATGCATTACAACAAGTTTATACAATAACTAAACAAGATAAAAATTTGAAAGCAAGGGGTAGGGGACATCAATTTTCATTCGGGCCATCAATCCTCATCCGAGGAAAAGCAAGCCGTAGGGAGAAGCTCCTTGATGAATTTCTTAAGTTTTCCCATTTTGCTCTTCATTCTTGCATTTTCCTTTTTCACCTCTCGGAGTTCTCTTCGAAGGGATGCTACATCACGAAAAGTTTCCCTCTCAACTTTCGTCATCCTCTCCGGAAGAGTCAAATCATTAACATCCGGTTCTTCTTCTTCATTTGCATTATTCCCTCCTTCATTTTCATCCCCTTCTTCATTGTACCTTTCCACATTTTCTTCTTCCCTACTTTCTTGTTCTCCAAAATCATCACCTCTACCCATAAGAATTTTAATATCAATGTCATCAAAAAAATCATTCCGAGGTTGTTGTGGAATGAAGGCACGTCCCCTAGCGGCTCTAGTGGGAACCCGAGGTAATGTTCGTCTCATTCTTTCCATTTTAAGGATATTATCCTTATCAAAGTAATTGTGACGAATTTTTGTGTTCATTTCATTTTTTGGGTAACCTGACAAAAATAGAAGCCGACAAATCAAGTTTCCTAAAGTGTAATGCTTCTTAGCAAGCATTCTTGATTCAACCAAACAATATAGAAATACAGCCCCATAATTAATTTTTTCTCCCCGAATGATTTTATATGTGAGAAAAAGTTCAAGATTACTCGGAAGTTTAATCTCTTTCCCACATGCACAATATGAGCAAATAAGCGACACAATACGGTAATTTTCCGGCATCGCTAAAATAGTACCCTCGGGTAGAACGCCCAAATATGTTTTCACCTCTTCTAACAAAACTCCGATAATATCATGATTCCATTTACCACAATCCACATTAATAATACCTTCATTTGGCACATTTAAATGACGACAAATATCGGCATAAGTCCATGAAAAGTATATACCATTAACAAAGGTATGAAGCACCAATGACTCATTTTGCGTAGTATCTACAATCGACATATTTGCATAAAATAATTTAATAAGCTCATCATCATAATGCAAACTAGGATTATCCCAAAGTGAAACCCAACCTTGATTTTTAAAGTAAGCCCTAGTTTCTAGAAATTCATCATGAAACGTCAAAAATCGACATATCCGAGTACATGCAACCTTCTTACCATTAAACTCCAATTTATCATAATGATCTTCAGCGAGCTTGGCAAAAATTGAAACTTATTTGCCCTAGAGGGAGGCTTAGATAGAAGGTGAGGCTTACTTTTCTCCCAATGGATGTTCGATTTTGTGATTCCGGCTCTTAATTCTACAATTTCTTCTTCCGTAATTCTATTTTGATCATCTCCTTGTGGAATTTCATCTTGTTGGGGGTTGGATGAAGATTCTCCCATTTGCCTTCTTTTCCTCCTTTGAGGATTTGGTCCGGTAAATTGACGAGGTCCCATGAAAAATAAGATGATAGAGATGATAAAATTCAAAAATTGAAAGAATTTGTGAAGATTTGAGAGATTTTAGTGAAATTTGAGAGAATTTTGGGGTAGGGTTTCGAACTAGCCGTGTGTTTGTGTTGAAGAAGAAAAACAGAGTTAGAAACAAAATAACAATCCGACCTTTAAAACTTACCCGGTCCGACCTGGTACATTGTTTTTTGAAAAATTTTCGAGAAAATTGCAAAACGAACCCTAAATATTTTTCGAGGTTTATACGACACCAAAAATAATTAAAATACATCAAACATGTAAATATAGACTTTTATTCAGTATGCATTATGCCTAAACGAGCTCGAATTGAGGCAAACGTCTTGGAAGATAGCGGTTTTGTAAAAACGTCTGCTAATTAATCTTGAGACGGAACAAAGCACATCCCAATTTTTTGTTTCGAGACACAATCCATTAAAAAATGATGCCGAACCTCAATATGTTTAGTACGGTTGTGATGAACCGGGTTTTGAGCAATATTTATAGCGGATGTATTATCACAAAAAATAGGAACAGTTTCGAAAGAACATTTATAATCCGCTAAGGTTTGTTTCATCCAGAGTAATTGAGTACAACAAAATGCCGCGGAAATGTATTCGGCTTCGGCCGTTGATAATGAAACACAATTTTGCTTTTTTTGAAAACCAATATACAAGGCAATCGCCTAAAAATTGACATGATACGTATGTGCTTTTACGATCATCAATATTTCCCGCATAATTCGAATCACTATATCTTCTTAAAGAAAAATTTTCATTCTTTGGATAAAATAATCCATAAGAAACAGTGTCTTTTAAATATCGAAAAATTCTTTTAACGGCACTTAAATGAGATTCTTTGGGATTACTTTGAAATCGAGTGCATATGCATACGTAATGAAGAATACCGGGTCTACTTGCGGCTAAGTAAAGTAAACTACCAATCATACCTCGATATTTGGTTTGGTCTACCGATTTACCTTTTTCATCCTTGTCGATTTTGATGTTGGTTGCCATTGGAGTGGTGACGGTTCTTCCTTCTTCAATGCCAAACTTCTTTAGAAGTTCTTTGGTATACTTTGATTGTGATATATATATGCCTTCTTGACTTTGTTTGATTTGGAGTCCAGGAAAGAAGTTGAGCTCTCCCATCATGCTCATTTCAAATTCACCTTGCATTAACTTAGAAAGTTTCTTGCAAAGAGAATCATTAGTAGCACCAAAAATAATATCTTCTACATAAATTTGAACTAATAAACAATCTTGCCATTTTTCAAAAACAAAGAGAGTAGTATCAACTTTACCTCTTGTAAATCCATTTTGTAAAAAAAAAGAACTAAGTCTATCATACCAAGCTCGGGGTGCTTGTTTTAAACCATATAAGGCCTATTTAAGTTTCTAAACATCATTTGGTCTTGAAAAATTTTCGAACCCCGGAGGTTATTTTACATAGACTTCTTCTTGAATAAAACCATTTAGAAAAGTGGATTTAACATCAATTTGGTAAAGCTTGAAATTTTTAAAATAAGAATAGGCAAGTAAAATGCGAATAGCTTCTAAACGTGCAATGGGTGCAAAAGTTTCATCATAATCGATGCCTTCTTCTTGACAATACCCTTGAACTACTAACATTGCTTTGTTTCGAATGATGTTGCCTTGATCATCGAGTTTGTTCCGGAATACCTATTTTGTACCAATAATTATTTGTGATGGAGGACAAGGTACCAACTCCCAAACATCATTTCTTTCAAATTGATTTAACTCCTCATGCACTTTTATAAACCAACCCTCATCTTCAATTGCTTCCTTTGCATTTTTTGGCTCTTTTTGCGAGATAAGATCCTTTTCGGCATACTTCTTTCTAGTCATTACCTTGTCTAAAGGGTCCCCAATAATGAGATCTTTTGGGTTATCTCCTTTGAATTTTAGAGCAACGTGGAGATCCAAATTGTCACCTTTGTCATCTTGTGGAGCATTTGAAGTTGAAGATTGATAATTTGATGTTGAAGGTTGATCACTTGGAACATCATTTTGAGTGATTGGCTCAATGTTTTCTTCATCATCACTTTCATCATTGGGTATCCTTTCAACACCCTGAGGCTTCATTAAATTTGACATGAATAGATTCTTCAACCACCATGCTAGTCTTATTGTAAACCCGGTATGCTTTGCTCTTTGTTGAATATCCCATAAAAATTCCTTCATCGGCTTTAGGATCAAGTTTATCCATTTGATCCTTGGTGTTTAAGATAAAGCATTTACATCCAAATATTTTGAAGTAAGTAATATTTGGAGTTCTTCATTTCCAAAGCTCATATGGAGTTTTATTCAACTTGAGACGAAGATAAACATGATTAATGACATAGCAAATGGTATTTTGGAAGTGAGAATTCGTTGAGCATTGACTTACTCATTTCTTGAAGTGTCCGATTTTTCATTTCGGCTACTCCATTATGTTGTGGTGTCCTAGGAGCCAAAACATTGTGAGCATATCCTTTGGTTTCACACAAAACTCTAAATTCACCATCAAATTCTCCGCCTCGGTCACTTCGAATAGACTTAATGGAATCTTCCTTTTCATTTTCAATAAGTCTACACAACTTAGCAAACTCATTAACGACATCGCTTTTATTAGCAAGAAAAACAGCCCAACTATTTTTTTTGATCGAATGGATAAAATATATTAAAAAAGAAAATGATGATGCTTACAAGCCAAACAGCTAGCATAATCCAAAGAAAAGAGCAACCAACCATGGTCCGGGATGGGCTCTAAATGAAAGCGACGAGTATCTCAGAAATAAGACTGCTTACAAGCCAAGAAGTTAGCAAGAAAAAGATGGGGCCTCGTTAAAACCTATCAAAGTAAAACCCAGAGGGAAAAACCTTTGATAGGAAAAAGAGTACCCGATAACAACTATGCAAAACGATAGCAAATCTGGACAATGATATCCTCATGCAACTCTGTGGAGACCAAGGCTGGAATCGTATGAGACCAACCTAAATGAACATCCATCTTCGAGAGCTTATCCGCTACTTTATTGCCTTCTCTGTAAATATGAGAAACCGTGAAATCCATGAGGGATAGATAGTGTAGTGTCATCCGCCATCGGGCTAAGAACTTCCATGGCACCCCGATTGACCTTGCTTCCAGCAAACCACAAACATAAGTTAAATCGGATTCTAGCCACAGTTTGTGCCATCCTCTCTTATAAGCGTGCTCTATAGCCGTCATTGCCGCTATCAACTCAGTTTCGAAGAAAACCCAATGTTAATGTTGTGAGTATAGCATCCCGTGAAAAAGCCCCTGCAATTACAAAATACTCCCGCTGCCGCACATCTCCCCGGTGCTCCATGTGCACACCCGTCAGTATTAACCTTCACCCAGTCTGGTAAAGGAGGGTACCATCGAATGGGCTTAAGCACGGACGATGGTTTGGGCCTACCTGGAATGGAGAGTCGTCGCAAACACGTAAGATCATATATCGAGTTTGACATATAATTGCGATCCGTAACAGATGATTCAATAATGAGCGCCCTAACCAATACGATTGCAGCCGTATGAAGAGGCTTAACATCTCCGAAAATCCACTCGTTACATGCACGCCAAATAACCCATATTGTTGATATAATAGCAACTTTCCAAAGTGATGTAACATGCGGGCTGAATCTTTGACGTGTGGCCCAAATATAAAGATGGTTCACACCTCCATTCAATGGAATACTCACCTCGAAGGCATCTTGAATCCAATTCCAAATCGCTGTCGCAAATCTACAACTGGTGAAGATGTGATCGACTGATTTAGAGTCTTCGTAACATAATGAGCATGTTGAAGGCCCCCAAATACCCTGAATGTTGTCCATAACATGTACACGATTATAGATTGAACGCCGGACAGTAATTGATCTCCTCGCCTGAATATGAGAAGACCAAATCCACTTGCCCCAGTGAACCTCAGGAAATTGATTTCTAACCAATTTATAAGACTCCTTAGAAGATACTTCCCCGTCCTTCGAATTGATCCAAATTCGTTTATCCTCCGAGTGTGGGGTGATCGAAAACTGGAGTATGTCAATAACAATACCCGTATAGGCCACCATGAACTCCTCCGTAAAATGCCAAACCCCATTAAAGAAATAATCCAAAATTGGGTATGCGAAATAATGATGCATATGAGTAGGAATACCAATGCGTTCAGCAATTGAATAGCCTAACCAATTATCCAGCCAGAAACGAACACAAGATCGCTCACCCGGGATCCATCGGGATTGAGAAATCAACTCCAAAGTGACGGGACGTAGGCCAGGCCAAATGGACGATCCAATATAATTCATTCTGGGCTAACCATTAAAGTAGCGTTTACGCAAAATCTGGAAAACCATAGATTTCGACTGAATCAACTTCCACGCAACCTTCATAAGAAAAGCCTTATTTGCCGCAATAAGAGATCGAACACCCAAACCCTCTTCTTCCTTAGGTGCACAACATCTAGCCCAAATAACTGTCACTGCCCCTTTCTTGGTAATGTCTCCTGACCAAATAAAATTCTTCATAGCCTTTTCCATGGATCTGAGCAACGTCCTCGGCCAATGATAAATAAGCATAGAATGAACAAAAGAGCTAGATATCACCAAATTTACTAAAGTAATGCGACCCGCCATAGATAAAGATGTACCTTTCCATCTTTTAAATTTGGAAACGATTTTATCATGAGTAGGCTGAAAATATCTTATTTTGGGAGCCCCTTTGAACAACGGTGCGCCTAAATAAGTGATAGGGAAAGAGCCATGAGAAATCTACCAATGCGTCTGAATCCGTCTCATAAGCCGTGTTGAAGTAGTATCCCGAAAATAGACCTTTGACTTGTCCGGATTGGAATTCTGGCCGGAGATGCTACCATACCCCATCAAAATATTCTTTATATACTGACAGTTCTCCCAAGACGTTGCTGCCATGATACGAATATCATCCGCGTATAGTAAACAAAGGGGAAAACTGATGTTGCGGCCTGTCTTGAATGGTGAAATATTCCCATGATGTACGGCCACATCCTATGCTCTTGCTAGAACATCTTCTGCAGCACAGAAAAGAAGAGGAGATAGAGGATCTCCCTGACGTACTCCATGAGTGCCACGGAAATAACCCTCCAGATCTCCATTAAAAAGAATAGAAATCCTGGGCCGAGTTAAATATCGAGCGCACTCCAATTCATAAACCCATGATCGAAACCCATACGATCAAAAACGTAAAGAATGAAGTCCCATCTAAAATTATCGAAGGCGTTCCTAATATTCACTTTTCGAATCATATTGTGCCTTGTAGAACTAATAAGAAGACAATTGACCCCCTCTGATGCCATAGCAATGCAGTCATGAATTTGCTTCCCATGGATAAAACCAAACTGCATACCATATACATGGTCTTTAAGAATATCTCCAAATTTGATGGCTAAAATCTTAGTAACTATTTTGAACAAAAAGTTACTTAAGACTATCGGGCGGTACTCCTCCACACGATCTGCATTATTGTTCTTAGGAATAAGGATCAAATAGCTCGAGTTGCACCATATAGGCAGGCGATTGCTAACAAAGAAGGATCGAATGGCCGGCAAAATATCCGCTGCAATGATGTCCCAGCAACTATGATAAAAATGACCCCCAAAACCATCTGGACCCGACACACTATCCAGACTCAAATCAAAAATAGCCCATCTAATTTCGTCAGTGGGAATAGCAATCAGCCTCGAATTTTCCTCTTGAGTAATCGTTGGCTGAATTACATTATCCACCATAGAGTAATCAGTATTACCAATCACCATTTTTGAGAAAAGGTGCTCATAGAACTGAAGAACATTGGTTCTAATTTGCTGCTTATCATCCGTCAATTGGCCATTAACCACCATGTGAGTAATATAGCTTTTAGACCTCTTTGCTCGGAGTTTGCGATGAAAAAATTCAGTGTTGCGATCCCCATCTTGCAACCATTGTGTGCAGCTTTTCTGTCTCAGAAGCTCATATTGTCTATTTAACAGCTTGTTAAGCTTCGTATGTAACCGTAATTCCTGCTGAATAATGCTATCAGAATACCCAAAACTGGAGATGTTAGATTGTATATCCTGTAGCCTGTTTTAAACTGCGTCAACCTGTCGATGGATGTCCCCAATGTTCTGAGTGGATTTGGGCTACCAAGCAAGAAAAATTTAAGGCCAAGGACTTGACCAAGAAGTACACTATGCTGCATAAAATTGCACTTTGTATCTGGACTCTAACCAATCATACCTCCTCAGTTACCACGGATCAAGCAGTCTTGTTATACTGCATTGAAACCAAGCATCCTTACAACATTGGGAAGGTAATTTTTGAAATCATTGGAACTCATGCTGGTTACACCAGTATGTATGGTATCATTTCCTTCCCTTCTTTAATTTACAAAGTATTTGTATCTCAGGGTTTTAAAAAGAAGGATTTCGAGGACCTCATTGTTGTTCCTGCTCCAATTTCTCTATCTCTGTCAAGATCCTCAAAAGTGACAAGATCAATGACCTTATACTCTCTGCTCTCTCGCCGCTGCCATCGGGTGGTGCTTTTTTCCAAAGGTTCCCACACCTGGAAATTCTGTACTTGAAACACACATTCTTGCTGAAATTTCTGAAGTAGAGCATCAGATAAAATTCTGGACCTCTAAAAAGCTGGAAGCACGGAACTTCTTTCAGCAAATCCGTACCCCAGCTGCTCCTTTGGCACCTGTTGCTCAAAAAGGGGGAGTAGACACTGGCCTTGCTGACTTAGCTTAAGCAACTGCAATGGATGAAGGGGCACACTCTAAGAGGGAGTCCAGTGATGAGGATGAAGCTAGTTCTGAAGGGGGGGTTTGAATATGATGATGAGGAAGATGATGTGGCTGACTCTGAGGGGGAGTCAAAGGATGAAAGTGGGGATGATTAAGTCTGTAGCAAACTAATGTTTATCTTGCTTTTAGTTTGGATGATAAACTTGTTCTATTTTGGATAAACTGATTGGATGCTCTTTAAACTATGTATGCTTGTTATTTTGACTGTGCTAACATTGCAGGATTTAATTCTAAGTGTTGCATCACTTGAGATTTTTATTTTTTCCTGTGTGGTATGTTATGACCAAAAGTGTCAAAGGGGGAGATTGTTAATGTTTACATAAATTGACAAATTTGGTTTTTGTGCACAGTGCGAATTCTGGTGTTGTAACTCTGTGATGCAACACTTTTGGCATAGAATCTGGGCAGATTTTTAATTTTGCCAGATTTTATGCTTCTAGTTTATGGCATATTTTCTATTATGAGAAGGTGTTGATAATCTTGGATGTCTTATCTAAATTGATGAGGCCTATTTTATTTCCATTTAATCACTTTCTTTATGTATTTGTTCTCACCCATAAGAAAATGATTATTCTTTGTTGTCTTCCTTTTTTAGGTTGTAACCACCATTTGGGAATCAGGAAATCTCTTGATTTCAACCACAGAGGTTCGGTTTTGATGACTATAAAAGAAGAGCTCAGCACCTTGAAGAAGATATCGAGAAAAATATTTCTGAGCTATATAAATACTTCTTCAAGAAACCATTTTTCTATTTTTCTATTCTTCAGGAGAAGAATGTCAAGATTTATGGCGTAGATCGACTCAACCGTTCAAGGATTTGAAGTTGGAGGGATTCAAACAAGGTTGAGATTGTGGAAGATACAATCAAGAGATTAGTCGAATACAAGTATTGGTGAATTGATAAAGAGGAGTCTTTATGCTATTCATAAATCCATTGTATTTGTAATAAGCTTTGCTTTTCTAATATTGATTGTTTTTCTCAGCGTGGCCTCGTGCATTAATATTGAGGAATCTAAGTATGTTAAAAATTATCGTGTTATTTATATTTCTGCTGTGTGAATGTGTTCTTTGGTTCAGTGTTACAATATTAACTTACAACACTTTAAGAATCTGAACTGTTTAAATTTACTTTAAGGCCTCAGATTCTATCAACATATTTTCCAGACACAATTAAAAGAGAATCTAATTATAAAGAAATGGGGTCATCACCCAGGACAGACAACTATGTATTACATTAGGGAGACAAATACATTAAACAAACTGATGATACAACAACCTGAAACATTAAACTATTCAACACCCAAAGCACTTTTTAAAACTCCATTAACATTTTTCAGAAAATGCTTACCATAATCGGCTGCCAACATTGCAATAGGGGAACCATTTTCATCCTATTTTTGTATTTTCCAACCCATTGAAATGTGCTCAACAAATCCACCTCAAAATTGTTGAATCAAACTCGGATTTAGCCTTTAAGGATTATATGTCGCATAGGGTTTAAGTTTTGAGTGAAGGAAAAATAGAATAGCTTTTTCTGACCTTTATGGTAGTGGCAAATTAGATGGCCAGAACTATGCAATGTGGCATAGGAAAATTCAATTTTTACTGCACAAAGAAAAGATCCTTGAACATCTCACCACTAGTATGCCTAGGCCGCTTGAGCCGAGAGAATGGACAAATCGCCCAATATCGCCGCGATATGGACGCGATAAATAAATGGGTGGATCAAGATAAGAGTGCGCGCTTTACTATACTAAGTTGCATGCACGATCATCCGATCCGTGAGTTTGATCAATACTCTGACTAAAGAGCTATGGGAGGTATTGAAGGTCAAGTATGGTAGCACTTCTGCTACAAGATCGAGGGCTCTCACCCCAGTTCAATCAAGATGTACTTGACCAAGCACTCGATGACCCATCATCTTGATGTGATGAAGGACATGATTCGAGCTTACAGGTGAACAACAAGTTTTGTCATGTCATAAGGTCGCTACCAGAGCGATTTGGGGACACGTTAAGCTTGTGCTTACACATAATGAGCAAATTCAGACATTCGATAGTGTCGCCAATCATCTCAAACTTGAGGCTGACCGTCGAGAGTCGGAACGAGCACAAGCAGCTGCTCTTGTCGCACATGCTGGACAACGCAAGCCTAAGAAGGGCAAACGTTGGAACAAACAGGGTGCTGGACAAAGCAGTGCACAAAGTCAGAACTTGGCCCCATAATGTGACAAAGCTATGAAGCGTCATCGAGGAAAGAGGGGTGGAAAGAAGAAGGACAAATGCTTTAACTGTGGCAAGTTGGGTCACTTCGCTCGTGATTGCACTGAGCCGAAGAAGGTAGAACCCACTCCTAGCTCTTTTTATTCTTTTGTTTGTTCACACGTTTTCGTTGCTAATTCTCTCCATGGTTGGATTGTAGACACAGGAGCAACAAAACATGTGACAAGGGATCGAGCGGGATTTATAGATTATCATCGATTGCAGCAAAGATGCAGCCACTACATTACTATGGGGAATGGCGCACGAGAGGAGGTTCTTGAGTTGAATCGTGCCAGCTCGAAGCTCAAGACTCGGCGTGAGCTACTCCTTAGTGATGTGCAATATGCACCTAGCATTCGATGTAATTTACTTTCGGTTTAAAGACTTTCCTGGACATGGTTTTTCTTTCTTGTTTGAGCACACTAGTTTGTCTATTTACTTTGGCAAAGACCTTTATGGCTTAGGATTTATAAATAATGGGTTTTTCATGTTAGAATTATCCAGTGATTGCGTTTATTATGTTTCTTCTACTGTTGATATTATTTCTGATTCTGTGAAATGGCACGCGAGATTGGGACACATAGGACAAGAAAGGATGATTAGGTTAGCTCGAGAAGGCTTGTTGGGCCAACTCGCTAAAGTCAACCTTCCTCGTATGTGAACCATGTCCGGCGGAAGGAAAAGCTCTTTAGCCTTTTGGTAAGGCAAAGAGGGCTACTCATCCTCTGCAGAGTTAGTCCACTCGGACATATGTGGACCTATGAATGTGAGGGCACGACACGGTGCATCCTATTTTCTCACTTTCATTGATGATTATTCGCGCTATGGGTCAGTATATCTCTTGTCTCACCGGTCAAAAGCGCTTGATTGTTTTAAGCGATTCTTGATGGAGGTTGACAACCAAAAAGAGAGGAACCTCAAAATCCTACGTCGATAGAGGGCCGAATATTTGTCTCGATCGCTTAGACAAATGTGTGAGGAAAAAGGGATCATAAGACAATTGACGATTCCTTACACTCCGCAAAGAAAATGGTGTTGCGAGAGAAGGAATCGCACACTTCCGGATATGGCCGATCGATGATGGCGCAAGCGAATCTTCCTATATCATTTTGGGGAGATGCAATTTTGATCCGCCTATATTAAACCGCGTGCCTTCTAAGTCGCCTTCCTTCGACACCTTATGAGTTATGGCATGACAGAAAACCTAACTTAGAAGGTTTGCGCCCTTGGGGGTCAGCAAGGTTCGTTCACAACACTTCTCATAAGCATGGGAAGCTTGGTCCAAGAGCGGTAAAACATATCTTTATAAGGTACTACGATCACTCAAAGGGCTATGTGATGTATGGTGAACACCCTAATGGAGGAATGACAGAGATAAAGTCCCGTGATGTGAATTTCCTTGAGGAGGATTTTCCAACCATTGGTGAAGTCAAAAGGGACCTTGAACTATTTGAGTTGCAAGATCCACTGGGCGGCGCACCAGTCCCTGGCGAGGGTGAGGTTTTACAACCTCATCCAGTAATTGACGGGGATGATGTATGCGACCAGAAATTCAGTGGGAGTGACCTACTGGAGAAAGACTCTGAAAATCCACAGATACGACAGAGCAAACGTGGAACAATACCCCGTCGGCATTTTGAGATCGAAGGGGAATGTTGATGAGCCAGCTACTTATAAAGAAGCTATGACTTCCCCAAATGCAAATGAGTGGATAGCTGCTATGGAAGAAGAGTTGAGCTCAATGGCTAAGAACAAAGTCCGGGAGTCGGGTCGATCTTCCATCTGGACGTAAGACTATTGGGAACAAGTGGGTTCTTAAGGTCAAACGCAAGGCAGATGGATCTATCAATAAGTATAAGGCTCGACTTGTGGCGAAGGGTTATACCCAAAGAGAGGGTGTAGACTATGAAGAGACATTCTCCCCAGTGGTGAGATTTGCCTCCATTCGCCTTATTCTAGCTTTTGTTGCCCACCTAGATCAGGAATTATTTCAGATGGACGTAAAGATAGCATTTCTCAATGGAGAGTGACGAGGAGATCTATATGGATCAACCTTTGGGTTTTCAAAGAAATAGGCAAGAGCGCAAAGTATGTCGCTTGAAACGTTCTATTTATGGGCTGAAACAATCGTCTAGACAATGGTACCATCGATTTCATTGAGCTATCATTGAGATGGGCTTTACGATGATCGAGGAAGACCATTGTGTGTATGTCAAGAGAAGTGGGAGGAATGTTTTGATACTCTCACTATATGTGGATGACATTCTTGGTACCGGAAATGACATGGAGATGATTGTCGCCACTCGTAAGTGGTTGTCCTCTACTTTTAAGATGAAGGACATGGGAAAAGTCAATACATACTTGGTGTTAAGATACACGGGACCGTTCTAGAAAACTCTTGTGTTTGTCTCAAGAGACTTACATCAAGAGGATTCTAGAACGCTTTCCGTATGGAAAATGCTAATCATGTTGACACACCCATGGACAAAAATTGTGTTCTTAGCAAAGAATTATGCCCTAAAATAGAAGAAGAAAGGAACGCATGGCTAAGGTTCCATATGCAAGTGCGATGGGAGTTTGATGTATGCAATGATGTGTACTGACCGGACTTATGCTTTGCGCTTGAATGGTGAGTAGATATCAAAGTAATCATGGGCGCGACCATTGGGCTCACAAAAGGATACTTAGATATTTGAAAGGAACAAGTGATCTTGCTTTCTGCTACCATAGAGGTAGTTTGAAGCTAATCAAGCTATAGTGATGCTGACGGATCAGCGGATAAAGATGAGCGCAAATCCACATCGGGATATGCATTCTTATTAGGAGGCGCCGCTATCACTTGGTGTAGCAAGAAGCAGCCTTGTATCTCTTTATCCACCATGGAAGCTGAATATGTTGCTTGTACGTCAGCAGTCCAAGAGGCAATCTGGTTGAGAAGATTTCTTCAGAGTCTGCGCATTACGGCGCATGTTGATGATGCAGTTGTTGTTTATTGCGATAACACATCTGCGCTCGCGTATGCTAAAGATCCCAAGTACCATGGAAGGACTAAGCATATAGACACCAGATATCACTTTATACGAGAGAGCATTGCGCAAGGTCAAATTGTTCTCAGGCATATTCCTACTAGCGAAATGGTCGTTGACCCTTTTACTAAGCATTTGCGTAGAGATTTGTTCCAAAGGCATGTTAGAAGTATGGGACTTTGTAGGATTTGAGTTTATGGGCCTGTATGAACATTTTATTGATTAATGAAATTTTGTTTATCATTATTTGTTAGTGTATTGTGTCTAATGATAGATATGAATGTCACCAGGCTTAGATTGACCCACTCACACGGGCAATCGCCCTGGCGCTTTGATAGCGAGCAGGATGAGACTCGTAGATCATTTTCGCACCAAATAGGGGATGCGAATGATCACCTTCACGCTCGGAACAACGTGGAAGGCTTAAGTTTAAATATAGTCGCCTTGGCATGAGGCCAAGTTGAGATCACACTTGATCGATTATGAAGTATGTCCAAACTTCATAAAAGCCTATTTATAGTCGAATGTGCGAACTATCGTATGACACTTTGGGAGTGACGACGAGTAGTACGCAGGTCAGGCGCTTGAACAACGACTGGACTAAGATTTGTATGATGTTTAGAGTGTGACATGCCCAAATTGAGTGGGAGCTCCATCATAGCATGTATGCATACTACATTTTCTTTGAGTCGACCTCATAAGTGGAGTAACTGAATGGATCCCTGCTTCGTCACTGTGTGAGCCCTTATCGTGTTTTTAGTACCCTTTGGGACTCTGGACTGTGCCATGAGGTGTAAGCTTAATGACGCTACTTTAGCATGTATCCAATGGCCATGTGTGATGCGGTCTATCGGAGCATGACTAGAAAAAGCTATTAAGACCAAGCTTATTGACATGAGGCCGAGAAAAACTAGGTTGGTGATGCACCTTTGTACTATGGCTCATAGGCCTACCGACTAAGTCAAAAATGCGTTTGACATAGTCATGAGCATAGATACATAGTTGAGAGTCAAGCATACTCTACTTATTATATGAGGGATCAGAGATGCCTGATTTGGTGCAACCACATAGTTTGGGGTACATAGCGAGTTCCTTTTGGAGTTGCAGAGTTATGTTAGTAGGGTGATGACTTAATAAAACTCTCCTCACTAGTTCCTTTCTCGCTCGGTCGCACACTTTATTCCCTGTATGAAAGAAGAGACGTGAGATGAGAATCATGAGGATGTGATTCGAATGAGTCGAGTCAAATATGTATGAGTAGGAGATAGTGGGTGCATAGAGTGCATCCATATTTGAAGAGTCCTATTTGGATGAGGCTTATCTAGAAACCTCTCTTATTAGGACTCTATCTCTTTAAGGGATTGATATTATATATTGAGATCTATCCCTACTATCAGTATAGATGAAATTGACGTCCCCTTTCAAAGAAATATAACTTTCTCTCCTAAAAATTCTCTCTACGGTTTTCTTCTTGGAGCATCACCAAATCTCCAAGGGTTTAAGGCGTGTGTTTATTCGGTGGATACTCCGGTAGATCCATTGGAGCGAGAACGTTAGCCTACCCCGCTTCAAAGTACAAGAAGTTCGTGATACGCCGAAGGGGCGTTAGCGTACGTGGATTATACACATCAAGAGGGCTTGTATGCGAGTCGTAGATCCAAGTGAATCGATTCATCCGCTGCTAAGGTAATTCTGATTCACTTATATTATGTGGCTTACGTGGCTTAATTGCTTACAAGTGGGAACTAGTTGGTCTCACACGATTTGATGATACTTCCCTTACAAATCCAGCGTGCGTTGCACGTGAGGGGATATTAATTCCCAGCATATTCCATCGCCGGTGAACAAAACATGCATGGTTTGGTGTAATTTTCGTAGAGTTGAAGAGAGTTAAGTGGAACTCAAAAACGTTTAAGTGGTTAAGTCGAAAACATGAATAGTTCATGAGACAAAGTGTAATTATCTCAATTTTTAATGCAAATTAAAGTCCAACAATTTGCTTGTGTAATCATTATCCATTTAATTTCTTACAACAAAGATCTTGCTTCTAAATGCACTCATTCGTTTTTCTAAATACATATATGCGCAATGTGCACAATCATAGAGTATTTGATGCAAATTGTAAAACAAAATACTTCAAATTTTGCGGCAACAACAATATTGCCAAACTACGATTACAGATCTATCAAGATCGAACTAAAAACCAATCACATGACGAGTAAATTGTTAAATTTGATCAAATTAGGTCTAAATCCTAATTTTCCGACAATCGATTATATTCGAACCCTATGTAACAATCTCTCCCTTTGATCCTCCACATGCTTTCTCAGCATCATAAGGTTGTTGGCTTGCCCATTTTGCCCTTTCTTCCTCCTTAGTCTTTCCCCATAACACAAAATAAAGCCCTCCAACTAGAAGAAGTGCTCCCAAAATACTGTCACATGTTTGACAAACAATAAATCAGTATACTTTAGGTCAGATGTGTAATAACTATATGCCAAATGTCCTGTTTGGTCTCAGACGGGATATTTGGCAGTAACTGTTGTCAATAATAATCCTGTTAAAATCACGATTTGTTAAAAATCTTGTAAGTTTCAAAAAACCATCAATTTTGATCTTTTGGAATTTGCCAGAAAAATCCTCTTTCCATATCAAATAATGTGGTTAAAAATGTGGGCACATAGATTATTTCGGCAAATTTCCAATTTCTTGCAATCAATAACTGAAATATAAAGTTTTTTTGAATGTTACATGACTAAAATTGTAATCTACCCATAAATTAATTAAGATAATTAAGTATAATATAATCACCTTCCAGAACTAATAATTTCTCCCAAGACAAATGCCGATATAATAATTGTAAAGACCATGATCATAGGAGTGGTCATGGCTAGGAAAACTGGACCTTTCTTCTCAACAACCCATGTTTGAAGGTAAAATGTAACACCAGTCACCACTATTCCCTGTCAAAGAGATCGCATATATACACTTTTAGTTAATTAATAGGAATTTCTTGTATGTCCTAATTTTTTTTATTGTAATAAATATAAAATGAGAATTTATTTTGTTTGCAAATTAATGTAGAAGAAATTAGGTTATTAAGGAATTAAGAAAAAAAAGGCTTACACAGTAGGCTACTGAGAGAAGTCTGATGTTCCATCCAAGTTGCCATTCATTAGGGTCTCTTGTAAAAGTAATAGCAACTATGAATGACTGTATTGTGCTTAAAAAGCATTGCAGAGTTGTCAACAGCAGCTTTGAAGGGTAACTTTTTAGCACTCGGCCCTATAACAACAATTATAAGAAACTAAAAATATATATTGAATATGAGCAAAACAAATTAAGTTTCATGGAAAAATGATTGTCTCCACTTTTTTTTTTTTTAGTAATCATACATGCATCCTGAAATTCATAACCTGTTACTTAAATTACGATAACTATCTAGTTTAATTACAAAAAAGTCGAGTAATCTTTCAAAATTACAAGTAGCCCCTCGAATCATTACAAATACCCCGGCCCTTCATGTCTCAAGAGGTGCAATTTGTAAAACAGAAACAAATGTTAAAGAAATATTTATATTTTGAAAGATATTAATTGAACTTTATTATAACCGGAGTAAACCTTAAATGGTAGTTTTTGTAATTATATACGGTGACATTAATAACTTAGGGAGTATTTACAAACTTTAAAAAAATGCTTCTCATTTTTTGTAATTAAATACGGTGACATTGGGATTAATGTTAAAAAAAGATTAATTAGTTTTGATTGATAAAGATGGGATAAGATAATGATACCTGTAATACCAGCCACAAAGCCCAAAATAAGTTGGAAAGGAGCATGAGAAAGACACCCTTTATCCACGTATTGGGTGAAGGAACATGTTGTTGAAGTTGTTGTAAATGGTTGTTTATTAAGTGATGGTGCAATAAAATCTTAAAAAAAGGACCTCTATAGAAAGCAATGGTTGCTACTCCTCCCATGCAAAGTGATACTCCACCAATTTTCATCATTCCAGGGCTTGTCCTAATGTTCACCTTCTCCATCCTGTACTTGTAGACCCACTCAACATTATTCATTAATTATTAATCACATGTAATCACAAAAATAATTATATATTTTACAATAGAGAAAAACTTAGTTTATCTACAGAAATGATTTTGTCACTAAATTTTATAATTACCTATCTACAGAATAACGATATAATAAAATATATTTGTTTTCTTAAATTATATCAACCAATTACTGACAAATCAACAAAATTTTTAAATTTATCAACAAAAATATTATACTTATGTATTTGCCAACAATTTTATAATTTTTGGTAATATTTACCTAGCAACGATTTTACCAATACTTTACAGTTATTTTAATACGTACCTCTGATTTTTCTGTAGGTAATTTGAAGATATGTAGGTAATTTGGTTTTTTCTTATAGTGCTTAATTAGTTCATTAAGATATATATCAATTGCCAATATAATAATTTAAAAAGTTATATCTGAATTGATTTTTTTTTCTTTTGTGGAAGTAGTGAATCTAATGAATGACAACAAATTCTTATTAAGGGCCCATTCCGTATGATAAAGATGTTTGCTTTATTCCAATATATAAAAAATGCATTTGATTGAAAAATATAGATATGGCTTATGAGGTGATGATGGGATTGAGGAGGAAAATAAATTGTCATATTATTATACTTTAGAACAATCATTTACTTTTTTTATCAGGAGACTATCAAAAGTATTTTACTAATTTATTTTAGTTCCTAAGTTTACAAGTGTCCAGTGATATGTAAAGCCAAGAGATAGGCTCAATTTTTCATTGGAGATTGAGTACTATTGAAAGTTTCTGTAGAGTTCTTTAATTCAAATTAAGCTTAATTATTATAGTAAATTTTAATGTAGTTTTTCTACATCCAAAAGTATGGTCAGTAGTTTTTTTACCTTAGTAAAACAGCAAGAAAGAAAGTTATAACTGGAAGGGTATTGGAAGTTGCAGCACCCAAAGATGCAGAAGTATATTTCAAAGCTACACCAACAATATCTAAGCTCATTGTAATCCTGCAAAAAACACCACAAAGATATAGGAAATTACATTACCTTCAAACTATGAACATATATAGATTATAAACACTATATATATACACATATATGGGATAATTATAAAAGTTATCCCCGATGTTTGGGGTAATTATAGAAAAAAAAACTTAGAGAAGTTTCAAAATTAAAAAAAAAAAAAAAAAAAAACACATCTGAGGCTTGATTCTATCTTACCTAGATGTAACTTGTAAGAGGTAGCTGTAATATTTTTATAAATTGAAATGGGGTGTTTGAAATATTTTTACTTATGAACTGGATAAAGTACAGAAATCAGTGTAATATATAATCAACCTCAAAAGTTTTTTTTTTTTTAATTTTAAAAAACCTACGAGTTTGTTGTTATTAGCTCAAACATTTGGGTAGTTTTAGTAATTATTCCTATATATATATATATATATATATAGAGAGAGAGAGAGAGAGAGAGAAAGATACATCTTAATGAATTATATAGGGAAAATCGGGCATATACCCAAATAGACTGAGCATGAAAATCTTGATGAAGACTGAGAATGACAATGGTGGAGCACTTTTCCTGCAAACCCAAATTAATCACTATATTTCAGTAATGCTACCAAAATTATTCACCAGAATGATTGCCATAAAAAATAGACACAAACTATAAGAAAATCGTACACAAAAAAAAAAGGCAGTTGAGAATCAGAATCAGAAGTTGGTAAGTAGTATTTGCAAACAAGTGAATGAGAAATTGAGAGTGTTTGGTCAACAAGAATCGCAAAAATATATATTTATTTGTTTATAAAAAGTTAAACGAGAAGCAAAATTAATTTAAAGCACTTATCTCCATTTTTAGACTCTTATAATCAAATAATGTAGAAGTTGACATTTTCAAACACTAAAAAGTAGTTTTTTTAGCCAAATTAAGCTGAGAAAACACTTTTAAGTTTGCAGATGTTTCTGTAAATATATATATTACACATAATATTGACATATATATGAACGTACCATTCGAGGAAGATGGCAATTGGTGCTAAAAAAAGAGTAGCAGTAGCTTGTCAGTAGAAAACAAACACATAAGTATTCATTCCCACGTCAAATGCAAGCTTTGTTAGCAAGAAATAGCCAGCATATATCATTTGTATGCAAATAACCGCCATCAATGCCTTGTTTTCCTCCATTACAAGCTTATTACTCTTCTTCTACACTGTATTAATATATTTTGTGTGTGGAGATATATATATATATATATATATATATATGTGTAATTCCAAGAAAAGATTAATTGGGAAATAATATACACACAAAAGTTCTCTGCAAATTAAGGTATATATAGAGCTCTCTGTAAGTGTGAACACGGACCTCAGAAAAGCCCACGTGATGGATCGAGAGAAGAAGCAAATTTATGTACAAATAAAAGAAATAAAGTAGTTAATATATTCTAAAGCGTGGAGACTGGCTTTTCCAAATTGATTTAGTTTCATTACATCGCTATAGGTGCATTTTTAATCAATTCTGGAACACTGTAGAAAATTGTGACCTATGATGTAGATATGTCAATAAGGGCTCAGAGCCGAACCTAAAAATTTGAGGGATGAGCCTATATTTTATCACGAAACTCCCCGTCCCGGCTCGGTTTCTAACTAACTAAAAGACCAAGGCGGATCCAACCCGACCTGGATTTTTTCGTAATTTCAAGCACCAGTGATATGTTTGTACTACTCTGGGACAGTACATCCCAAAAGTATTAATAGTTCCTCGAAAAAGTATTTGTAGTTCCCTGGAGTATTTTAGTAGTTCTCCTGAATATAATTAACTTTTTCTCACAAAAAGTTTTAGTAGTCCCTCAAAAAAGTATTAGTAATAACGATGAAATATATTAGTAATTTGTTTGAACAGTTTTTTCAGTAATCCTCTTGAAAAATATTTATTTTTTCCATCAAGAGTATTAGTATTCCTACTAATACATATTAGTAGTCTTATTTAAAAGTATTATGTTGTTCTGATTAAATGTACTTTAGTATTCCTCTTGAAAAATAATAGTTTTCCTCATAAAAAGTAAATGGTTCTCCATAAAAGTATTAGTTCTTCGCCCCCAAAAAGTATCAGTAATCATCCTGAAAAATATTTAGTAGCACCCCTAAAGATATTAGTTTTCCCTTCGAAAAGTATTAGTAGTCCTCCTAAAATGTATTAGCAACTCTCCTAAAATGTATTAGGAGTGGCCAGCGCATGTGGTATTGGTACTTGTGCGGGCTGTTGGTGGGCTGACGGGTTGGATATTTGGATCCGTCTAACAAATTAGATTCGTTAGACCGTCTGACAGGAGACTACCAAATCTAATCTTTCATCTTATATATCAATTATCTTTTAATCTTTGCAAATTATAATTGATTAAGATAATGGAATATGATAATATAATCCATGATTTCATTGAAAAAAATTTAGATTGTTGATGTTTTTTATTAATTTGTAATCTTTTTAGAAGAAATATCATTTATTGTTACTTAATTTTTAGAAGAACTCTCATAATATCAAATTTGCATGACTTCATCAAAAAGAAAAAAAAAAAGAAAAAAAAGTAGGGTCAGTCCTAGCTCGACTCTAGCCGGTAGGCGCTAGGCTTAAAATTTTCAAACCCCTATACTTGAGGGCTTTTTAATCGTAGCATTTTCAAGGCTGCGGATTTTTGGGATAAGGGCAAGGCATGGACGGGCCGATCCTTATAAACATTTCTAGTGTGACGTATGATGTGTTTGGGCCTACGTAACTTAAAGATCATATAAATTATAGGGATAGGGACACAAGTGCCATATTTATAGTGAAAATCCTTGTAAATACGCTAGCAGATTTTTTTTGGACAGGAGATAAGCTCCTTCCTCTTTTCATTCACATTGAATACGCTTTAGCATATAAAAGAGATTTTAACTCAAAACTGTTATGTAGATCTAAAAGCAAAAGCAAACACGAAAACTCTAAACAGAGGAAAAAAAATATAAGTTGCACCATAAAAATAAGAAAATGATGTATAAATAAAGAGGAAAACAAGCAACCAAAAAACCAAAAGAACAAAACAAAAGAGAAAGAAGGAAGCAAAATTACAGCAAACAGCAGCGAAAAAACAAGTGAATCGCAGAAAGTCGTAGTAGAAACAAAAAATAAATCAATCAAATTAAACAATAATTTTCGATCTCAAAGGTATTGTTTATTTCATTCAAACTCATTCTTTTGAAAACATTGTTTTCTCCGCACCTCGCCTTAATTATTTATTCATTTTCAAGTTCAAAATCTAACATATTCTATATATTGTACATTAATTGATTTTCTAGTGAAAATCGTGCATTTGGATTAGTTTGAATCTAATGCTTCTAGATTCAAATCTTTTCAAAGTTGTTGCATAATTATTTTTATGTTGTTTCAAATTATTTCAATAGTGTTTTTGCTATATATTTGCAATGGAATTGTGTCAAACTTAGCAATCTAGCTAGTTGTTTCAACTATTTCTTTTAAAGTTGTTTTGAAATTGTTTAAATATTTTTAAATATGTTTCAGATAATACAAAGTCATTACTTCTCTTAGATGTTTAAAAAATATTTCAAACATGTTTTTGGGTTGTTTTGAAATTATTTCAAATATGTTTCTAACGTATCTAATAATTATACAATTTTATTATTTTTCTCATTAATTTCTACAGTTGTTTGAAAGGTGATTCAAAAATATTATTCCAAACATGTTTCATCTAATACAATTTCATTACTTCTAGCAGATACGTCGAGACAATTCCAGCAACATATACCACAATGGACAATTTTCAAACCCATTTCAGCTAATACAATGTCATTGTTTCTCTTATTAATTTCTAAAATTAATTGTTTCAAAGGATCTAAAAAATATTACAAGCATGTTTCAAGTTGTTTCAAACGTGTTTCAGCTAATGAAGTTGAATTGCTTCTCTTATTAAAGTTGTTTAAAAGGTGTTTCAAAAATATTTTTTCAAACACGTTTTAGCTAATACAATTTTATTGCTTCTTGCAGACACATTGAGCTAGATGATTCCAATAATAATATACCACAATGGGCAATAGAAAGAAAATATAAATTGCATCAACTTTGAAGGAACAGACATACTCATTCTAAATTATTGCATTTCCAGCAACCTAAAAGAAATTTTGGAATTGCAAATACAAATCAACAAAGGAGAATAAATGCATATTAAATACCAACTAAGAGAATGTCCCGCACAATTAAAGATTGAGAGTGACTTCGGTTTTTCAACTAAATATTGCAAGTGAGGGAAATTGTTACCAAGTTGTGAACTTGAGAATGTTTAAAATCCTAAAGATTTTTCGTTGATGCAAAATACGACTAAAGCTTAGTCATTAATTGCATTAACGACCAAACAAATATTTTTTTTAAAAAAAAATCTCCAGTCGTTAATGGCAATAACGACTGGAAAATAATTTTTTTTAAAAATCATTCTAGTCGTTAATTTGATTAACGACTAGAGAATTAACTTATTCTCTTGATTAACGACTAAAAACAATAATTAAAAAAAAACATTGTGTATTACGAGTACATTTTTTTATCCGTTAATAATAATCGTGAATCGAAAACACATAAATATTTTATGTCTTCGCAATTCACATTAATATAGAGGTAAAATTTAAATACCGAGAGAATACACAATAATAGATGATACAATATTTGTCTTGATACAATAAAAATCCTAATATCTATGCCCCCTGCCACATCTAGGATGTTGTATCCGAAGTGTACTTCTACGCTCAGGTGAATCTACATGCTTATTCTCTTGAACAGCAGCCGTGTATCATCATCATCATCATCATCATGTGTGGTAATCGCAATCGCTAACCGAACGAAATGCAACAGGCGATGTAAGAAATTTAGGGCGCCTAAATCTGGATTGATCAAAACCTGAGAAATATTGGAATGGCATGCCAATATCGGACCGTAGAAGTGATGTATATGATGTCCATGATGGTCCACTAACTGGAGGCATATAAAAATATGAGTCTGTCGTGAATACTTTGGGAAACGTAATAATATCCACCATACCCATGAGATGAACCAGTCATATATGACAATAAGATCAAAATATCATGACATATGAAACGTATATCTAAAAATGTAAATGAATTAGTATTAATATTCTTACCGGGATGCATCTGAGGTGTGGATCTCGAAGGACCAACCATGTGTATATCTGAGGTGTGATCGTCGTGGTATCTTCAGTAGGGGTCTCCTGTCCAGTAGGTGCTGCAGTGTTTTGAGACGAGCGAATATGTTTCTCCATTTCATCACTGATATCCATAACAACTCTCCGTAGACGTGGCATGACTATGGATTGTTATTTGTCGCATTATTGCACCGAGCCCCAATCATCTCATCGAGTCACTCTGAATGTAAATATAGTTTTGTATAAGTAATTTTGAATGTCATAATTAGATGCAAACATTATATATATAAATAATCTTACAATGGCATCGTGAGCTATAATATCGATGGCCGTATCCCATCTCCATATCAAGATGTGATGGAGTAATACGTAGTCATGTAATGTGATGATACCACTCCATGTATCTCACATCAGTACTACTACCATCATTAATCTAGTAGCCCTGGATTCATGATGTAGCTCTGCTTCCGCCAATATGTTACCCAACCATCATGGTAATTCGCCATGCGACCCAGCTTCTCCCTACGAGTTATGCCGTAACATCTCATGTGAATGTGATATAGCCTCCTGGTATACCTTGTCGTATACCAAACGACGTCACTCAATTAGGATGGTGTATCTCCACCGTGGGATGTATAATAATTGGGCAATCGCTCATCCATTTATCTGAGTCATCTTTCATCAAGAATAGATATATTGGGCGAGTTTAGGTCATATGGTTCCCAAGTCCCCTCAAGAGATATGCATTGGTGTTGTATTATGCCCGCATGAAAATCGTTGCATCTATCCCAAAGTGACGACATGCATGCATAACATGAGAACATGGAATGTCATTACTTTTTCATTGACCGCATGAACACCCTTGAGTCGCCAATTTCACTTTGAAAGTTCGGACCTGCGTCGCTCCTTCTACACATGTTATGATACTAGCAGACTGTTGTGCATAATCTTACTCATAAGCCAAAGGGACCACCTGTTGATTTGCATCAAGAGTGACAACGATCAGCATCTTGTGTTTGTACTTTGAGTACAGATGAGTCCGCCCACAATAATGACTTTGCGACAATACTTGAATCCTTCAATGCACGGCTTGAATGCCCAAAAATATAACCCAACATATGAATTCCTTGATGATCCGACATTTTATGAAACCACTCAACCACCGTCCCTGGATTGTACTTTTGTAATGCCTCCACCGGATCAACTTTCCCAATACCGCGTACACATTTTCACGAGCACGCCGCAAACTATGCCACACCTTATGATATGAAATGTCGTAGCCATATTTATCCTTCACCGTCTGTTGGACGTATTTGATATCATATGTTGGATCAGTCTCGATCATGCCCATCAGATCATCAGCAATCCTATTTTTACACAAATTCCTATGATCCTTACGTGCGGAATTAATAAGACATCTGTGAGGAGGCCCCAACTTCGTGATTTTTCATATAGACAATCTTTTGATAAAACTAGACCGCAACCACCAATTGCATTGTTCAGATGACAAACTTGCTGATATAACTCCTCCCTGGTTTTGTTTACATATAATTTTCCACACAGTTGGAGTACTCTCAACAACTCGGTACTCACGTTTTGCGTGCTAAATTGAAAATTCTTTAACAACAGATTGAACATATTTTTTGTCTTTGAAAACTATACCTCTTTTCAACACACTTTTATCTGTGTCATAATACAATGCCGGGATGAGGAATGTCAATTGAATCAATATTGAATTCCTCGAAAGATGAATTAAAAAAGGTATGTCTCTATATGGTGCACTGAGACGGAATCCACGACATGTTGTGATTTATTGCCACCCCCAATAGGTTGTGAATCAGGTGTAGAAGTATCACCATCTTCATCATCATCTGTGTCATTTTTATCGCCTGTCCCATCTTCGCTCGGTTCAGAATTTAAAATTTCATGACCCCCATGATCATCGAGGTTAGATTCAGGCAATAATCTATCAACATTTGGGTGATCGGATTCAGAAGGTCGTGTGTTCAAATCATTAACAATAATATTATTAGTTCTTTGCATTGTAACAGGAGCTTGAAGTGTGTTGTCCCCATAAGGTAAGATGCGTATTGATGGTAATCATTTTCTAAGGAATATCATACACGACATTACGATGCACTACTTCTGTCTCAACAAAAAAATCTACAATTCTATTTCTGGCGTCTGAATCAAAGAAAAACTACAAGTCTCGGTTGGTATTAATTGCAATGACTCGTGATATGTTGTTATCACAATATTTACCGGATAGTTTCAGCAAATAGCGATTTCTATCCAAACCCAAAATACCATGCAGTATAGATATCAAATTGTCCAAGTTTATCGTTTGACATATTCTAGTGGCTCCAATAGCATGGCAACTAGAACCGACTTGATAGACATTTTCAATCAACATTTGACCTCCGTAATCAACAATCATGCCAATGTAATTTGAATTTGACATATCTTCAAAAATACACATGCAATCCTAAATTAGCAAAATAATACTAACTAACAATATAAAAACGTGCAAAATATAACAAAAATTACGTATAAAAATATAAAACAAACAACATATAATAATCTCATGCAAAAATTTAAATTTTCATGTTATTAAGAAAAACATAAAATTAGTTTTTTTTAAAAAAAACATTACATGAAAAATTTACCTTTAAAAATGTCGTTGCCTGTTGTGTCCGTGTTATTCTCGATTGCTGCCCGGACGCTGGTTGACAACAAAATCTCGAATGTATGTGCTTGTGTGTACTGGTGTGCTGGTGTGTGTGTGAAGAATAGAAGAAGGGAATAGCAATTGATTTAGTTTCATTACATCGCTATAGGTGCATTTTTAATCAATTGCGAACATCAGAGAAAATTGTGACCTATGATGTAGATATGTCAATAAGGGCTCGAGTCGAACCTAAAAATTTGAGGGATGAGCCTATATTTTATCACGAAACTCCTGTCAGACTGTCTAACGGAAAGACCCGTTAGGCGGATCCAACCCGACCTGGATTTTTTCGTAATTTCAAGCACCAGTGATATGTTTGTACTACTCTGGGACAGTACATCCCAAAAGTATTAATAGTTCCTCGAAAAAGTATTTGTAGTTCCCTGGAGTATTTTAGTAGTTCTCCTGAATATAATTAACTTTTTCTCACAAAAAGTTTTAGTAGTCCCTCAAAAAAGTATTAGTAATAACGATGAAATATATTAGTAATTTGTTTGAACAGTTTTTTCAGTAATCCTCTTGAAAAATATTTATTTTTTCCATCAAGAGTATTAGTATTCCTACTAATACATATTAGTAGTCTTATTTAAAAGTATTATGTTGTTCTGATTAAATGTACTTTAGTATTCCTCTTGAAAAATAATAGTTTTCCTCATAAAAAGTAAATGGTTCTCCATAAAAGTATTAGTTCTTCGCCCCCAAAAAGTATCAGTAATCATCCTGAAAAATATTTAGTAGCACCCCTAAAGATATTAGTTTTCCTTCAAAAGTATTAGTAGTCCTCCTAAAATGTATTAGCAACTCTCCTAAAATGTATTAGGAGTGGCGGCGCATGTGGTATTGGTACTTGTGCGGGTCATTGGTGGGGGACGGGTTGGATATTTGATCCGTCTAACAAATTAGATTCGTTAGACCGCCCGACAGAGAGACTACCAAATCTAATCTTTCATCTTATATATCAATTATCTTTTAATCTTTGCAAATTATAATTGATTAAGATAATGGAATATGATAATATAATCCATGATTTCATTGAAAAAATTTAGATTGTTGATGTTTTTTATTAATTTGTAATCTTTTTAGAAGAAATATCATTTATTGTTACTTAATTTTTAGAAGAACTCTCATAATATCAAATTTGCATGACTTCATCAAAAAGAAAAAAAAAAAAAAAAAAAGTAGGTCACCCTAGCTCGACTCTAGCCGGTAGGCGCTAGGCTTAAAATTTTCAAACCCCTATACTTGAGGGCTTTTTAATCGTAGCATTTTCAAGGTCATGGGATTTTTGGGATAAGGGCAAGGCATGGACGGGCCGATCCTTATAAACATTTCTAGTGTGACGTATGATGTGTTTGGGCCTACGTAACTTAAAGATCATATAAATTATAGGGATAGGGACACAAGTGCCATATTTATAGTGAAAATCCTTGTAAATACGCTTAGCAGATTTTTTTGGACAGAGATAAGCTCCTTCCTCTTTTCATTCACATTGAATACGCTTTAGCATATAAAAGAGATTTTAACTCAAATCGTTATGTAGATCTAAAAGCAAAAGCAAACACGAAAACTCTAAACAGAGGAAAAAAAATATAAGTTGCACCATAAAAATAAGAAAATGATGTATAAATAAAGAGGAAAACAAGCAACCAAAAAACCAAAAGAACAAAACAAAAGAGAAAGAAGGAAGCAAAATTACAAAGAAAAAAAAAATAAAAACAAGTGAATCGCAGAAAGTCGTAGTAGAAACAAAAAATAAATCAATCAAATTAAACAATAATTTTCGATCTCAAAGGTATTGTTTATTTCATTCAAACTCATTCTTTTGAAAACATTGTTTTCTCTGGCACTGTCTTAATTATTTATTCATTTTCAAGTTCAAAATCTAACATATTCTATATATTGTACATTAATTGATTTTCTAGCTGAAAATCGTGCATTTGGATTAGCTGAATCTAATGCTTCTAGATTCAAATCTTTTCAAAGTTGTTGCATAATTATTTTTATGTTGTTTCGAAATTATTTCAATAGTGTTTTTGCTATATATTTGCAATGGAATTGTGTCAAACTTAGCAATCTAGCTAGTTGTTTCAACTATTTCTTTTAAAGTTGTTTTGAAATTGTTTAAATATTTTTAAATATGTTTCGATAATACAAAGTCATTACTTCTCTTAGATGTTTAAAAAATATTTCAAACATGTTTTTGGGTTGTTTTGAAATTATTTCAAATATGTTTCTAACGTATCTAATAATTATACAATTTTATTATTTTTCTCATTAATTTCTACAGTTGTTTGAAAGGTGATTCAAAAATATTATTCCAAACATGTTTCATCTAATACAATTTCATTACTTCTAGCAGATACGTCGAGACAATTCCAGCAACATATACCACAATGGACAATTTTCAAACCCATTTCAGCTAATACAATGTCATTGTTTCTCTTATTAATTTCTAAAATTAATTGTTTCAAAGGATCTAAAAAAATATTACAAGCATGTTTCAAGTTGTTTCAAACGTGTTTCAGCTAATGAAGTTGAATTGCTTCTCTTATTAAAGTTGTTTAAAAGGTGTTTCAAAAATATTTTTTCAAACACGTTTTAGCTAATACAATTTTATTGCTTCTTGCAGACACATTGAGCTAGATGATTCCAATAATAATATACCACAATGGGCAATAGAAAGAAAATATAAATTGCATCAACTTTGAAGGAACAGACATACTCATTCTAAATTATTGCATTTCCAGCAACCTAAAAGAAATTTTGGAATTGCAAATACAAATCAACAAAGGAGAATAAATGCATATTAAATACCAACTAAGAGAATGTCTGCCACAATTAAAGATTGAGAGTGACTTCGGGTTTTTCAACTAAATATTGCAAGTGAGGGAAATTGTTACCAAGTTGTGAACTTGAGAATGTTTAAAATCCTAAAGATTTTTCGTTGATGCAAAATACGACTAAAGCTTAGTCATTAATTGCATTAACGACCAAACAAATATTTTTTAAAAAAATCTCCGATCGTTAATGGCAATAACGACTGGAAAATAATTTTTTAAAAATCATTCTAGTCGTTAATTTGATTAACGACTAGAGAATTAACTTATTCTCTTGATTAACGACTAAAAACAATAATTAAAAAAAAACATTGTGTATTACGAGTACATTTTTTTATCCGTTAATAATAATCGTGAATCGAAAACACATAAATATTTTATGTCTTCGCAATTCACATTAATATAGAGGTAAAATTTAAATACCGAGAGAATACACAATAATAGGATGATACAATATTTGTCTTGATACAATAAAAATCCTAATATCTATGCCCCCCAGTGCCACATCTAGGATGTTGTATCTGAAGTGTACTTCTACGTCTAGGTGAATCTACATGCTTATTCTCTTGAACAGGCTGTGTATCATCATCATCATCATCATCATGTGTGGTACTGGCACTGCTAACCGAACGAAATGCAACAGGCGATGTAAGAAATTTAGGGCGCCTAAATCTGGATTGATCAAAACCTGAGAAATATTGGAATGGCATGCCAATATCGGACCGTAGAAGTGATGTATATGATGTCCATGATGGTCCACTAACTGGAGGCATATAAAAATATGAGTCTGTCTGTGAATACTGGGAAACGTAATAATATCCACCATACCCATGAGATGAACCAGTCATATATGACAATAAGATCAAAATATCATGACATATGAAACGTATATCTAAAAATGTAAATGAATTAGTATTAATATTCTTACCGGGATGCATCTGAGGTGTGGATCTCGAAGGACCAACCATGTGTATATCTGAGGTGTGATCGTCGTGGTATCTTGATGAGGGGTCTCCCCGTCCGAGGGTCTTTGCGGTGTTTTGAGACGAGCGAATATGTTTCTCCATTTCATCACTGATATCCATAACAACTCTCCGTAGACGTGGCATGACTATGGATTGTTATTTGTCGCATTATTGCACCGAGCCCCAATCATCTCATCGAGTCACTCAAATGTAAATATAGTTTTGTATAAGTAATTTTGAATGTCATAATTAGATGCAAACATTATATATATAAATAATCTTACAATGGCATCGTGAGCTATAATATCGATGGTCGTATCCCATCTCCATATCAAGATGTGATGGAGTAATACGTAGTCATGTAATGTGATGATACCACTCCATGTATCTCATCATTCAGACTACTACCATCATTAATCTAGTAGCCCTAGATTCATGATGTAGCTCGTTTCGCCAATATGTTACCCAACCATCATGGTAATTCGGCCATGCCAGTCCAGTTCTCCCCCTACGAGTTATGCCGTGTAACATCTCATGTGAATGTGATATAGCCTCTGGTATACCTTGTCGTATACCAAACTGACGGGTCACTCAATTAGGATGGTGTATCTCCACTGTGGGATGTATAATAATTGGGCACTGGCTCATCCATTTATCTGTGAGTCATCTTTCATCAAGAATAGATATATTGGGCGAGTTTAGGTCATATGGTTCCCAAGTCCCCTGCTGAGATATGCATTGGTGTTGTATTATGCCTGCATGAAAACTGTTGCATCTATCCCAAAGTGACGACATGCATGCATAACATGAGAACATGGAATGTCATTACTTTTTCATTGACCGCATGAACACCCTTGAGTCGCCAATTTCACTTTGAAAGTTCGGACCTGCGTCGCTCCTTCTACACATGTTATGATACTAGCAGACTGTTGTGCATAATCTTACTCATAAGCCAAAGGGACCACCTGTTGATTTGCATCAAGAGTGACAACGATCAGCATCTTGTGTTTGTACTTTGAGTACAGATGAGTCCGGCCCACAATAATGACTTTGCGACAATACTTGAATCCTTCAATGCACGGCTTGAATGCCCAAAAAATATAACCCAACATATGAATTCCTTGATGATCTGACTGTTTATGAAACCACTCAACCACTGTCCCTGGATTGTACTTTTGTAATGCCTCCACCGGACTGAACTTTCCCAAGTACCGTACACATTTTCACGAGCACGTCGCAAACTATGCCACACCTTATGATATGAAATGTCGTAGCCATATTTATCCTTCACCGTCTGTTGGACGTATTTGATATCATATGTTGGATCAGTCTCGATCATGCCCATCAGATCATCAGCAATCCTATTTTTACACAAATTCCTATGATCCTTACGTGCGGAATTAATAAGACATCTGTGAGGAGGCCCCAACTTCGTGATTTTTCATATAGACAATCTTTTGATAAAACTAGACCGCAACCACCAATTGCATTGTTCAGATGACAAACTTGCTGATATAACTCCTCCCTGGTTTTGTTTACATATAATTTTCCACACAGTTGGAGTACTCTCAACAACTCGGTACTCACGTTTTGCGTGCTAAATTGAAAATTCTTTAACAACAGATTGAACATATTTTTTGTCTTTGAAAACTATACCTCTTTTCAACACACTTTTATCTGTGTCATAATACAATGCCGGATGAGGAATGTCAATTGAATCAATATTGAATTCCTCGAAAGATGAATTAAAAAAAGGTATGTCTCTATATGGTGCACAGACGGAATCCACGACATGTTGTGATTTATTGCCACCCCCAATAGGTTGTGAATCGGTGTAGAAGTATCACCATCTTCATCATCATCTCGTGTCATTTTTATCGCCTGTCCCATCTTCGCTCGGTTCAGAATTTAAAATTTCATGACCCCCATGATCATCGAGGTTAGATTCAGGCAATAATCTATCAACATTTGGGTGATCGGATTCAGAAGGTCGTGTGTTCAAATCATTAACAATAATATTATTAGTTCTTTGCATTGTAACAGGAGCTTGAAGTGTGTTGTCCCCATAAGGTAAGATGCGTATTGATGGTAATCATTTTCTAAGGAATATCATACACGACATTACGATGCACTACTTCTGTCTCAACAAAAAAATCTACAATTCTATTTCTGGCGTCTGAATCAAAGAAAAACTACAAGTCTCGGTTGGTATTAATTGCAATGACTCGTGATATGTTGTTATCACAATATTTACTGGATAGTTTCAAAGAAATAGCGATTTCTATCCAAACCCAAAATACCATGCAAAGATAGATATCAAATTGTCCAAGTTTATCGTTTGACATATTCTAGTGGCTCCAATAGCATGGCAACTAGAACCGACTTGATAGACATTTTCAATCAACATTTGACCTCCGTAATCAACAATCATGCCAATGTAATTTGAATTTGACATATCTTCAAAAATACACATGCAATCCTAAATTAGCAAAATAATACTAACTAACAATATAAAAACGTGCAAAATATAACAAAAATTACGTATAAAAATATAAAACAAACAACATATAATAATCTCATGCAAAATTTAAATTTTCATGTTATTAAGAAAAACATAAAATTAGTTTTTTTAAAAAACATTACATGAAAAATTTACCTTTAAAAATGTCGTTTTTGTTGTGTCCGTGTTATTCTCGATTGCTGCCCGGACGCTGGTTGACAACAAAATCTCGAATGTATGTGCTTGTGTGTACTGGTGTGCTGGTGTGTGTGTGAAGAATAGAAGAAGGGAATAGCAATCTGTTTATTGAAGAAGGGAGCATTTTATAGGCAAAATGTGACGTATGATGTGTTTGGGCCTACGTAACTTAAAGATCATATAAATTATAGGGATAGGGACACAAGTGCCATATTTATAGTGAAAATCCTTGTAAATACGCTAGCAGATTTTTTTTGGACAGAGATAAGCTCCTTCCTCTTTTCATTCACATTGAATACGCTTTAGCATATAAAAGAGATTTTAACTCAAAACTGTTATGTAGATCTAAAAGCAAAAGCAAACACGAAAACTCTAAACAGAGGAAAAAAAATATAAGTTGCACCATAAAAATAAGAAAATGATGTATAAATAAAGAGGAAAACAAGCAACCAAAAAACCAAAAGAACAAAACAAAAGAGAAAGAAGGAAGCAAAATTACAGCAAACAGCAGCGAAAAAACAAGTGAATCGCAGAAAGTCGTAGTAGAAACAAAAAATAAATCAATCAAATTAAACAATAATTTTCGATCTCAAAGGTATTGTTTATTTCATTCAAACTCATTCTTTTGAAAACATTGTTTTCTCTGGCACTGTCTTAATTATTTATTCATTTTCAAGTTCAAAATCTAACATATTCTATATATTGTACATTAATTGATTTTCTAGCTGAAAATCGTGCATTTGGATTAGCTGAATCTAATGCTTCTAGATTCAAATCTTTTCAAAGTTGTTGCATAATTATTTTTATGTTGTTTCGAAATTATTTCAATAGTGTTTTTGCTATATATTTGCAATGGAATTGTGTCAAACTTAGCAATCTAGCTAGTTGTTTCAACTATTTCTTTTAAAGTTGTTTTGAAATTGTTTAAATATTTTTAAATATGTTTCAGATAATACAAAGTCATTACTTCTCTTAGATGTTTAAAAAATATTTCAAACATGTTTTTGGGTTGTTTTGAAATTATTTCAAATATGTTTCTAACGTATCTAATAATTATACAATTTTATTATTTTTCTCATTAATTTCTACGATTGTTTGAAAGGTGATTCAAAAATATTATTCCAAACATGTTTCATCTAATACAATTTCATTACTTCTAGCGACATCGTCGAGACAATTCCAAAGAACATATACCACAATGGACAATTTTCAAACCCATTTCAGCTAATACAATGTCATTGTTTCTCTTATTAATTTCTAAAATTAATTGTTTCAAAGGATCTAAAAAAATATTACAAGCATGTTTCAAGTTGTTTCAAACGTGTTTGACTAATGAAGTTGAATTGCTTCTCTTATTAAAGTTGTTTAAAAGGTGTTTCAAAAATATTTTTCAAACACGTTTTAGCTAATACAATTTTATTGCTTCTTGCGACACATTGAGCTAGATGATTCCAATAATAATATACCACAATGGGCAATAGAAAGAAAATATAAATTGCATCAACTTTGAAGGAACAGACATACTCATTCTAAATTATTGCATTTCCAGCAACCTAAAAGAAATTTTGGAATTGCAAATACAAATCAACAAAGGAGAATAAATGCATATTAAATACCAACTAAGAGAATGTCTGCCACAATTAAAGATTGAGAGTGACTTCGGGTTTTTCAACTAAATATTGCAAGTGAGGGAAATTGTTACCAAGTTGTGAACTTGAGAATGTTTAAAATCCTAAAGATTTTTCGTTGATGCAAAATACGACTAAAGCTTAGTCATTAATTGCATTAACGACCAAACAAATATTTTTTTTAAAAAAAAATCTCCAGTCGTTAATGGCAATAACGACTGGAAAATAATTTTTTTTTAAAAATCATTCTAGTCGTTAATTTGATTAACGACTAGAGAATTAACTTATTCTCTTGATTAACGACTAAAAACAATAATTAAAAAAAAACATTGTGTATTACGAGTACATTTTTTTATCCGTTAATAATAATCGTGAATCGAAAACACATAAATATTTTATGTCTTCGCAATTCACATTAATATAGAGGTAAAATTTAAATACCGAGAGAATACACAATAATAGGATGATACAATATTTGTCTTGATACAATAAAAATCCTAATATCTATGCCCCCCAGTGCCACATCTAGGATGTTGTATCTGAAGTGTACTTCTACGTCTAGGTGAATCTACATGCTTATTCTCTTGAACAGGCTGTGTATCATCATCATCATCATCATCATCATCATGTGTACTGGCACTGCTAACCGAACGAAATGCAACAGGCGATGTAAGAAATTTAGGGCGCCTAAATCTGGATTGATCAAAACCTGAGAAATATTGGAATGGCATGCCAATATCGGACCGTAGAAGTGATGTATATGATGTCCATGATGGTCCACTAATCGGAGCATATAAAAATATGAGTATGCGCGAATACTTGGGAAACGTAATAATATCCACCATACCCATGAGATGAACCAGTCATATATGACAATAAGATCAAAATATCATGACATATGAAACGTATATCTAAAAATGTAAATGAATTAGTATTAATATTCTTACCGGATGCATCGAGGTGTGGATCTCGAAGGACCAACCATGTGTATATCTGAGGTGTGATCGTCGTGGTATCTTCAGTAGGGGTCTCCTGTCCAGTAGGTGCTGCAGTGTTTTGAGACGAGCGAATATGTTTCTCCATTTCATCACTGATATCCATAACAACTCTCCGTAGACGTGGCATGACTATGGATTGTTATTTGTCGCATTATTGCACCGAGCCCCAATCATCTCATCGAGTCACTCTGAATGTAAATATAGTTTTGTATAAGTAATTTTGAATGTCATAATTAGATGCAAACATTATATATATAAATAATCTTACAATGGCATCGTGAGCTATAATATCTGATGGCTGGTATCCCATCTCCATATCAAGATGTGATGGAGTAATACGTAGTCATGTAATGTGATGATACCACTCCATGTATCTGTCATCTGTACTACTACCATCATTAATCTAGTAGCCCTGGATTCATGATGTAGCTCTGTTCTGCCAATATGTTACCCAACCATCATGGTAATTCGGCCATGCCAGTCCAGTTCTCCCCCTACGAGTTATGCCGTGTAACATCTCATGTGAATGTGATATAGCCTCTGGTATACCTTGTCGTATACCAAACTGACGGGTCACTCAATTAGGATGGTGTATCTCCACTGTGGGATGTATAATAATTGGGCACTGGCTCATCCATTTATCTGTGAGTCATCTTTCATCAAGAATAGATATATTGGGCGAGTTTAGGTCATATGGTTCCCAAGTCCCCTGCTGAGATATGCATTGGTGTTGTATTATGCCTGCATGAAAACTGTTGCATCTATCCCAAAGTGACGACATGCATGCATAACATGAGAACATGGAATGTCATTACTTTTTCATTGACCGCATGAACACCCTTGAGTCGCCAATTTCACTTTGAAAGTTCGGACCTGCGTCGCTCCTTCTACACATGTTATGATACTAGCGGTATTCACAGCATAATCTTACTCATAAGCCAAAGGGACCACTGTTGATTTGCATCAAGAGTGACAACGATCAGCATCTTGTGTTTGTACTTTGAGTACAGATGAGTCCTACCACAATAATGACTTTGCGACAATACTTGAATCCTTCAATGCACGCTTGAATGCCCAAAAATATAACCCAACATATGAATTCCTTGATGATCATTTTTTATGAAACCACTCAACCACCGCCCTGGATTGTACTTTTGTAATGCCTCCACCGGACTGAACTTTCCCAAGTACCGTACACATTTTCACGAGCACGTCGCAAACTATGCCACACCTTATGATATGAAATGTCGTAGCCATATTTATCCTTCATCGTCTGTTGGACGTATTTGATATCATATGTTGGATCAGTCTCGATCATGCCCATCAGATCATCAGCAATCCTATTTTTACACAAATTCCTATGATCCTTACGTGCGGAATTAATAAGACATCTGTGAGGAGGCCCCAACTTCGTGATTTTTCATATAGACAATCTTTTGATAAAACTAGACCGCAACCACCAATTGCATTGTTCAGATGACAAACTTGCTGATATAACTCCTCCCTGGTTTTGTTTACATATAATTTTCCACACAGTTGGAGTACTCTCAACAACTCGGTACTCACGTTTTGCGTGCTAAATTGAAAATTCTTTAACAACAGATTGAACATATTTTTTGTCTTTGAAAACTATACCTCTTTTCAACACACTTTTATCTGTGTCATAATACAATGCCGGATGAGGAATGTCAATTGAATCAATATTGAATTCCTCGAAAGATGAATTAAAAAAAGGTATGTCTCTATATGGTGCACAGACGGAATCCACGACATGTTGTGATTTATTGCCACCCCCAATAGGTTGTGAATCAGGTGTAGAAGTATCACCATCTTCATCATCATCTGTGTCATTTTTATCGCCTGTCCCATCTTCGCTCGGTTCAGAATTTAAAATTTCATGACCCCCATGATCATCGAGGTTAGATTCAGGCAATAATCTATCAACATTTGGGTGATCGGATTCAGAAGGTCGTGTGTTCAAATCATTAACAATAATATTATTAGTTCTTTGCATTGTAACAGGAGCTTGAAGTGTGTTGTCCCCATAAGGTAAGATGCGTATTGATGGTAATCATTTTCTAAGGAATATCATACACGACATTACGATGCACTACTTCATCTCTCAACAAAAAATCTACAATTCTATTTCTCAAGCGTCCGAATCAAAGAAAAACTACAAGTCTCGGTTGGTATTAATTGCAATGACTCGTGATATGTTGTTATCACAATATTTACCGGATAGTTTCAGCAAATAGCGATTTCTATCCAAACCCAAAATACCATGCAAAGATAGATATCAAATTGTCCAAGTTTATCGTTTGACATATTCTAGTGGCTCAATAGCATGGCAACTAGAACCGACTTGATAGACATTTTCAATCAACATTTGACCTCCGTAATCAACAATCATGCCAATGTAATTTGAATTTGACATATCTTCAAAAATACACATGCAATCCTAAATTAGCAAAATAATACTAACTAACAATATAAAAACGTGCAAAATATAACAAAAATTACGTATAAAAATATAAAACAAACAACATATAATAATCTCATGCAAAAATTTAAATTTTCATGTTATTAAGAAAAACATAAAATTAGTTTTTTTTAAAAAAAACATTACATGAAAAATTTACCTTTAAAAATGTCGTTGCCTGTTGTGTCCGTGTTATTCTCGATTGCTGCCCGGACGCTGGTTGACAACAAAATCTCGAATGTATGTGCTTGTGTGTACTGGTGTGCTGGTGTGTGTGTGAAGAATAGAAGAAGGGAATAGCAATCTGTTTATTGAAGAAGGGAGCATTTTATAGGCAAAATGTGCGTTGATTTTTTTTTATTGATTCCAGTTGTGATTGCCAGTCACGACTGGAAAAAGGCTGATATTTTCCCGCCAAATTTAGCGGGATTTGACAACCCGCTGAGCAGATTCTTTTTTTTTTTTTTTGAATTCAACTTTACAGTCGTGATTGCCAGTCACGACCGGATTATATTTTATTACAAAAAAATTAAAAAAAGTCCAATCGTTTCTTGCATTAACGACTGGAGTACAAAATTTTAAAAAAAAAATCATCTTTCAGTCTTTAATGCAATTAACAACTAAGCTTTAGTCGATTTTTGCAACAACGACTATCTTTATGATTTTAAACATTCTCAAGTTCACCACAATTTGGTAACAATTCCCCCCACGTGCAATATTAAGTTAAAAAAACCCAGTGACTTCAATCTAAAAAATGCAATTGTAAAATAATTTGAATAGCTAATTTGAATAGCGAGATAACTCAATTATTTCAAGATTGTTTAATAATTGTTGCTTATATGTTCCAGCGCACTACAAACAAAGAAAATGACAAAAACATAAAAAAGTCACCTGGAGCGTATAGAAGTCAAAAAAAGCGTACACAAAGTCCAATGAGCATAAAAATATCGTTTCTCACAAAATGTGGGTATATTATGTTCCTCTAAATTATAAAATAGTTAAACTTAATTATTTTTCATTAATTTAATTTTTGCAATTAGTATATATATATATATATATATATATATGCAGATTGGATAAGGATTTTCATAATCCAAAAAAGTGTTATTCGCATTTTCATAAACAATCAATCTTAAACCATATATAAGTACCCAATTAAGTAACTCAGTACTGACTACTGATCAATTTCTTCACAAACATATAAACAAATCAAAATTTTGACCCAGATTTTCACGTGTAGAACATGTTGTGGATCAGTAATTCCAAGTTATATTTTATTCAATGCTAGCTACATAAAAAGATGCCTCTTTTTTTCAGTAATTGGATTCCAAAGGCACAATATCTTATGCCAATTCTGTTTTCCCATATTAATTTATGGTTCTTAATTGTTCACGATTTGGGATAGTAAAGATTAAAGTATTTGATTCCAAAATTTGAAGCACTTATATATTTGCCAGCTTTACCATGATTTAATCAAGAAGTGACAATTCAATTAAAAAATATAGCACAAGAGAATTTCATGCCATTCCAAGCAAACACTTGTTTATTATATCTTGGCAAAATTTTAGAAAGAAAAAAAGAAAATTGTTCTGCACGTGGTAATTTGATTATTAATTGAACAACTACTTATTAAATTCCTTGTTTTTAATGTCAATAAAAGGAAAAAAAATCAAAAAAATAACTATAATGCTGCCAAAAAATGCAGATCAGTCCAAGTTAGGGAGTTGAGTCTGACAGTTAAAGTTCATGTTTTTGTCAAGAAATTGAACTAGTCCAAGAGCTGAGTCAGTCCAAGAGCTGAGGAAATGAGAACTAATTTGCAATACAGAGACAGTCTGACAATGTTAGAAGGTGTATGGGGTTGTCCCCGCTTTGATTGTTAAATCAGCAATTGTAGGAGAATAAATCAAGAGTAAATAAATGCTATTCAAAATAATTAATTTAGAATACTTTGGGCAAATGATGAGTCCCACGAGCTTAGTTAACAAAGTGGTCCTCATGGGCAATGATTGATGAACCAAGCCTCATGAGCTAATTAATATAATATTCATGACCCGATAATAGTTAATAGCATTTGGACAATAGTTACAGAATTTCGTAATTAATAAATGTATAAATAATAAAATAAAAAACAATCAATTTTACCCCCAACAAACTATTAATTAATTAAAATTAAAAAGTCAGTTACCCCTTGATATGACGCGAACTATATGTGTGTTGATTTTTATCTGCGTGTTGGATATATAACTATCTCTGGAACACTCGTTTCACTACAAAAAAAATTGTATTTACTGACGCTAAAATTTTCACTTGGTGACGCTTATTAGCGTCACAAGGTATATTACATACGCTTTTAAAAGTGTCATGAATTGCGTTGTTAAATTTGATGTCACGAAAATATCCGTGGCGCAAGATCTATGCGTAGGTAAATCTCATTTCCTGACACTTTTATCAAATACGTCATTATGTGGTGACGCTATTTTCTGTCACAATTAATAGAGATTTAATATATTTTAAATGAATCTTTGCTTACACTAAATGTGTTGTTAAATTTAAAGACGCTATTAAGCGTCTTTAAAATCGCGACGCTTTTGAAAATTAGTGTCATTAAAATTATGACGAATTTTAAATTTTTGGCGTTTGTAAAATTTATTAAAGATATATTATTTATTATTTTTAAAAAATATTTAAACTTAATATTTAATTTTTGACTCATTTTGAATATATTTATTGTTAGTCAATTATACACCACATGGTCTCTATTTATTAACTCTCAAACTCACTCTCAACACTTCAATCTTTCGATGTGGGAGATATGTTTCAATTTTTTACTTTGTGACGCTTTTTAAAAAGTGTCTTCATTTTAAGGACACAAACAATAAAAGTGTAAGTAAATTTTAAAAATTTGGCGACAAATAAAAAAATGTGTAAGTAAAATAGAAAGTGTCAACAATTTTATGACGCTTTTTAACAAGTGTCTCCATTTTAATGACACAAACAATAAAAGTGTAAGTAAATTTTAAAAATTTGGCAACAAATAAAAAAATCCGTAAGTAAATTAGAAAGTGACATCAATTTTATGACGCTTTTTACTAAGCGTTGTCATTTTAAGGACACAAATAAAAAAAGCGTAAATAAATTCTATAATTATCGTGACACTTATAAAAAAAGTCGATAATTTTATTAAGATAATGACACTTCAATAAAAGTGTCACTAAATTTACTAAAATGCTAACGCTTTCTAATAAATGTCACTAATTTTTATAATTTACAACGCTTTTTAAAAAGCGTCATTAAATATTTATTTATAATGACGCTTTTTAGTAGCGTCATTAAATTTGTGTTGGGATAGATCATTTTTTTTTTGTAGTGTTTAGATTGTTTTCTTCACAAACACTACATTTGCATCAAGAAATAAACAAGGCATCATCATGTTCTTTAGAAAATCAACGACAATATTATATACTTTGGTTATAAATCACAATTTTAATTATAATTTAAATAAATTATAGCAGTATACCACTATCCGTCTCAGATGCATGGTTCTTCAACATCCTATTTTTCTGGTTTTTGCTAAGTCAAAAATTGTCCTTGCTAATCATTAGTTACAGATCCATGATTTTGAAAGTAGAGGTACAACAAAATATAATTTTCTGTAAAAATGAGATACGCATTTATTATTATTATTTTTATTATATTATTATTACTACTACTACTTAACTATATATATACGTGGATTTTTTCAAATTGGGGGTATATACAGTTGTACCCTCATGTACCCATTGGATCCGCCATTACTACGCATTTTAAAAAACAACTTACAACTTAATTAAACATGCTTAATAATATCAAAAACAAAAGTCGCCAAAATTAGACATAGACAAATAAATGTTAATATAAAATTATCCTGATTTTTGCTTTTATAGAAACATAATTGAAATTAGCCTTAACAAAATCAACTTTAACTCTTAAGGTTGTTCATGTTGGATTATAATTATCAAGAATAGAAGAGAAGAGCGGAAGCGTACTTAAATCCATGATTGAATCTGAATAGTACTTTGTGCCTGTGGTGTGGATCTTCCAAAAGAATCAGTTATGCCTAATATTGATTTTTCTGTGTAAAAAGATTTTGTAAAGAGAACCACATAAGTTACATGGCATAAGAACCGTTGTTTTGGGGCCCATAACCACTTTAAGAATAAGTTCTCATTGACTTTCTATTTGGTCCACATATTTAATTACATGACAATTTGATACTATTTTTATTCCAAAATTAAAACTTTAATAAATCACTTTAATATGATTATACCATAAGATAGCTATGCACATTTAATTAACATTATTAGTCTAAACTAAATATTTCCAACATATGAATTAAAGCTCGACACATGTATTAACTAAGCCCTCGGACTTTGCAATTTATTTTCTACACACGTATATGTAAGAAATTAAAGGAAAAGAAAAACTACACGTACGTTCATGGAAATAGCTAAGAGTGGTGTTCATCAATGAATGCCTTTGCCATGCAGTCCAAGACTTGGATAGCTACACAACATCTTTATTTCATTTATTTAAGAGAGTGATATAGCAAGGTAAAGAGATGTTGATAACTCATCAATATATCTTTTGTTGTCCATTCAGCCTTTTCCCTTTATCGAACACCATCACGAGTTGTTTTAGATGAAAATATGAAAGATGGATACACGTAAGGTTAGGTTAGGTTTCGAAGAAAAAGCAGAAATATTCATGAAAACGATTAGTAATACCAATTAATTCATTTGCATGCTGATCGTAATTCTAATTTGATAATGGTCGGTAGCCACTAGTTCAAAAGAGGTAGATTTAATTTTGTTTTTTTTCCTTTCTGAATAGAGGTAGGGACCGTAGGGTTTAGATTATATGGGCTAGATGGGCTTACACATGGGATAGATCATGGTTGATACTTGATATTTGATAATACTCACACATGGGATAGATGGGCTTGACTTTTGTTCAAACAAAACAAATTTATAAAAAACACTACAGAAAGGTTTTTTTGTGACGATATTATTAGCAGCGACAATTTGTCGTCACTAATATATCTTGTAACTAGCACCTCACAAACCTCCTTTGCTAATATTGGGGTACTTGCCACGTCGAATTAACAAATTGAGGGACGAAGCTTTGTTGGCCGGTGAACAATTTGTGACGACTGTCGTCGCTACTATATCTGCGACACTTTATTTGTCGTAACAAATTGTGTTTTTTCGACCACAAAATGTCATTGCAAAAGATTCTTTTTCTGGTAGACAATAAATATATTTTTAATGTATCGAATTGTCAAAATTTTAGATTTATTTTAATTTAATAATTAAAAGTGCTTATAAGGGCAAACTGCCCTTGCCAGCGATCGATATTCACTATTTTATTTGTATATATAATTCAACATATTTCATTTTCATTTCAAGTAAAATACTAGATATTATGCCCATATGCTTGGTAGAAAACTTCTTGTGTCTTATAACTTACTTTTTTTGACAAAAAAAATTCAAGTGAACAATTAAATAAGATGTTCGTCGGAGTGTTACTAGGAAAATTTCATCTCTAAGTTGATCATGAAGGCCAAAGTTTGAATTTCAAGGTTGAGGTGACAGTGTTTGAGATTGAATTTCATGCAATTAAGTGATCAATATTGTTGTAAAGTCCATGCTGCTATGGACCCCTTGGCTTATGTAGTAATAAAACATGCCGAACTCTTGATAAGAACTTAAAAGTTGGAACATGTGAATTTAAAACCAAAAAAATTAACATTATGGCTCAATGGCCACGGGTATTACTCTTCAATGAAGAGATCGGGTTCGAATCTCTGCATTAATAGACCTAAATATTGTTTTTTATAAAAGTAAGGTCTAAGAAAAAGTTCAATTGCACGCTTCTAATAATATGGGTATATAGTCTACATTTTATAATAATTTGTATATATAATTATTTAATATAAATTATAAAAACACTTTACAAATTTTGAGTTTAGTCTAATTTTGGAAGGAAAAAAAAGTACTATCTTTTAAAATTACAAATACCCTAGCTATTCAATAAGGTTGCATTTGGATGGGAGGATTGTGATGCAGGAGGAAATGTAAACAAAGTACAATTCACTTCGTACATTGATTCTATATAATTACCGTAAGAGACATGAATTGAGAGAATATCTCGATTTCTAACTCAATAATATCAATTCCCCATTAATGAATCAACACCCTCAATTTCTTTATCAAAAACTGGTGGGTCAGTATAGTCACCATTCTCACATTCAACTTGTAAAGGTTTTTCATAGTCAACCTGGGGAATGTTGTTTGCATCTTCCTCATCAAAATCAGTAGTCCATCATCAACGTCACCAAAGAATAAATCATCCATGTTCGTGAAATTGGTTTCCGACGGGGTGAATTGGATGGGCACGGTATCGTACGCAAACTCACAACCACCAAGAAATTATTTTTCAATAAATCTCTTGATCATTTCTTGATATTGGATGCGCACGATATCGAGTTGTTTGGCCAGCAAATCAATCTGCTGACAAATCTGAATAGTGTCATTGCTCGTAGCTTATAAATTCAAGTGGTGTCGAGATGACATATTAAGGATCATAGTCGATCTTTGGATACCAACTGATGGAGGCGGAAGAGTAAACAAAGATAGAACTCACCTCGTACGTTGATTCTATATGAATATAGTAAGAGATACAAGAATTTGAGAGAATATTTTGATTTTTAATTCAATAATCAACCTCCCTAAAAATAATAACAAACCAAATATGCCTAGGATTAAACTCCTACAACAATAAAACTTCTAACTATTGAATATTCTTAAAAGATAATAAAATAACCCACTAAATAGATCGTAAGATATCTTTAAATCCTATCTCCATCAATTTGTGTAACGGCCCACTTTCCATATTGACGACTGTCCCCACAAACCAACACGAGTCTTTGCAGCGCGTTTTGTCTTCACTCACACGCACCATGGGAGTAGCTTCCTAGGGGGTCACCCATCAAATAATTGCTCTGGGCCAAGCTCGCTTAACTTCAGATTTTCTATCAGATGAGCACCACAAAAGAATATGCATCTTGTTGGTATGAGTAGTGCCTATCAAATCTTTTAAGCCTTCCTCAACTGTATAGTCCCATACCTACATAATCTCATAATCTCCTCTTTTTCGGGTGTGGGATCGATTCATTCATGTCCCCATCCACCTAGAAGCCTACCAGGAGCCACTCATTGTCCGTGCGTTTTCTTTGCACCGGTGATCACTCTCGCACTCTTCAGCCCTGGGTATCACATGCCCACCAGCTTATGTTGGGTTCGTCCCCGAACCACACCGTACTAAGGAAAGGTCCCGCTCTGATACCATTTGTGCAGTTCGCCTTCCAGATTGACGACTGTCCCCACAAACCAACACGAGTCTTTCCAGCGCGCTTTATCCTCACTCACGCGCACCCTGGGAGTAGCTTCCCGGTGGGTCACCTATCTCATAATTGCTTAGGGCTAATCACACTTAACTTCAGAGTTTCTATGAGATAAACACCAAAGAAGACACATCTTGTTGGTATGAGTAGTACCAATCAAATCCTTTAAGTCTTCCTCAATTGTATAGTCCCATACGGCAAACTTACACAGTCTCAGAATATCCCCTTTTTCGGGTGTGAGATCAGAGTGGGGACATGCCAGGAGTCGTTCATTGTTCGTGCCTTCTCTTTGCACCGGCGGTCACTCCCCGCCCTCTTCGGCCCCCGTGTCACAATTTGAATTTGGAGAGAAAATTTGGGGGAATGATTTTAAATGACTCCATCTAAAATGAATTTAAAAAATCCTCCAAAATGACTTCAAAAATTTGAAATCTATTATAGAATGACTATATCCAAACTCGTTATTATGGATTTGAAATCTTGAGATCTATCAATACAAATGGAGCCTAACTGCATTTTATAAAATAAATAAAAATGTCAGAAGAGTATTTGCAAATTTTGAAATATATATAATTGAATTTTGTATAGGTATACTAAGTTTTAGGGACAGATTTTGCACGTAATTAATCTTAACATTTATGTTATAATATGTCATAAATTTACTGCTTATACTTAATTAATTTTTGATACCTTTCATGTGTATGATCGTCGCTCTCTTGAAATAAAATAAGAATAACGAGAGATTTGGAAATCAATTAGGCGGGTTAACCACTTCAATAATTAAATGTTGTTTAAAAGGTAATAACAATAGAACATAATCCACATAAACATGGCATAAAATCTAAACATAGTTCATGCCTAATCCAAATTGTTAACAAATAGGGGTCCAAACTTAAATCGCATATTTGCACATATAAGGTGGATCGAGTATACCTATTTGCAGCAGAACTGTCGATCCACGTAGCGAGAATTGAGCCTGTCTACAAGCCTCTTTTTGATTGAATCACGAACAACAAGTCGAATCCCGTAAATTGGTTGAACCATGAACAAACCATGAACAAGATCACGAACCATCTTTCTCGTTGGTGTAAATAACTACGAGAGTTATTTACTTTGATGTGCACACCTTAAACCCTTGGAGAACTTTGGTGATGCTCTAAGAAGAAAACCGTAGAGAGAATTTTTAAGAGAGAGATTATTATTTCTATGTGAAGAGACAATTTTTCCATATATTCTTCTGATGTTGTAGGGAGAGATATCAATATATATCTCAATCCCATATCCCAGTTAGAGTCCTGATGGGAGAGGTTTCTAGATAAACCTCATCTAAATAGGACTCCTTATTATCTCAAATATGGATGCAACCTAATTGCACCCAATATCTCCCACTCATACATATTTGACTTGACTCATTTGAATCACATCCGCATAATTATCATCTCATGTCTCTTCCTTCATACAGGGAATAAGGCGTGCGACCAAGCAAGAAAGTATAGGTGAGGAGAGTTATATTAAGTCATCACCAAACTAACATAACCCTACAACTCATAACTCGCTATGTACCCCAAACCAAGTTGTCGCACCCAATCAAGCATCTCTAGATCCCTCAATAAAATAAGTAGAGCATGCTCGACTCACTTTAAATATGTTTCTATATTCATGACTAGTCAAACACATTTCGACATACTCGCCCGAGCTATGAATCAGAGAACATAAGTGTGTTACCAACTTAATTCTTCCTCAGCCCCACATGCCAATTAGTTTGCTCTTGACAGCTTTCCTAAACATGCTCCGACAGACCGAATCACACATAGCCAATTTGGATACATGCTAAAGTAGTGTCATCAAACTTACACCTCATGACATGGTCCAAAGTCATAAAGGGTACAAGAAAATAATATGGGCTCACACAGTGACGAAGCACGGACCCATTCAATCACTTTCTCATAGGCAGTCGCCCAAAGCACATGTAGTATGAATATATGCTATGATGGAGTTCCCAATCAATTTAGGCATGTCACGCTCTAAACATCATACAAATCTTAGTCTAGTCGATATTCAAGCGTCTGATCTGCGTACTACTCGTAGTCACTCCCAAAGTGTCATACAATAGTTCGCACATTTGGCTACAAACAGGCTTTTATGAAGTTTGGACATACTTCATAATTGGTCAACTCGGATCTCATCTTAACCTCTAGTTAAGGCGACTGTTAATTATACTTATTAACCTTCCTTATTTCTCTAGCGCGAAGGCGATCATTTGCAAATCCTCCTTATGCGACACAATATTTTAAGTCTCTCATGCTCGCTCTCTCAGCGCAGGGCGATTACCCATGTGAGAGGGTCAATCAAAGTCTGGTTACAACTCACAAATTTAGTACCAAACACATAATGAGAATCCAACATATCTCATTAATCACAATATGTTCTCAACCACATGATCAATTCAACTTGATCCCTAATGACTCACATGCCTTTGGAGTATATCTCCAAACAAAGGCTCATAAAAGGATCAGCGCCCACACCGCTCGTAGAAGTATGACTGAGAATAATTTAACTATGCGTAAAAACTCTTAAGTGAAGTAAAGCCTCGAGTAAGTATGTTTGGTCTACCACCAATGTTCGGTGTCCAAACTATACACCAAAGTGGTTTTACTATCATAAAGACAACAAAATACATTATGAATGGGCGCGCAATGAACATCATTTCAAGATGCCAAATTTTCCTCTAGAAAATCATAGACCAAATTGTTAAGATATCTAAGTACCCATATGTCGGCATCGCAATAACGCATAGATCACTTTGATATCCATTCACCAGTCATAGTGCTAAGTGCAAGACTTGTTGAGTACGCACATAGCGCACATCAAAAATTCGACAGTGCTTACATAAACCAGCTAGCATTTCTTTTCTTCTTCTGAAGATATCGTTTCTTGACTAAGAATATGGTCTTTGAACATGGAGTGTAAAGACACCCAACACTGAGTGGCGATAAGTCCACGTTCTTTCCAGTCATCACATTTTTTCCATATACAATGAGATACAACTCTTACATATGTTCATTGAATAAATTGACCATTTTAGGCCTATCAAAATGGTAGATCGATGAAATCAATGATGACTCAAGTCACAGCTAGAGCTTCTTAATCAGCAATCAATGCACTCTTACTCCACTTCTTGAATTCTTCAAGTGATCCACATAGATCTCCTGATTCAACTTTCACTAAACTATGTCAACATGAATCATGCAGGACAAACCTAGACGAAAGTGGCAATAATAGATAACATATTAGGCGAATTGAGGCAATCTCACCACTTAGGGAGAACATCTCAAAAAATTTACACTCTTCTAACAGGCGTAAACATTTTGTCCTTAGTCGAGCTACATACATGTTAATCAACCCATCTATATTGCACTTGAACCTTCCGAAACCACATGTTTCGATTGGTCTTGCATCTAGATAGAAGATTAACAAGCTCTAATACTTTATTCTTAGTCATTCGACTCATCTTTTCATTCGCAACAACTATCCACTTAGGGCATCAAGTGAAGTCACATATTTTATCGACTCATCACCATCCACAAAAGTAATTGCGAAGGATACCCACTTAATCTAATATAGATGATGGGAAATATTTCATATTCACTTGTTTTACTCGTGGAATTTGAGAATCTTTTGCGTGTGATACACTAGCTCCACTGACTTAGTGTCGCTCCCACTATCCCCATGATTACTAAATGAGTATAAAATTCAACATCCTTGCTAGAGAAACGAGCGCCTCCTAAGGATCTTGCAACTCGCATAGTTTTAATATTTCTTTCGACCTCACCCGTGCTCAAGAAATCCTTTTGAGGGGAATCCTAAATCGTTTGACTTGATTCTTCACTTTGGAACACATATTCTCGAACTAACATAGGCATAGACCCACTAATTTGGGATTATTACAAAATTAAAGCTCATACAAGGTTGAAGAATCATTTGGAGACACATATATTATGATGTAGGCAACAACAAGATACACAAATCAATTGGCGCTATCATAAATCTAACCATTTTGAAGTGATTGTCCCTTCTTCGCAAGCGCATATAGTTGCAAAGTGTTTAGAACCATCATTCAACTTGCAACTTTATTTCCTTCAACTCATGTGTTCTAAACTAATTAGACACGCTATTACCGCTCTCTATTAGTACATCTCCATCTATTAAGAATCGCTCAAAGCAATTTGGCACTTCTAACTAATGAGAGCGGGGATATACTAACTTACAGCGTAGATAACAATAAAATAAAATATAATGCATTAATTTGTGTCTCACACTCATAAGTCTGTACTCAATTTAGTGGACTTAGCTTTTAAGGAAAAGTAGTCATCTTACATTCTTCCAGCAAGCTTATCCCGCTGGGAAAAAAATATACAGAGAGAGATTGACCTTAGCGAGTTAGACAATAAAGCCTCCTCGAGCTAATACAATCATCATCCTAACCTCATGTGCCACGATATCAATAAAAGACCTAAAAGAAATACTATCTAAAGCCAAGCATCACAAAGAAAAGATAGACAAGTCTTCTCACTCAACAAATATTCTACAAGTGCATTTATCCAAGTAAGAGTACATAGACACATCAAGTTGCTCACACCAACTATTGGCTTGAGGTGACTCTCTTTAGTCTCCTCCTGTGCGATGTATAGCTGCACAACTCGATAATAGTCATACACATTTGTTCAATCTCAACCACATGCTAAGTCAACCAATATCTATAATTCACCCATAGAGAGATCTGAGATATTAGTGAATAAATAAGAGAGCAAAGAGCGAAGTTACCAATCTCATAAGTGCACTTAATATTTATTGATAGTTAATTTCCTCATTCAATAAGGTGACACACCTTGTCACTTTATGGATCAATTTATTCTTCTAGTTTAAGTTTTTGCTCTCGTCAAGCTACATTATGCTTGTTCCAACATACACCTGAGTTGGTTTATGTCAGTCAGCATAAGCGACAAGTGCACTTGTGTATTTCTCAACTTTTTTTAATCTGCCTCTTAATAGGCGATTTTAATATTAATAACACAAGTTACTAATATCTTTAATTCAACTCAAATAGCGAATTTAGATAACTAGAGTTTTTACTTGTGAGTAAGCTCATATTCCAGAAATAGAGCTTAAATTCCTTTATTAAATTTGCAGCTTAAACAAATTAAAGTGCAAAATTAATTCTTGATACATAAGTATATCATCGACATCTCAACTGCGATTATTTCGGGCAATTAAGTTCTTATATTTGCGGCATAAACTAATAAAGCGCAAATACTTTCATTAATCCACGAAAATATTGCCCGCTTCTAAGTCGTGACAATATTGGATACCTTGTCTATTTTCATGCTAAATTGGCTAAACTAAAGTTGGTGAGTTTGATCTAAACACAATTCAATAAATTGTACAAACAATTAGGTACTGATCTAAAAAAACTATTCTGGATTCAAATCATATTTATTATTTTCTTCAATTCAATGAGATCAAAAATTTGCCATCAAGGCTACTAATCATCTCCCACCAAATTGAAAATCACAATAAAAATAATTGATCCATGAATAAATTATCAATGTCCATAAATTAATCATGCATGCAATCATGCGATACAAGTAATTACGAAAAATAGCCCACATGGGCGATATTGACATATGATGCATCACGTGAATATAATTTAGACCAATGATGGTAAAACAAAAAATATCCTCGTAAAATTGTTGTTACATAGCCTCCAAAAATCGGCTCAATAAATACATGCCTCGAAAAGAAAAATTGCATATATTCAAGGCCTACTACATCAATCTAGAAAAAGTAAAAAAAAAAACAAATGAGGATACCGAAGTTACCCCCATTGTCAAAAATTAACTCTCGCAAATAATATTAATAGAAAACAGCAAACATTCACATACATGAGCATCCGTATGTCAATGTTCATTCAATCCTAACACACGATAATTCATATCATATCAATAAAATTAATTGCAGCACAAAAATATTGCATACACATAAGCAATTAATAAAGCATATAATTCATAAATTAAAAATCATATAGAATATTTTGTTTGCACCTCAATGCGCAAAAAATATAATTTGTTTTACGCACATGATGCGAAAAAATATTTTCCATGTACCAATGTGCAAAAATAATTTTCACATGCATCACAATGCACAAAAAAATTAATTTGTTTCAAGCATCTTAATGCGCAAAAATAATTTTCTTTCATGCACCGAATGCGAAAGAAAAAATATCATTGCTACATATGTGCAAAAAATAATTTTTCATGTATCATATTGCATAATAATAATTTTGCAAGTATTCTCATGCGCAAAAATAATTATTTTTGCAAGCACTAAACTGCGCAAAATATTTTTACATGAATTAATACTATAACAAAAAAAATTAATGCACAAAAAAAATGATTTTGCAAACTTCCCAATGCGCAAAATAAGTATGTGCCATTAAATACAACAAAATAGTAAGTGACCGATTGGAAAATAACATATAACAACTAAAAGATTAGGGGTTCAAATCTAAGTTAAACCAACAATTTCTCAATTTTTTATTTTAATAATGTTGCAGCATGCATGCACCACCAGGCGCCCACCACATCATCCTTTATAAGGCAGCCAACTCACGCCATGTCAATGCCCACATGGCATTTTTTTCTTGAATAAGATAACAACGCTTCATTAGTGCTACTTATACAGATGAAAGTGCTGAACTACAATTATCTCATGGGCAGAAGTAATTCACGCATCCATAACAGAAGTGCAAAAAGCATATTTTTCTCTTTGGCATGTATGCAATATTTGTTTTTCTCTTAAAAATTTTGAATCCACATAACTTATTCATTTCAAATTCGTTTTACATATATAATATATAAAATTGATCGTCTTTCTGAGCTTCAATTTGACACCAATATACCATATATATATATATAAATAAAAGGACAGATTCGAATTTTTCAAATAATAAATCAAATCACATTTATCATCAAACTCAAGCACATCACATAGGCAAGACCAATCCCTAAAGGCTCTGATACCACTGATAACAAATATTGGTCGAAACTTAAATCACATATTTGTACATATAATGTGAATCGAGTATACCTATTTATAGTGGAATTGGCAATCCATGTAGCCAGGATTGAGCTCGTCTACAAGCCTCCTTTTGATTGAATCACGAACAATGAACAAACCACGTAGATGGATTGAACCATCAACAAACCACGAACAAGATCACGAACCATCTTTCTTGTTGTTGTAAATAACTACTAGAGTTATTTACTTTGATGTGCACACCTTAAACTCTTAGAGAACTTTGGTGATGCTCCAGGAAGAAACCCGTAGAGAGAAATTTTAGGAAAGAGATTATTATTTCTATGTGAGGAGATGATTTTTCCATATATTCTTCTGATATTATAGGGAGAGATATTAATATATATCTTAATCTCATATCCCAGTTAGAGTCCTGATGGGAGAGATTTCTAGATAAACCTCATCTAAATAGAACTTACTATTATCTCAAATATGAATGCAACCTAATTACACCCAATACAAATTCAAAAAAATTATGAAAATCAACAATAGTAAATGACTAAAATATATGTTAATATAAATTGACCTAAATAATTTTTTTAATTAGATAAGCATTAAGATAATTGTAAAGTGTAGATAAAATCATTGTAAATAAATATTTACCAACATGTAGGTCCCAAGGGGTGTAAGTAAGTTTTAGAAATGGGGGTTGAATAAACCTTACCAACTTTTCGGTTTTAGTCCTTTTAAAATTATTACAGAGTTAATACACATCTAAGTCCTTGAGAGACAGCTAAGTTAGTTAATCAGCAGAGTTAGCCACTCAACAAACTCGATAGAGCTGTTGATAGAATAACTCAGTTGTTTAGTCTAAACCTTAACTTGGTTGTGATAAGTTTTTCAGCGGAAGACTTAACACCCTTGAATCTGATTTAACTTTGTTTTAACACTTGATTTTAGCACTTAGTAATTTATCAGTTGGATAGCAAATTATCAGCAGATATAAAATATGTGTGCATGAATGTAAATATGCTGAAATGTAAATGACACAAGTAAATTTTATAGAGGTTCAAAGATGGGGTAATTCTTCTACTCCTCTCTTCTCAAACTCCTGGAGGAATCCACTAAGTAATGATCAGTTTACAAAGTGGTTATCAGTCTAGAGACAAGTCTTGATCACGCACGCGACTTGCTTCTTGACTCGATCAGAGATGCATTGGTCACACAACAAGGCTTCTCGTCCGGCTCGAACCTTCTTCACAGGCGGTGCCGCCTCGCTACTTTCAGCTCACTTTCTCAAGCTTCTTGGACTTTATCACGAAGCCCTCCAATAACTTGAGATTGGTTCGACCTTGAGCCTTCCTACCATCCTCCTTGGAAAGTAGACCCCTTTTTAAATCTTCAAAAGTTTCCTCTTCAACAGTTTGAAGTTGTCTTTCCTTTACAACTTGGTGTTGGATCGATTTCCTTCGAGATTTAGGCTTGAGGATTTTGCTTGAATATCTTGAGAATATTTTGCAGGTTATAGTTTGAATAATGCTTGATTTCTCAGGTCTGCAAGGTAACCTTTTCTCGATGAAATTCCTCAGCCTTTTATAGTGAACTTTCAAAAATCTGCCCGTTGAAGAGATATGTTTATTTTCAAAAGTCACTTGTGTTCGTTGGCTTGTCTTTTCTTGGTCTTCAGTCTTGAGATGTAGACCTTTCCTCGTATTAAATGAATGTCCAACTTTTCAGGTTCTGACACGAGGTGCAGTGCTTCCCATTGGTTTATTCCTTTTGCACGCTTCTGGGACTGAGCACTTTAAGACATGGCATCATGGAAGTATTACTTATTTAAGTAAAGTTCTTGACTTCTGTGCAATGGATTCTTTTCAGTTAACTCCTCTTTGCAGCTGCCTTTTCCCTAGGTGACTTGAGTCTGCTCAAATCATTGAGAGACTCATCTGTCACTTCAACTTGTGACATGGCTCCTCAAGTTGACTTAACTGACTCTTCACGCAGCTGTCCCTTAGCTATTACATCTTTAGTCGAGTCCTTGGTCTTCTGTCTTGGTCATACTCAGCTTGTTCCACAGCGTAGTCTTCACTTCACTTCTTCAGTTGATTTCTGGTATTTCCAGGCATAGCTGACTTGACTCAGCTCATTCGCCCTATCTATTACAATGAGAATTACAAGGAAAATGAGGTGCCAACATTCTAATCTAAGTTTTACATGGCATTCATCAAAATCTACAAAATAATTTCCCAACACAACAAAATTTAAAATTATTGGTAAATAACTAAAAGATTTATGTCGGTAAGTTCAACAAGTCAAATAAATTAATTTTTATGTATAATTATGATCAAAAAATTACTATTTTAATTAAGTCGAATCATTAAAATTCATCTAATTTCTGACTCCATCATGGATCCAAAATGATAATTAAATTAAAGTGAAATGCAAGTTAAACTCGACTAATGTATGAAAAATAGTAGTATTTCTTCTAGTGCAGTTTATAAAAATCGAAAAATCCAAATCTGCAAAGTTTGCAAAATAAAATTGGCTCGAATCGTGTGTTCAACACACTATCCTTAAAACAGATTTCTCCTCTATTATGGACGTTTGTTTTCTAGGATAAGATGAGAAACCAGATTACCTATTCCGGCAAACTGAAAATTATGCTTGAAAATCACCAAAAATTTAATTGCAAGAGTTTTAGGAGATATATGGAAATTTTGTAAGTTTTTGTGTGTTCTTCAAATGTGAAAAATAACTCATAGTTGTAGGCATAAATATGACCTTTCATCACAATTAAATATTTGTCTTTTACTTTTGAAAAGATCAAAAATAAAATTTCCATTTGCCATTGAAAATGTCAATTAGTAATTTAATTCAAATCATCCAACAATCCCCCACATGAAGAAAATTACGAAGATACAAAGATTTGGTGATAAATTCCACCAGTTGAATCCTACAAAGGATAGGTAGGTGTTACCCTTTGAACCTTCCCTTGTGAAGGTATATTTAATTTACTAACTGGTCAGTAGACACGATGTCCTTGAACTGCTCTACCTTTTGTGTAAACGATGATATATATCTCACACAAGAATCTTCCTATCATACTTCAGTTCTCATAATTATGTTCATTCGTGGCTCTGAACATACGTCTGGTTCTGCAAGAAGTTCTAAGAATTGAGCATCACACAATTCTCTTTGAAGTGGCCCCACTTCTCTCTCACATAGGTGATTCTCATTTAAGAGTAACACGTACTACCCTTCTCAACTTACCGACGCACAAGAATCATTAAAAGCCAATTGCTTACCCTCTTATCCACGGGCATCATAGTTAAGGAATGGACATAGGATAACTCCCCCACAGTGATCCTAGAGTCTTTTTACAACTAGGTTGTCGCATTTAACCTAGATTTTGGGATCTCCAGTCAACTAGATTGGGTTTCAATTGTATCAACTCATTTTTCTGGAGGCTTCAGTCCCATTGCTCTTAATGATTTCACAACTAACTCCCGGTTCAACTCTTTAGTTAATAGATTCGCTAAATTATCCTTTGACTTCACGTAGTCAATAGAGATAACACCAGTTGAGAGTAGTTGTCTCTAATGGTATTGTGTCTATGACGTATGTGTCTAGACTTGCCATTGTACATATTGCTATGTGCCCTCCCAATCGCAGATTGACTATCACAATGTATACAAATTGCTGGCACATGCTTTGACCATCTTGGAATATCTTCTAAGAAATTCTGAAGCCATTCAGCTTCTTCGTCACACTTGTCTAGAGTAATAAATGCATACTCCATTGTGGACCTTGCTATAATTGTCTGTTTAGAAGATTACCATGATATTGTTGCACCTTCTAGAGTGAAAAAAATCCACTTGTAGACTTAGAGTCTTCAATATCATATATCCAATTAGCATCATTGTGTCCTTCAATAACAGCAGGATATCTTGTATAGTGCAGTCCAAAATCAATAGTGTATCTTAAATACCTTAGTATTCTCACTATATTTATCCAGTGGTCATGCCCTGGATTACTCCTGTATCTGCTCAATTTACTCATTGCATAAGCAATGTATGGTCTTGTACAACTCATTAAGTACATCAAACTTCCTAGACCCGTGAGTATTCAACTTGAGACACAGTCGCGCCTATATTCTTTGATAGATGTTTGCTTGTATTTATCGGAGTTCTAGCTAATGATGTGTCATCCTTACTAAATTTCTCTAGAATCTTATCCACATAATGTGACTGATCAAGTACCAGTCTATTTGAAGTTCTAGAGATCTTTATTCTGAGGATCACATCAGCTAAGCCCGTATCTTTCATGTCAAACCTCGAGTTCAACAGATCTTTTGTGGATTTAATTATCTTATCAGTACTTCCAATGATAAGCATGTCATCTACATAAACATAGAATGACATAGAAATTTCCAGTCTCCTTAATATAGACACATTTATCACATTCATTTATTTTAAATTCACGTTCTTTCATAACATTATTAAATTTCTCAAGTCATTGTTTTGGTGTGAAGCCCTCGATTTTCTTTCGAACATGTACTCGTTTCACGTATCATCCTTGTATTAATTTGACTATTTTATCGCGTCGCTTTGACGGGTAAATACTAATGATAAATATATTTTGCATTTAATTTCTTTTATCTATTACTTGTGATCATAATTATTTATTAATTCTATTTTGCATTATCCTTGTATTAATTTGACTATTTTATCGCGTCGCTTTGACGGGTAAATACTAATGATAAATATATTTTGCATTTAATTTCTTTTATCTATTACTTGTGATCATAATTATTTATTAATTCTATTTTGCATTAATGATCACTTGATCGATCATCATTTGTGTATCTATTAGTCACCTTAGAAATTTAAGAGACTATTTATTTTAGAAATTTATACCTAATAGAATTAAGAATTCGATTTAGAATAAGTGATCATGAGACTTATAGGTGATCAAGGAAATCACTAATTATTTTGGAGATTGATATTATTCATCTATTATCATCAATTTTGGAAAAAACAAATATATGGAATTACCAAAATACCCCCTTAAGGGACGGCCATGATGGTATTTTAAGTGTAGAAATATCTCCCAACTCTTGTACATGTACACCTTGTGTATTCATCTTGTGTATTTTTACACCATTAATACAAACCTACATCTTAGAATAATCCTACAATTTCAACCACCCAATTGGTCAAACAAGACAAAATTTTAAATTCCCCCCTAAAACATAGCTTTTGGGCAATTGTCCCTAATAAAGTTGCCTAAATATTACTTTCTTCCTTAATTTCCTCAATTATTCCCTAACTCATCATCTAACCAACCAAAGCAAATTTTTTTTGTCTTTCCCCCTACCATTTACTTCATTTCACCAACACAAAATTTTCCTAAGTCTTGTATTTTCTCTTCTCTCTCTCTAAAAATCCTCCTACATCTCTCTACCTATTTCTTCATCTTCTTCACAAACACTTAACCAAAAACTTCAAGAATTCATCTCCCTACTCTTCAAAAAAATTCGAAACTACACTCCAAAGGTAAGAAATATTTCTTGTTCAATCCATTTTTGATATCACCTAACTCATCTCTTTCACCTCCTAATTAAGTTTGATTTTTGATTTTGAGGTTTACTTAGAAGACCATTGAAGATATTAAGAAACTTGTCATCTTGAAGAAAAATTGTTAAGAAATTGGACTACAAGGTAAGAAATGGAATTTTTAGTACCTTTTCTTCTTCTCTTTCTATTTTCCAAATTTTGACACTCCATTTTCATTTTTGGAGTTTTAGGGGCTGACCTTGGTGATTGACATTAAGGGTGACCAAAACCTTACACTTGAAAGCTATTACTAGTCACATTTTACTCACTACACAAGATAAGTGTAGTATTTCCAATTTTCTCATCATCTTCTTCTTTTCCCTAAATTTTTAACCACATTCTTCTAACTCCTATATTTTTTGATATTCCTTGACTTAGGGGCTGACCTAAGTCACTTCTTCATCGAGAGAGATTTATCCCATTTTCACCAACAAACCGATCTTTAAGGTGGGTGGAAAAATCCTTTCAACTTCTAGGTGTTTTAAATTGAAAATATGCATGTAGTATTTTGTTATTGAGCACTTGAGATATATATCATGTATTGCATGCTATTTTCTTGTATCAAGTTGGAAAATTTCTCAAGTATTGCTCGAAAATGCTATTTATCGAAAAATAGGACATACATGTACACTTTATTGTTGTACTTGATGAATGCTTGCATGAAATGGACATGTATGTTTATGACTCTTGAAATCCATGTTTTGTATGACTTATAACCTGGACAAGTCGAGCATAATTGATTAAATTTTGATTTTTGGACTTAAAATGCAAAAATGGAAAGTTGGTGAACTTAATGGCAAGAAAATAAAACTTAAGGGACCCCTCTATAATTTTCGAGTTTTGGGACTGAACTCAGGTTCAAAAATCATGTTTGGACATTTTAATAAAGTTTTAAGAATTTTAGATAAATAAAATCAACCCTTAAAAGCCCAAGGACTAGATTGTAAAATTTTAGAAGTTTAAGGGCTATTTTGCAATTTTCGAATCTGTACCAGACCCTATTTTAAAATTTAATATTTTAACTTTTAAGGGACTGGAAATGACATATTTTAAGTGTATTCCAAAAATCCAAGTGTTTAGAGCATGGAAAGTAATTTATAAAACTTGAGGGACCAAATTGTAAAAGATTAAAATTTAGGACCAAAATAAACTTTCCAGGACTTATGCAATCCATGCACCTGGAAATAGTAATTTAACTATAACATAATGATATTTTGGACCCAAGGTTTAAATTTCATAACAATTGGACCCCTAAAAGCCTTAAAGACAATTATTTCAAAATGGGACAAAAATGAGATTTTCAAAAGTTAAGAGACCTATACTTGCTTATTTTAAAAACTGTTTTTGTCCCAATATCCCACTGACCTTAGTGACATTTTCCAACTGGAATCACATTAAAAGCCCTTCCGGGTTGTGAGTTCCAATTATTTTAAACTTGGGGACCGAAATGACAATTTTAACAAATTTGGGGCTAATGTGAGAATTTTATAAAAACTCGACCTCAAAACTTTAAAAACCTGAATCTCTGAACAATTTAGAGAATTTAGGAACTGACCTCATAATTTTTCAAGGTTGGGATATTTATTTATTAATTTTTAACCCCAAAAAGAATTGGTTTTTACAAAACGGGGCTAATTGTAAATTTTCTTTTTACAAGGACCTAACTCGAATTATTTTTATTTTAATGAAACAGCCTTGGACCCTCTGAATTTAATTATTGATTAAAATGTTTTATTTTCTCAAAAATCCCCTGACTTATCGGATCGTCTTGACCGAATAATACACGATCGCAGGGCGACTTCCTCGTCTTGCGATTTCAGATCTATAGCGGGACTTATGTTCCACCTAATCTTTCAAGATATCGAAGATTGCTTATCCTCCCGATAACTATCTTCATCCAAATAACTCCACCAACGCCATAATTGCCACTCGTAATTCTCGAAAACTTTTCCTGAACTGCTTCCCTGAATCAATAATACTCGACTGCCTGGTTGACTACCTGAACGTGTACTTACTTTCCAGTCTGAGTCAACTTGGTGTTTCGAGCTCACAGTCGAAATGGATACGTCAAGGATGGAACCGGGCAACTCGGCTGCTATTCCACTCTTCGGCCCCATCGTCCTAATCCCACAACTGAGGGATGGAGTTTGTCCAAGGGAAGCGGGTCGTAGTACTTGAGGTATAATCATGATTATGACAAATCTGAGCCTTGCTAGCTCCACTGTGGATTTTGTCTTTGCCTATGGAACGATAAGGTGACAGGTCTTGGACCATCTTGCTCAAGAAGTTACAAGGAAGAACGAAGGTATTGCTGTCTGATCCACACGATTCTGGAGTTAATCGGACCCGTTTGGTTGGCGCTACAAATTCGTACGCAACCGCTACTTGTATTGCATAGGTTGGCGCTACAAACCCGTACGCAACCACTACTTGTCTTGCATAGGATTGGCGTTACAAATCCGTCACGCAATCCTCCCATGCCTTGGACCATAGTGCTGCTTGACCATGAATCGTTTCTTAATCGTATAAATATATTACTTAAATATATTTATCACGACGCTTAATGGATCGTGTGTGAAATCATGCATCATCTCTCACGCGTTTTCATACAACTAAATTTCTCGCATTAACTATATATATCGTCACACTTGCACATGATCACCCCATCCACCGAGATTTCTGCCTCACCCCTCCCCGTTTTCTAACCTTAGAAGATGACTTTGTCGAAGAAAGTTTGAATCTGCGCTTGGATTGAATTATCGTGCTCACTTTGTTGGTCTTACTTCCTATTGATATCTATGTTCTTTGGGCCGGACTTTTTCTTTTGTTTTTCTCTTTGTTGGACTTTTTTATTTTCTTTTGCCATTCCAGACTGTAATTTAAGGGCGTAGGACCCTTTGACACTTAAGCTGGTGATATGATGTGTACTTTATTTCCTAGTTCTGGATTGTAAGCTATTGGTTGTTAGAATGTATTTGTAATCGTGATGTACTTATTTTATTTCCGTTGCTTTAGACGTTGTTTCACTTGGGATTGTTGCATAATTTTCTAGAATGTTGGGTTTATTTCTGTTTAAGTGATTGATCGCCGTCGCGTCGCGTTTGGGGCGTGACAGTTTTGGTATCAGAGCTCGGCTAGTAAGATGGAAACTTACACCGAGCTGACCCAGGATATGACCCTCGGATTGTGTTGGGTAGTACCGCGACTTGACTAATTAAGTGTGAAATCGATTTCAATAATGGTATAGAACCGTATTATTGATGTTTATGTTAAGTCAGAATTTATACTTGGAGAATCCATAGTCATACATGATTTGACTTAGTTGACTCTTGACTGACTCTCCTTAGTCATCCTTTCCTTGTTCTTCCTTATCTTTTCATATTTTGTCTAATCCTTCTTAGTTTGGCTTGTTTAGGATGGAGCCGACGCCACCTATCTGGTGGGAAATATTGGAGGCCCGCGCCGAACGTGATTACTTTCGGGCATACACGAACCACTGGTACCAGGAATATCTTCGGGCTACCTCAGAATTGGCAGAGGAACGTCACCGCAACCAAGAACTAACACACCTCCTTACGAAGAGCCAAGAGGAGAAGAACGACCTTACCCTCCTTGCTAAGGATCACGAGGATACCATTCGTGCTCGCGACGATCAAATCCAGTCAATCCAGGAACACTTGGAAATTATTCGCAAGAAGATGGAACGCGCCAAAGAAGGCCGCGGAAAGTGGGAAAGGGACGCATACATGTCGAGAGCCACCATTGGACGTCTCGAAGATACTATCACCAAACAAATGCAGGTGATCGAGGACCTCACGCATGCCTTAACTCGGGATCTTTGCTTTGGAAGCCGCCTTTAGCAGCTAATGCGCCACCGTTGCCACCGCCCAAGGCGAAACCCATACCCGACCTCGAGGCCGATAATGAAGAGGATCCTGAGGAGGATCCTGAAGAAGATCCTGAAGAGGATCTTGATGTGGATTCAATGGAGGATGGAGAGCCCGAGGCGCTTGAAGCCGCCCTACTTGATGACGCTCCGGATCGGAGCGTGGCGAATTTAGTCGATCGGCCTAATGTTGAGAGCGGTACCTCGGCCGATCGGTTCTTATGGACAAGGCCGCTAGTGATGATGACGGCGACCTCACCGAGTAGATAACTTCTATGCTAGACTTTAGCCGACGCTTATTTCCATCCTGTTGTATTTTGCTTTCCGTTGTACTTTGATCAAGTTGTATCCTGACTCTAGTTTATCTTCGATTCTGTATTCTTGTTGTATGAACTCATTCGGGTGTATTCAAATTTCACATCAATGAATATACTTTTCTACTTATTCTATGTCTTGTATATTGTTGTTGTGATATAACTTGTTATATGCGAGTACTTATTGAAATCATTCCTTTCTAAATTTTAGCTAAACTACAAATACATGGCTGGAAACCGTGGACGCGGGAGACCCCGCCGTGTTCCCCGAAGGTATGAGGATGTACCCAGGGAACGGGTACCCTCCCCCGAACTACCACCACCTCCTCCGCCAGTCGCAGGAGATAACTTGACTACAATAGCCCTGCAACAGATACTGGTCTTCATGAGGCAACAAGCAGAGCCTCAACGGCATATTCCCGAGCCCGCTAGAGAGGCGAATGATCGCACTTTGGAGCGATTCTTGCGATTTGACCCACCGGCTTTCTTAGGAGAGCCTGATGACTTAAAGGCAGAAGAATGGATTGGGAAACTGGAGAATATCTTCAATGCTCTCCAATACTCAGAGGAACAAAACGTTACGCTCGCCGTGTTCACTCAATATCATCCCCTCAGCATGAATTTTATACAAGATGACCTGAAGTTCTTGGACTTGACTTAGAACAGGTTTGGAATCAACCATTTTAAAGTTCGGGAAACGGCCAACAATAAAGTTTTTAGCCCCTGCATCCTTAGACTTATATTTGTGGTCAAGACACACCCACAATTCTTTAGCAGTTCGTTTAGAGTTATACACATTGTACAACGGATTCCAAGCATCCACCACATGAACGGCTTGAGCATCAATCTCATCCTCACTAAGTTGTGGTGGATCTTTAGTCAAGAACCGTGCTTAAAATTCAAGCCGTTAAACTTTTCTGATTTTTCACCATGATTAACCGGTACATTAACCGTGGGGTTGGCTACAAAAGCCAGAGTTGGCACAGTAGGGTTACACATATCACTGTTTGCTATAAAAGTTGGTGTTGGCACAATGCGTTAGACCCACCATTGTTTGATTCAGATGTCATTTCTGAAACAAATAAAATAAGAAATTTAGCACTTCAATTCGAAACAAAATCAATAAGAACAATTTTTATTAAAAATTTTCAAGTTTTATTATAAGATCCTTGCAATTTTCTTGCACTCAATATGTACACGTATTAATCTATTAGTAGAAAAATTAGTTCAATGGTTGTCCAATTAGTCCAAATAACGATTTTCTTCCAATCCAAACGAGCAATGATATTAATTTTTTTAGTCCAAAATAATAAATATTTGAACCAACTTAATTAATACAAATGTTAGATCTCAAGCATAGAAGATATAGTCGATTCCTCAAGTTAAATATATTGGTTTGATAAAGTTAAATTATCACATTAGAATGAACAATCTGCAGAGTTAGTACAATTTTATTTTTTAATAATGTGGAAAAATCTTTCAATTAATACGCCAAATCATTAAGTAAAACCAACATTGCAAAATGGTACAACTCCAATAGCACTGACGTCTAGTTTTTCCAAGTTGCTAATAGTATGCAATGTTGGATCATAATCCAACATTGGGCTTATATGTGAAATAATTATGTATAATGAACTGTTAATTAAGGTTAAGCCCATTTTATAAGTGATCAAATAAGGTTTAAAGAATTGGGCTTTAAGGTATCTAATAGGGTGTGGGCCTTTATTGTGTAGAGACTTAATGGGTTATTCATGTTTTAATGATGGGCTAAAATAGGATACCCAATATAACCGAGTTATATAAGAGTTATGGTCCCTAGGTCACATGTCGACGAAATTCTATTCTGCTATCCCATCGTCAGAGAAAAACCTATGGAGAAAACTAAAGGGTTCTCTGAAAAGCTTCGAGACGTGTAGATCTAGAAGGCCAAATCCCAGAATTCAACTACTATGGATTCAGGTACGCTTCCGCAATCTAGTCTTTGATTCTTGATAATTCGATATGAACGCTCCTGGATTAAAGTGAAGTAATTCACTAAAGTTTATTCCAATAAGTGGTATCAGAGCCGTTTCATATTGAGTTATTTGGAATCGAATTTATTTCGATAATTATATACGAAATTGTTGGGTTTTTTTTGGATCTGTGTTTGGCTTTCAATTTTATGGCTTAATTCAGAAATTTCGAGTTGATGGTTTTGTATGGACTAATCATTAAACTATTATTGTTCTTTGGATTCAGTTTCTGGATAAAGAAATTCGAAGTTTACGATTTTGGATAATCTAAATTTTTCGATACATATTCTTTGTCGAATTGTTATGGATTCAGATTGTGAATTGAGAAAATTTGGAAAAGCTTTTTGATTTAAAAAGTTGGTTTGAAATTAAGGCTCATGATAAGAAAATTCCAAGCCAAATTGTGGTTTTTTCACTTTTTCCATTTTGGATATTTCAACGGCGCCACCACCGATTCGCACAATAAACTTCAATTCAGTTGGATTCTTGGTTCAAATTTTGAAATTTTGGATAATCCTTTTCGTTTAGTAAAGTTTTGGAATTAAGACCTGCTAGTAAAAAAAATCAGAAAGTTCAAACCAAGTTGCAGTTTGGGTGTTTGAGGAATAAGGCTTTTTTGCCCAAATTTAGAAATTTTGGGGTTGTTTTGCAAATTTTTAGAAAATTAAACTTATGTTGTATAAATCTGGGCTTTTCTGCTAATAAGTTTTTTGTTTGAGGGCCTATTTACGGTTTGGGAAATTTAGGATTTTGAAATAAATAGGTTTTAATTTGAGGCTCTATAAAGTTTATTTAAGTTTCTAAATTTGCCTCAAATAATAAGGAAAACCCTAAACTAAGTGTAATATTGGAATTTAATTTTAAATTCGAATATTTGTATGGATTTATATATTTTGAGATGAATTAATTGACGCAACATATCACCAAAGTGACCTCTTTTGAGGAAATTAATTCATTTTAGAATATAAAAGGTTGTGCGTGTGCAATGTATGTGAATATTAACCGGTCCAAAGGAAGGTTAATATTTATCAGAATTGCACGTGCACCTGTGGTAATAAATGCGTGATTTATTCGATTTAACATATAAACACTAAATCGGCCCAAAGGAAGGTTTATTGTTTGATATGTTCTTATTATCAGTGTTTGATTACCGCACCAAGATATCAATTACAAGTTAATATTTTGTCCAAAGATGAAATATTAGTAGAATGTCGGTGTCTTGAGATGGGATTTACCATTATTTGAATTTATTAATAGGATTCCGAGATTTATGTGAGCATGATTTGTATATTGTTCATTTTCTGGATTTAAGTTCGTATATTCCTGCTTATATTTCTGTCAGCATCAATACAATTTTTATGTTAAAAGGGCACTTCATCTAGAAAGGTCACTAAAGTTAAGGAATTCCTTGCGGATATTGAGAAAATATTTGTCAAGAACGAAAGGCTCAGATTAGTACGGTTTTGACAAATATGATCTCAGTAAGGTATGAGAGTAAAGGCAATATCAAGAATAAATTATAAGTATGTCTCGTATTGCTTATGAGACTTGCTAATGCATTTAGTCTTTTGTCATCTCTTTCGACACAGTTTAGCCAGTTTAAGGTGAGTCAACAGTTAAAAAGAGATTTAGTCTCTAAATGAGCCATCTCATATTGTGCTCAGAAAGAGAAATGGCTAAAGAAATAGGAGACAATATTGCTAATATTGGCTTAACTTCGAAGAATAAAGGCAAGGAATTAAAAATATAGAAGGATAATGTATGCTGCTTAATTATAGTGTGTTTTGAGGTTAACTTAACTTCGGGTTCTTGGCACATATGGTGGAAAGATTTTAGTTCATCAACTCACACCAGTATATCTGTAAGGGATTGTCTCTATTGCCAAAAGCTAAATAATGGTGAAAGATATATCAAAATAAGCAAAAGACAAGACAATTATGGTTGAAATAATAGGAAAATATAGATTATTGTTAAGTACTGGATTTTATTCGAATCTTGATGAGACGTTTATTTAGAACTTGACTTCTATTTCTGCTTTGGACAAATTTGGTTATTCATGTTTATTCAGAAATTGAAAATTTAGCTTGTCTCATGATTCAAAATTGGTTAGTTCCAGTTCTTTACAATGACCTTTATTTGACAGACACTATTGCTTCATCCAACAAGTCCCCACTTTTATGTACACGAGGTATAAGTAGAAAAATAAACCAATAAAAGAGATTTGTAGCCAATTGGATTTCGGGCGTCTTAGAACTTATATATATGGATATTTGTGGAACATTCCCTATGATTTCTTTGAATGCTCAACAATATATAATAACTTTCATAGACGATATTTTAAATATGGGTAGATCATATCACAGGCAAATAAGCGAACACAGAGTCGAAAGCACTTTCATTGAGTTCCCAATCTCAAAATCTTATTTCGTGATAGTAAGGTCAAAAAGGAATATCTTGGATATCTCTGGAAGACCATCTTCTGTAATAAAAGACTCGATTGGATCATGGGTGAATTTATAGACTCAAATATTTCGAGCCGGCTTCCGTGGAAAATTCAGACTTTCTTTTTGTTGTTGCGATCACATAAAAACATAAACTTTGAGGCTCAATAGCTAAATACATGGCTTTTCTTTCTGTTACTTTGAATTTAGTCTAATTCATGAAAAGTCACAATCACTAGACGTGTTCAAATCCTATAAGGCTGAAGTTAAGAATAAACTCAACAAAAGGATTAAAACATCACATTTGATCGTAATGGTGTATGTAATGACAGATATGATAGTTCAGGTGAACAACGTCTAGGATCGTTTGCTAATTCGTAGAGGAATGCAATATCGTCTCATAGTACACTAAGTTGGATTTGATATTATGAATAATGTTGCTAAAAGACAAAACATAACGCTTAAGGATATGGTGATGAGTATGATTAGTCATTCTATCTTACTAGAATCAATCTAGGAAGAAGCACTTAAGGTTGTAGCATATATCCTTAGTAAGGTTTCTGATTAAAACGACTAACAAAAACCCCTAATGAAGTTTAGACGGGCGAGAAGCCTAGTCTGAAACACTTATATGTTTGGGAATGTCCAGCTGAGGCAAGGCCTTACAAAGCCTAATGATAAGAAACTGGACTTAAGGACAGTTAGTTGTTATTTTGTTGGATACTCTGAAAAGTCCAAAGGGTACAAGTTTTGTGATCCCACAACCAAGGCTATTTCTAAGTCGATAAATGTCTGGTTCTTTGAGGATGTTGAGTTTGCGGGGGGAGATAGAATTAAGGACTTTGTCTTTGAAGAAGAATATGTTGATATTCCCACAGGTGGTGTTGGCATTGATCGAATTTCATTCCTGACCTTGTTCAAGACACAAATCAAGACAATGTCGGAGAAACTCCTGTTTCAGAAATTATTCCAGATAAACAAAACTCTACAACCTCAAGAACTCATGCCATTAAGGAGATCCACTATAGAAAGAAGAAGTGCAATGCGAGATGATTACATTGTATTTCTCCAAGAACATGAGGTTGACATTTGAATGATGGAAGATGATTTAATCAACTTCTATCAAGCCACAGAAAGTTCCAACTCTCATTAAGTGGATGGATGCCCATGAATGAATAGATTAAGTCCATGAGGGACATTGGCGCGTGAGAACTTATCCTATTTCCTTAAGGTGCGAAACTCATTGGTTGCAAATGGAGTTTTAATACCAAGAGAGATTCAAGAGGCAGTGAGGGGAGGTACAAAGCTCATCTTGTGCGAATGGGTTTACACAGAAAGAAGGCATCAACTATAAAGATATTTTCTCTTCAGTTTCTTTGAAAGACTCTTTCATGATTATAATGGCATTGGTGGCACACTTTGATCTTGAGTTATATTAGATGTCTTCTAACATGTCTTCTGGACTCAAAACCAAAAGGTATTGCACTAGTTTTCCGGTTAAAAATAATTCAAAGACCAAGGTCCATGGATGATGGTAAATGGTGGATTAATTTCGGGGGAGATGAGAAGCAAAATCGTGGTTGTCTTCTTCTTCTTCGTGTTATTTTATTCAAAAGTAATACATTTCAAGTGAAAATTAGTGAGAATTCCACATGAAATATTATTTAATAATTTTCTATAAAATAGTAATACTTTTCTATTGAAATGTAATACATTTTGAGTGAAAAATAATACATTTCAAAAGTCCCAAATCTTTATATTTTTCTAAAAATAAGTAATACTTTTTAGTTTAATATGTAATACCTTTTTATTTAAATCTGCAATATTTTTTTATTTAAAAATGTATTACTTTTTATTTCAATATATAATACAGTTTACTTAACGTTCAATATTTTTCGCTTAAGATTGTAGTACTTTTCAGTTCAACATGTAATACTTTCACTTAGACTTATAATACTTTTTAGTTCACCATGTAATACTTTTCCTCTTAAAACTATAAAAACTTTTAGGAGTAGGTCTCTTATAAGACGGTCACACGGTGCAATAGATTGCATTTTTAGGGTAAAACGTGATATTTTTAGTATTAAATGTGATACTTTTAGCGTAAAAATGATACTTTGTCTGAATAAACTTAATTTTAGCGTATTCAGACAAGGTATCACTTTTTACACCAAAAGTATCACTTTTAACACTAAAAGTATCACCCTTCACACCATACAAACGTCTTATACAAGTTTTTGCGTAGTTTTAGTGGTGGTTTCCAATGATTTTTTTTCTTTCTCATCTTCTTTTTTCTCTTCATTTCATGGAAAAATCAAATTCTCAAGAGGGTGGAAAAAAGTTCCATATCTGTAAAATTGTATTGTCGCGTTGGAAACAAAACTAAAATCCAAAAATATGTTGTAATTAAAATCTAGGGGCATATTGTCTGAATTTAAACTTTTGAAGAGTCATATTGTGTGTTTATAGATACGGATGAGAGAGAATGAGAGAGAGAGAGAGAGAGAGGGTGAGAGAAATAGTAACCACTTACGAGACTGAGAGAAAGAGAGTGCGGATTTAGTTTAATTCATAAATGAGATTAGAGCAAAAGGGGAAGGGTCAATGGGTTAGTGGGTCACGACCCATGGGTCGTGGGGATCCGTCTTACGGAAAATAATCCATAAGACCGTCTTATATAATTTTTTGTCAAGTTACATTGTGTTATTTGTGTATGCTTAATCTTACAAAACACTCCTAAAAAAACCTTACAAAACATAGATACACAAACACATCTAAAAAGAATTAAGGGTAATAACAAAACTACCTTAGGTTTGAGCTAATAACAAAACAACCTAAAAATTCTTTAAAATTACAAAAATTCTTTGATGTTTAATTCTATGTTACATTTTATTCTTTCACAAGCAAAACATTTCAAACACCTCTTTAATATTTGTAAAATATCCCCTTACATAGAATCAAACATCAGTTTTTCTTTTTGTAATTTTCAAATTTATTTGGGTTTTTATGAATTACCTCAAATCTCAAGAGTAGTTTTTGTAACTATCCCAAAAGAATAACATAAAGATAAGTAAACTGATTTGTCTCTTAAATTCTTTATTAGAACTTGTTAAACCACATATAATCAAGGTTTGAACTGTAGTTTATATTTAGGAACTATAAATATCTTGTCCTCTTATTTTCATGTTTTATCACACACACACACACACACACACACACACACACACACACACACACATACACACACACGCACACACACACACACACATATATATATATATATATATATAGGGATATGATCAAATGAGACCAAGCCATTTAGGTAAGACCATAAGACCACATATAGACCATTTGATTTAATAATCAATGGTCCAGATTTTACTCCCCATTTTAGGCATTGGCGCCTAATGTAAGGGTAGCAAAGTAATTTCATGCTTTAAGATAAGGGATATAATTGTAACTCCCTGTTTTTTGAATTTGGTAAATGAAAACTTGATATCTCCATCTCGCGATTTTCTCAATTTCTTTCTTTCAAAAAATCGAAACTACTCCCCACAAACACACGATATGACACATAGCCGAAAATCTGCAAATTGAATTTAAGAGCGCAATTTAATCCATCCAAGAGGTGCATTTCGGCTTTGTCGCTGCTAGGGCTCAAACTTCTTAGAAATTTATTTAATTTTGGGTGTAAGTTTTTCTGATCGATTTTAGTGTTTGTTGCTGATAGGGTTCTATTTTAGTGTTTTATGTTCGATTTTAGTGTTTTCATTCTGTTCGATTTTAGAGTATATACATATATTGTGTTTTTTCTATGCTCGTAGTTTATATTTCTCAGTTTCGATTTCTCATGTTTGATTTCTCATCTTGTACATTGTATTGTTAGTTGTGTAATAATGTACATTTAATTATGTAATATTGTATATGTAGCTTTGTGATAATGTATTTTTATATATTTATTAATGTATGCTCAGTTGTACGGTAATGTATATTTAGATGTATAATAATGTATGTTTAGTTATGTAATAATGCATATTTAGTTATAGAACATTGTATATTTTAGTTGTGCGAGCATGTATATATGTTATGGAATAATGTATATTTAGCTATAAGGTAATGTACAGTTAGTTTTATGATAATGTATATTTAGCTATATGTGGGTAAACTTAGTGTACGTATGTATGCATAATCAGTGTATGGTAATGTATACATAGTTGTACAATAATGTATGTTTAGTTGTGTGATAATGTATATAATATATGCTATGCAATAATGTATATTGAGGTATATGGTAATGTATATTTAGTTTTGTGCAAATATATAGTTGTATTTTATTGTATACTTAGTAGAGACATTGTGCATATTGTATTTTTTTGTATAATAATTGGTTCTATATTTTTTGTAGGTTTGTTTTATCAACTAAATAGAAAAAAACAAGGGAAAAAGGGTTGTGGAGAGTGGGGCTAAAGACGGGCGAGGGAAGAGGGCGAAAGATTCATATCCGAGATTATCCACTAGGTCGAATCCCAGGGTGTTGGTAAACACGCTGGCTGATCTTTCCCCTACACAAACGGATGCGATTGTGGATATGGGATTTGGAAGTTCGCCAGAAATAATCTTCCACTACAACAATGAGCAAAAGGACAGTTGTATGGAAGAAGCCAGAAAGTTTTGGACGGGGAAAAAAATATTGTAGTGCTATTTTAATAGACAATTTACTATGTATATTTCTGCTCATCTTTTTGTATAGTTAGTTTACTATGTTTGGTGTTTTTTTTGGAGTCATTTATACTTTAATTCGTAGGAATTTTTGTATATGACTTAGATGTTTCGTTGAATTCTGGATATGATGGAACACGACATGGGTTGTTTTCTTTTTAATCAATATAACTTTGCATTTTTATGCACAATTGGTCTGAATGTTGTCATATAGCACTAATATTGTATATGTAGTTACAACATTTTGTATACTTACGCATAAAATTATGTATGGTTAAGTAGGCCATATATTTTGTATATGTAGTTATTAAATTTTGTATAATTACGCATAAGATTATGTATAAAATCTATACAATGTATATTAAATGTAATTTGTATACGTAGTCAATAAAATTGTATACGTAGTTATAGAAATTTGTATAATTACGCATAAGATTAAGTATTTGTAAACATTTGTGCCATGTATTGATCCAGATGTTGTCATATAAAAACGATGTATAGTTATTTACATATAATGTATAAATAGGTTGTAGATATTGTATGTTTATGCATAGGATTATTTACAACACACATAAATTGCCATAGTGTATTGTATATGTATATTTTAGCATCCGATAATGTATATTTATTTTGCTAATGTTGTATATATTACATAAAAAATTGTATATATTCAAAAATACAACGTGCGTTGCACCCAACTCGGTTTGAGACTCTCTTGTGTGCCCCCTGCTTTGTGATGCTTTTGTCATGCTCAGAAGCTTCAGCAGGTGTAGGTTTTTTAGAGTTCTTGTAGCCCTCTCTATTGAAAATCATGTATTGCACACGAATTTCGTCGTTCTTGAATTTTTTTGTAGTGCTCCTCCTAACGTCGAAGCCACTGCATGTACCATAATCCTTGTACAATTGTATTACATCCTCCAAAGTATGGAAATGCCTGTCGGCACGAGGAATTTTTTCTTGGTCCACTTCTGGGATCCAATATTTAGTCGATCCTGGTGAGATTTCGAGCCTTTGACCAACATAAACCGTGTAATCTGGAGCTTGCTCTGGTAAAAACATAAGATTTACATACTAAATATACAAATATTGAATACTATTTATACTGACCTTCAATGTATGGTGTAAAATCGTATTCTGCAGTATTTATCTTTTAAGTACACATTTTAAATGCACATTATGTACATAATGACTACTCTAAGCATACAAATATAGAATATTATATATACTGAACATTAATGTATGGTGCAAAATCTACTCTCCAATATTTGTCTTATAAGTACACATATTAAATGCACATTGTGTACATAATTACTACTCTAAGCATACAATACATGCATTGTAATTAGGCAAAAATGTATTGCGGAATACATTATATGTGATACATATTTTACATACTAAATACACAAATTCGGAACACTATACACACATAGCATTAATATGAACTAAGTATATGATTTCTTATACAAATCCCATATGTTCCAATATTTTGTTATAACTATACACATCAAAAACACTATACATGCAGTATCCTTATTCTAAATTAGCATATTAGTAAAATGTTTGCTTATTGTTATGTGAGATTAAGATATACATAATTAGAACGTTATATGTACAAAAAACTTATAGTAAACATATACAATATCTATATATATATATATAAAAAGCTGAATAGTGATATTTTTAGTAAGTTCCCGCCAAAAATTGGTTGACAAATATGATAACTAATGTTCATTACCTGAGACCTAATTTTCATAAATAACATCTGATGTTTTTTTTATTTATCTTTAATTTATTTAACATTTCTGACGAAAAGATTCGAATTCCGTGTGAGCATTAAGTACTGCATGATTTTGAATGTGGTTGGTATTGAATATTGAGAATGGAAAGCCGACATAATTTTAATGATTGTTAATATGGTTATTGGTAAGCAAAATCTAATTCAATTATTTTCTTTTATTTAAATTTCGATTTTCTAGATCATTGAAATGCAGATTTCAATTTTGAATACGTTGCATTTGAATCTTGGAAACTATGGAATCCAGAATCATTAAAGTAGCACAATACATAAAAATTAAATTTTTTATTGAAAATATATATAGCTAAAAAAACATTATATAATAAATGAAAAAGCAATTTACAATTCATTGAATACGTGCATCACCAATTATAAATATCAACATCCATGATTCTGATACAAAAATTCAAATTACATTACTCTATCTCTAAAATGCACATAATCTAAATAACGGCACCAGAGATTCTTCCATGATAAAGAGGTACGTAGATTATTTTTTGAGCATGTCATTCTTTCTTAATCTTGAGATGCATCAAAATGAAAATTGAAAATAAGGCATCACATTTGCAAATTCTAATTATTCCTTAACAATAACATTTTTTTTACACAGCTGCATTTCACATATTGCAATCAAATTACTTAATGCTCTCTTTCATATTTAATCTAAGATCATAACATAAAACTCATGCCAAATTTTCTGTTGAAGTTGCCAAATTTTTTAACAACAATTATTACCTGCAGATTATTATTCATCCATCAAATAATTCTGAAAAAGAAGTCTTTTCTGCACGACTACCATCATTACCCAACAACATTTTCAGGAGACATACACGGAAATGGAAGAAGAAAAGGTTGAATTCAAAGCGCCAAGTAAGAAGAACAACACTGTGACAAAATCAATTGTAATCTCCAACAAGCATCAGAAGAGCAATATTTCAACAAATGGTGACATATATACATACATAATTAGAAAATGTAAGATTTGATATTTATTTGTACAGATTATTATAAACCGGATAAATGTACTTGCATGGAATGCTGACTAATTTACATTAGATGTATTGGTAGCTCGAAACAGTAGCTATAGATTAAAATTATCAATCAGAAAATTAGTCAGTGCTTCCTACATATCTAAATTATATACTCAAAAACTAAGTAATATAGCTTTTGTATACTTGGAAAAAATATCACGCAAACGTAAAAACCCACCATACTGGAATTAATAGTGAAACTTCAATATCATTATATGAGAAAATGTCACCAGATAAAATGTAACCATATATTTTATTTTTTTGCATAATTTAGACACATACCATAAAAAATTATTTGCTTAGTTGTTTTCGAATTTTAGTCAAGGGTTTAAAATCAAAACTTTCCTTTGCCAATTATAAATGGACCTGACCAAATCAAAAACTAATGTTCATAAATATTATCTTTTAGTTAGTATGTTATAAAGCAAAAAAAAAATCAATTTATAAAATGAAATTATTCGATTTTAGAGGTGAAATGAATAATACTAAAGTGTATCATCTTTTTTTTGTTTTTGAGAAAGTGTATCATCTATTAAAAACTGTAAACAAACATCATGAGCCGAGAAAGATATTTATTTCGCGTTTAGTTAATCTTAAAAGATTTAAAAAAAACTATAGATCTTAGAAATTTTCTTTTAAAACGAAAAAAAGAATATGTTTTACAAAATCTATTTGGCATAATCGCCAAAAGTGAAGAAGGCAAATGGTTTTATAGTCCTGAAAAAAAGAGGATGAATGCTATAACACATATTTAAATGCAGTCAACTATTTTTGTGAAAATTGAGCGTGAAATTTTGGTCCTGTTTTTGTGAGAGGGAGGTCGAGTGTTTTCAAGAACATTCCATCAATAGAGAAGTGTCCCAAATAGACTTTTGTTCTGTCCAAGGTGAAGCTTACTTTTGTATAAATAAAATTATAAATGTGGCATTTTTCAGATTTGCATGCCTTTCTTTTTTTTAATTTTATTTTTTGTTCAATTACTCAGGCAATTTGTCAAGTATTCGTCGGCCCATATAAGATTTTTAATGGGTCAGTATTTTGATTCATTCAAACAATTGGACTAGATTTTATTCTTCTCCATTGGGCCAATTTTCGTCTGTATTGATTTTTATTATGTTTTTCTATGATAGTTATGTTATATTCGATTTGTTCTTTGACATTACAAATGGTATGAATATTGTTTTACCATTAAATTATTTTATATTTATAGTAGTATATAGATAGATATATAATGGGATGTCATATTAATTTTTTGTTATTTTATTTTGCAGAAAACACATCATTACGAATTACATGATACTATTATTCACCACAAAATTTCTACCATTTGCAGCCACAAATTTCTCGACAATTATTGATCTAGCGACTAATGAAAATGGTCATATAACACTTTCGTAGTTAAATAAAGATCTGTCTGTAATACAATGTAATATTAGAATTCTCACAGTATTTTGTTATTGTTCTTTTATATGTCGTGCATTTAATTTTAAATTAATATTAAAATATTTCAATTAATATATTTTTATGTGTTGTTATATTCCAAACATTATATAATCTCTAAAATATTAAAATTATTTTACCTTAGTGTACACTCTGTGCATCGCACGGGTGGGGTGCTAGTTTGTTATAATTACACATCCTTTTCGTATTTCTGCGCTCGTAAATTTTTTGATTGTTCAACGCTACATGCATTCGAATCACACATTTTACGCATGAATTGGTGTTAAATTATTACCTTGATTCGAATGGATCGTGGAGTGGGAATCCCGACTTTGTGACTTCACAATCTCGATTTTGATGAAGTATATGCTGATTTCTAGTGCTTCGGTTATTTTGATGATTTGTGATTCAATGCTGGATTTCAATTTTGATGTTTTATGCTGTATGAATGTGGAATTTTCTCTCTATTTTTTCTCTCTATTTTTGCAGGTCCTATTTTACGTAGTTATGGCTTGAGGAAAAAGATGGTGATTATGGACGTGTTGCTGGTAAGATCTCATTCCCCTGATTTTAAGGAAATGGTTATTTTGGGTAAACATGATGTTCCAATTGTACCATTGACCGGTCCCTCCCCCCATTTTCTTAATACTACGAAATTCCATTAAATCCTAGCCTTCTATTTATTTTGTTGGATGATATGTGGTCTTATGTTCTTACCTATAGCTATGGTCTCATAAGGTCTCCTATATATATATATATATATATATATATAGGATTTGGATCAGGTGAGTCCATGTAATTTAAGTGAGTACGTGAGACCAAATCTGGAGCGTTGATTTAATTTTTAAATGGTCTAGATTAAACAGTTTTTTGTCATTTTATAATGGTTAATTATTGGAGAAAAGGACATTTTGGTAAATACAATTTATATCAATTATTAGGGGGAAGTTATTTTTGGTAGTGGTTTTTCACATTGCTATAATTTAGGGAACGGTTTTTACAAGTCTCCTCTTCCAAATATTTTCTCTTCCAAATCTTCTCTCCCAAATTTTTTTACACGTCTCCATCTTTCTCCAGTAAGGATGCGGGAAACGACGACACATGGTGGGGCCTTCGATCAAGCGGATCACGTGGGAGCAGATGGAGAAGAGAGTGGACGGATTGTTAGAGTTTCGATTTTTATCTTAGAGTAGATCTGTGGTTTTTTTTATCTTTGGAGTTGTTTTTCTTAGTTTTTTTTTGTTCAAAGTTTCGATTTTTATCTTGAATCAATCAAATTAGATCTTGAGTTTTCTTTAGCATTTTAAATCAACTTTCGATTTTAGTCTTGAACCACTACCAAAGACCAGATTTTTAGTAGGATCTTTTTTGATTTTTTTATTATTTTTTATCAAATCTTTTTTTTGATCGAAATTTCGATTTTAATCTCGAATCATCAGCACCAAATATCTGAACAAATTAGATTTTAGGTTTTTTTGTCCTTTTATTGAGGTTTTGGTAGTGATATGGAATCAGTACCAAAGATCTGATCAAATTATATCTTAGATTTCTTTTATCATCTTCATAAAAGTTTCGATTTTTATTTTCGACTTTTAATGATTTATGTCTATATGTTAGGTCTGCAGAAATTCACAAAGATGTTATAATTTCTTGAATCATGATTCTTTTTTCTTGTGTTTCTCTCTAAAAGTTTTACTATTGTGTTATTACTTGAATTAGTTGAATGCAAGGTATAGATGACTCTATGGAATGCGCAGTCTTTCTTTTCTTATAAGAAAGATAAAATCAACTAATCGGTGAGAAATAGATCATATTTTTGTTCAACTATGTGCAAATGCTTATTGATTTTCGTAATAACGCTTATCTATGTTCTTCTAAATGCATAAATTAGGATCTGTTGTGGGTTTTTTGTTATTTTTTAGTTATTGATTTTACTAGTTGAAAAAACAAAGTTAGCAGACATGGATATTAACGAGGCTTTCAACTGCTTATTTTTGTTGATAATTATGCTTATGTATGTTTTATATTATGCTTATCTATGTTTTATATTATACTCTCAAATTAGGGGGTAATTAGTATTGCCATATTTTTTTCTAAGGCTGGGGGATTGCTTATTGATGTTTTCAACTGCTTATTGTTGTTGATAATTATGCTTATATATAGTTTGTTTTCTGCTTATACATATCTTATATTATGCTTATGCTTGGTTGGTTTTTATGCTTATAAATGTTTTGTTTGTTAATAAATGCTTTATATAAATGACTAGTGTCTTTTTTTTTTTGATAGATTTTCTGTTGGAAATGGCAAAAGATGTAATGAACGAGCAGAGGACGCCGGTTTTGAGACGGGCGAAGGAGTTTACCAAATCGAGTTAGGATCACAACGAAACGTTGTTGTTTCATACTTTTGATCAAAATGTTGAATATTGTGGTATTTATAGCCATTTTAAATATGGTTGATTTGGGCGTACATGCGCAGTTAATATAGGAATATTTTCTAGTTAGTGTCGTATTTATTTTCATGGTTTTTAGATACTATAAGCATAATTCAATTGCTTTGTAAGCGAAATCAGTTGCCTTGTAAGCAAAATTCAATTGCTTTGTAAGCAATTATTTTCATGATTTGATGGTATTGTAAGCATGATTCAATTGCTTTCTAAGCACCATAACATCCTTTCACAAGCAATACTTTACGCACAAATAAGCAATTGAACATATGGGACTCTAGTAACCAAATTTTGCAAGAATGTTGAATTATTTGCTCGAAAAATACTACAACAGTCACAAATAAGTTGAGGTAGTAATAAGCATTACAATAACCACACATAGGCAATTTGTAATATGTGAATAAGCAGTATTAAACAAATAAATAAGCAGTCACAACATATTCTCGAATACATACTTTTTTATTTATTTATTAAGAATTATTTTTAAAATGGTATTCCGTTGTCGATATTATCAAAATTTATTCCTTCTTCTAGAGTCATATTTTCGTCACATTCTGGTATCAAGTTCGGAGATGAATTCGATGTTATTTCAATCCGCTGTTGGGGCACATGTGCAATCCCAACTTATTCAAACAAAATAAATAATTGAGCTACATTTAGAATATACATAAGCGTATAGTTATGCACATGTAACCAAACATCTAGCCGTAGCTAAGCAAAGTACTGAGTTAGAACAAATGGGGACGTAATCAAAAATTTGAATACATACAAGCAAGTATTCGTGCATACATAAGCAACATTTTAGTATCACTCAAGCAAATTTCTGGGTTGAAAAAACCATCAACGATTGAATGAATAAGAGTTCATATAAGTATAAGTTTAAAATTTTTTGCATAACATGATTGTTCTTCTCAAACAAACTATCATTAGTGTGAGAGTTTAAAACACAGTAAAAACTAAGCAACATTTTGCATACGAGTGAGCAAGTATTTAAGCACATATAAGCAACATTCTGGCCATATCAAGTAATTTGTTTTAAAAAAAAATGGGAATGACGAAATTTCATGGGATTTTCTAGATTTAGCACATGGAGTTAAGGAAACATATCATCAAATTTGTTTGGAAATCAACTACACGGCGTAGGTTGAATGAATGATGCCACCAATTGTGGGTAACTCCCCTATTTTCATGGGATTTACTAGATTTAGCCAACCTCCCTATTTATTATATGGACTAATTTGCCCCCATTTTGACTTTACCATTTATTTTATTAACATTAATCAGAATTAATAATAGCCATTGAAATAGGTAGATATATGGTCTGGATTTGGTCCTATGTACTCATATAATACGGGGGTCCTATATAACCCTCCCCATATATATATATATATATATATATATATATATATATATATAGTCAAATGAGACCAAGTCCTTTAGGTAAAAACGTAAGACCATATCTACCATTGATTTTCCACATTTTACTCCTCATTTTAGGCATTGGCACCTCATTTAAGGGCATTAGAGTAATTTCGTGTTTAAATGTAAGGGATATATTTGTAATTGGACATTTTTTGAATTTGGTAACCCAAATCTTCCCTTATCTCAACCCCGCAATTTGCTCCAATTTTTTTTTAAAAATCAAAATCGTTCTCTATCTTATTCTCTCACGAACCCACGCACTCCCCATGTTTAAAAACTGTAAATCCATCTTAATAGGCCAATTTAATTCGATTCAAGAGGTGCGATTTGGGTGTGTCTTTGCTAAGGTTCGAACTTCTCAAAAGTTGGGTGTAAGTTTTCGGTGCAATTTTAGTGATTTCTCGCTGCTAAGGTTCGAACTTCTCGGAAATTGGGTGTAAGTTTTCAGTGCGATTTTAGTGATTTCTCGCTGCTAGGGTTCTAGGTTTGTTGATTGGTGTTTTTTCTTATTGAATTTTTGTTCATATGTTGTGTGTTCATAGTTTATCTTTGTTCGATTTCTCATTTTTTTCCGGAATTTATTCCCGGCGTATATTTAGAGTATGTTTAAAGTATATTTAGAGTATGAATTGTGTATATTTAGTTATCCTAATATGTATATTCAGTTATGTAATATTGTATATGTAGTTGTGTAATAATGTATTTTTTGTATATAATAATGTATTCTCAGTTGTATGGTAATGTATATTTAGTTGTATAATAATGTATGTTTAGTTGTGTGATAATGCATATTTAGTTGTATAATAATGTATATTTTAGTTGTGTGGTCATGTATATATGCTATGCAATAATGTATATTTAGCTATATATGTGTATACTTAGTGTACGTATGTATGCTTAATTAGTTAAGCAGCACTGTTTAGTTAGTTATGATTTATTGTATACTTATTACAAATATTATGCATATTGTATTTTTGTATAATAATTGGTTCGATATTTTTTGCAGGTTTGTTTGTCCAGGTTTTATCAACTAAATGGCCAAAAATAAGGGAAAAAGGGTTGCAGAGAGTGGGGATAAAGATTGGCGGGGGAAGAGGGCGAATGATTCGTATCCGGCATTATCCACTAGGTCGAACCCCAGGGTGTTAGTAAATGCACTGAACGGACTTTCCGCTGCACAAAAAGACGCGGTGGTGTATATGGGATTTGGAAGTTTGCTATCACTCTCTATTGTTGACTTCCCATCTCAGCTAACTTTTTTTTATTGAAAATTTTTAATCCAGCTAGTTCGGAATTGATATTGGATAGTTTCAGACGTATTCACATTGAAGCGGATGATGTCGAGAGGGTGTTGGGGTTCCCTAATGGCCACAAGATAGTTGAGAAGAAAACAAAGTCGGAGAGTTGTGAATTATACAATGAATGGCCAGCTATGTTTGAGAGGGAGGATCACAGAGTAACAGCTAAGCAGGTGTCTACTAAAATGTTGAGCTTTGTGGATGGTGGCGACTGGTTTAGAAGGCTTTTCTTGATACTTGTTGATTGTCTTGTTATTGGGAATTTGTCAAGTGGATATGTGAATCCACATTTACTAAAAATCCTCGAAGATGTCCATAATGTTAGGAACTTAGCTTGGTGTGATCACACTTTGGCAACGTTGGTTGAAAAAAGAACCGGTTGGTCGCCGGAAAAAATTCAGAATTCAATGACCCATTGCTGTTTTTGACGGTAATATCTTTCTCCTGTTAAAATTGCATATTATTTTTTTTAATTTGTATGTAGTACATTTTTTTACGTAATTTATGTTATTTCACAGGTTTTTTTATGTCGACAGAGTTGTGTGCTTGAGGAGGAGTATTCCAAGGACGCGCCCCAACGTATTGGCTTGGAGTGGGGACAAATTAAAAGAAATGAGAAACAAAGAGATTGAGCTTAGCGGATTCGGGCAGGGGTTTATTGAGCTCCATTCGATGGGGATGTATCAATGGAGTCGTGTTTGAATTTGCCAATGGGTTGGGAGGGAGAAAGAAACCAAAGGCCATAGAACTTCATCGTCCGAGGCCGGTGTGCAAGTTGTTTTATGTCCATGTTTATTTTAGTTATATATTATGTATTCTTAGTGTTGCAAATATGTGTATCTAGTATTTAAATTGTGTACATCTTATATATTATGTATATTTAGTTTTGTGATTATCTATATTTAGTATGCATATTTTGTACATGTACATTTACTAATTTAATACACATGTTTTTGATGTGCAGGGGATTACTGATAGATTGCTTGCCAGATTAAAATGCTTGTCCTCCGATGTTGTTGAGATTATATCAATTCTCCAGACTGCTCCGAAGGATTTGGCTGAGAACGCAGAATTTGTTAGGATCGGGAATATTGCTAGGGGCTTGATATGCTTAACCGCATTACCGAGTGGGGTTCGGCGTTCCGACGGCGGATTGGAAGGGAGTGAAACTCAACAAAATAAAGCTTTTTGGAGCAAGCCAGAGAATATAGCGGCGATCAAGGCGGCGATCAAGGCGATTGAAAATATAATTCTAAAGAGAGATGAATTTAAGAAATGGTGTGATGAGCCACCAAGCTTCTCTCGTAGCTTGACGCAAGATACAAATATCGGGAGGTAGGATGACATTCTCTACACGTCCCGACACTACGAGAAGAGTGTCAATGAGGCGGGAGATGTGCGAGATGGTGGTCTGGCAAGCACGGAGGCTGGGGTATTTTCCTTTGTTTTTATTTTCTTAGGTTTCTATGTATATATTACGTACATATTATGTTTATTTAGTTTCGTTTTAATGTATATTTAGTATCACATTGTTGCTCATATGTTTTGTAGGTTCGGGAAATAGATGTTGTGGGGGCTGAGGTGCAACTTGGGATAGAAAAATCCAATATTGTATGTTTGAATTACTATAATATTATGTATATTTAATTTTATATCGTGTATATTTAGTTTTATATCATGTACATTTAGTTTTATATTTATGTATATTTAGTTTTGTATTATGTATAGTTAGTTTTATATTGTGTATAGTTAGTTTTATTTTTCTGTATATTTATTTTGTAGGTTCAAGATTCCGAGGCTGGTGGTTCCAGGGGGCATGATGCTCCTTTGATTGAAAAATCAAAGATTGTATGTAATATTTGTTCCACTTTTATGATTTCTATCATCGAAGTGTATTGAGTTCATAATTGTTCGCATTGTGTTTGTAGGATGTTGAAATGGAGGTTGGTCGGGTGAAGCCTGGTGGTTCTGGGGAGGTCAAGGGGCAAGGCGACATTGCCCTAGAAAGATCTAAGAAGGTTTTTACCCATAAAGGTGCCAGAAAGACAAAGAAAACAGAGGCATTGTCTTCGCTTTTTGTGGCTAGACAGATTGATGTTGCCTCGAAGCCAAATCAAATCGAGAATATGAATGCGAACTGGCTTTTTGAAAATCTGGGGATGGACAAGTAGGGATTCGGTTTTGATACAACTCATTAGGTTTTATTTTTTTTCCTACATTGTTACTCTTTTTTTTCATGTAGGGAGGACATCATTTTCAACGCAAGTGATAAGATGTTGTCAAGGGAGGTATTGGAGATCATGTGTCCGGGAGGGTATATTAATGTGTCAATTTTGGACGTTTGGGCATGGATGTTGAATCTGAATGAGGGATTGAGGAGTAGCACTTCACCCAATAAATTATTTGCCTCTTGTTATTTCACTGTATGTTTATCGTATTTGTATTATTTATTTTTATTTTTCCTGCTGTGTTTTTTAAGCTATCAATTTTGTGAAATTTTTTTATTTGTGTATTGGTTGTAGTTGTACACAGTTGTTAGTCCAAGAGGTGACGCAGATGGAAAGGTTGTGTATGATTTATTTGTGCAAGGACTTGATACAGAGTTCAGTGACCCGAGCTCCAAAAAACTGAACAACTTTGGCATTGTAAGTACCGTTAATTTTACTCTATTTTTTGGCAGCTCTTATTTGTTCATTATCAGTTTTTAATTTATTTTCCGTTTCAATTTTTTTCCAATTTGTAAGAGCGAGCACATTTTTCTGGTGACATTTGATGTAAAGAGGATTAAGTGCCATATCATTGACAACTCGTATGTCGGTAGAAGCAGCCGGGATAAGTATGGAGTTCTGTCGGACAAGTTGGTGAGTTATGTTTTTTGTTCTACAAACATACATGTATGTTGTATATTTATGATTGTTAAAATGTATGTTTAGTACTATAATTTGTACACATAAGCTTAAAATTTAGAAATGTTTTAGTCTATTTTTATATTTTTGTTGGATGTTTAAATAGGTGTGTAATATTGTATACTTAAGTATACAATTATGTATAGTTATTTAGTATGATGTGGTTATCTGTAATTTATAGTCTATGAAGTTTAATGTTGTTCTCCATGGTATATGTGTAGGTTCGGATGTTTTTGGATTTCTTGGAAGGTAAATGATGCACACAAATGGCGGGTAATGTCCGAAATGTGCCCCATCAAGACTATGCATGCTTTGGAGAGACACCACAAATAAAGTTGATTGTGGTATATATGCTATGAGGCATATGGAGAGCTACATGGGTGGCGACACCAAGGGATGGGATTGTGGCTTGGAGAAGAACAATCATTCACAACAGTCAAACATGCGCATGAAGTATTCGGCAGCAATAATCCTCCACTACAGCAATGAGCAAAAGGACAGGTGTACGGAAGAAGCCAGAAAGTTATGGAAAAAGAATTGTAGTGTTGTTTAATGGACAATTTACTATGTATATTTTTGTTATCTTTTTGTATATTTAGTTTACTATGTTTGGTGGTTTTTTTTTTTTTTTGAGTCATGTATACTTCAATTCGTAGGAGTTTTTGTATATGATTTAGATGTTTTTTTGAATTATGGATATGAAGGGAACACGACATGTGTTATTTTTTTTCTTTTAATTAATACAACTTTGCATTTTTATGTACACTTTGTCCAAATAGTATCATATTACACTAATATTGTATATGTAGTTACAACATTTTGTATACTTACGCATAAAATTGTGTATATTTAAGTATGCCATCTATTGTATATGTAGTTATTAAATTTTGTATAATTACGCAAAAGATTATGTATATTTATACATTATGCCATGTATTGTTCCAGATGTGTAGTTAAATCCATATAATGTATATTAAATGTAATTTGCCTTTTTCGTTGCCAATAATATTGTATACATAGTTATAGAATTTTGTATAATTATGCATAAGATTATGTATATTTAAACATTTGTGCCATGTATTTATCCAGATGTTGTATATGAAGTAAAAATGATGTATAGTTAAATACATATAAATAGGTTGCATATATTGTATATTTATGCATAGGATTATGTATACCACACATAAATTGCCTTAGTATTTTGCATATGTATATTTTAGCAACACATGATGTATATTTAGTTTGCTAATGTTGTATATATTACACAAATAAATTGTATCATATTATGGAATAAAAAGCAATTGTACTTTGAGATGTTGAATTGAAATCAATAATAAATACACATTGCTCTTAGGAGGAGCTGGTGCGGGTCGGGCTTGTCCTGCTGTTATGTGTTCCAATCTCACCACATGTCCCATATTTTCTTTTACGTTTTGTGCTCGCTTTTATGGCTTTTTCTCTTTGGCTTTGGATTCTACTTTTCAGATGACTACCACTTCCTTTGTTCTTGGCTTGCTTCGGTGGTAACACGGAAATGTCCAATTGTGAAGTTGAGCCACAATAGGATTCCATTATTGATTGTTTGCTGGCCACATAAGTTTTGTGTTGTTCCTCGAATAGCTGAGTTTTCTCGTTCGATATGATACATGATAGATTTTCCAATTTTTCAATATCCCCCTGTGCAAGACCAATGCAGCTGTGAAAATCCGCCCACAAAGTGTTTAGTGTTCTTGCAGCCTCAATTTCTCCCGGAAATTGGTATATGTGTCCATTCTTAGAATGTGAAATAAACGAGGTTGCTTTCATCCAATGTGGAGCCAAATATGGAGATGGAATTTCATCGCAATCCTTGAGTATTACAAATATATGCCGACATAGGAGTCACATTTGCTCAAACAACTTGCAACTACATTTTGCAGATCCATCCATCTTGCATTTTATCACTTCAAACACCCCACTTTCTTCCTTTGTTGTGTACGAGATCTCGTGTGTAATTGTCGTTGATTTGTATAACCGAGCAACTGTAACATGCTTCTTTAATTTCCTTGCTCACTTCATAAAATATGGTATGCGTGTACACTAAAGAAGCATGTTTTCAATGTTCAATGGTGTTCGACAATCTGGAAGGGAGGTTTGGCACTGATTGTTCAACTTATTAGTAGAATGTCGTTGGAATTCCATCGCGCTCTCGAAATGCATTACAAATTCAACCAAGTTTAATTGAGGATTTGTAAAATTACCAAACCAACTATTTGTGCTTTTCGATCTTGACGTAGTTTTTAGAAGTCCACTCATGGGCATGTCTCTAAAATATGCGGGGATCCAGCTCTTTCGTATATCATACATAACTGTGAACCATGGATGTGAGGCTAGATTGAAGTCATCCATAATTTCGTGCCATTGTTTCTCAAATTCAGTTGTTGTAATGTAGTTATCTCACACGATTGAATTAAGCCGATTGATGAAATTCTTATTCTCGAACAAGTTGGGACCGACTTTGACATTAACTTTCTCCATTATGTGCCACATACGCAATCTATGTTTTGCCTTCTTGAAGAGTGATTGTATTGCATTCTTCATGGCCGGGTCTTGGTCTGTTACTATATAATATGGTTCCTTACCAACATCATCTAAGAATCGTATGAATAACCATGTATACGACTCCTCATCCTCTTTCAAAATAAGGCCAACTGCAAATGTTACACACCTTCGATGGTTATCTACTCCGATAAATGGAGCGAACACCATCTTATACCTGTGTAACAAATTTATTGTTAATATACATATTTCCATAACTATATAAACAGTTTTAAGATTATAAATGTACAGATCAACATAACTATATAAACAGATTACAGTGTTATTACTATTATACAAATTTTCATTATTATATACACAGATTTACATAACTATATAAACAGATCAACATAACTATCTAAACAGAATATAATGTTATTACGTTTATACAGATTTTTATAACAAAATAAACAAATTTATAATGATTATTGTACATTATTGTAATAATATATATGCAAGACAAATTAGTGCAGTGAAATACATTATATGTTGGTATTGTATGTAGCATCAAAGGATATTACATCACCGAATGCGGCATAGTTCATTATAGATGTTTGGTCTACCCAGAAGAGTCGCGTTAGTTGTTCAGCTTCATCAACATCGTAATCGAATACCATCCCCTAATTTGCTTCTTTCTGCCTTAGGAATTTGTCTATCACCAATTGTGCGTCTGCACCACATATGTATGCTTTCAGGTCTCGTTTGAAATTTCTAAAGGGCTCCAACCTGTGAAAATCCGCCCACCATTTCTTTGTACAACTCGTGTTATTTTGCACTCCCCTGTGTTCGCCTTTGTGCAATTTATGATAAATTGATGGTGGCCGAAGTTTAAGTTCCTATTTACTTTCAAAAATTGCCTTTGTTTGTCGATTGTCATCGGATGAGTGTGTCGTTCCTCAAAGCTTTTTACCTTGTACGCGCCTGGGCTAGTGTATTCAAAGATACAACGTGCGTTGCACCCAACTCAGTTTGAAACTCTCTTGTGTGCCCCCTGCTTTGTGATGCTTTCGTCATGCTCAGAAGCTTCAACAGGTGTGGTTTTTTTTAGAGTTTTTGAAGCCCTCTCTATTGCAAACCACGTATTGCACACGAATTCTGTCGTTCTTGAATTTCTTTGTAGTGCTCCTTCTCACGTCGAAGCCACTGCACGTACCATAATCCTTGTAAAATTGTATTCCAGCCTCCAATGTATGGAAATGCATGTCGGCACGAGGAATTTTTCTTGGTCCACTTCTGGGATCCAATATTTAGTCGATCCTGGTGAGATTTTGAGTCTCTGCCCAACATAAACCGTGTAATCTGGAGCTTGCTCTAGTAAAAACACAAAATATATATACTAAATATATAAATATAGAATACTCTATATACAGAACATCAATGCATGGTGCAAAATCGTATTTTCGACTATTTGTCTTATAAGTACACATTTTAAATGCACATTGTGTACATAATGACTACTCTAAGCATACAATACATGCATTGTAATTACGCAAAAAGTATTGTAAACATAACATTAATATGTAGTAAACATTAATTGTGATACATATTTTGAATACTAAACACACAAATATGGAACACTATACACACATAACGTTAGTACGTATTACATATACGATTTCTTATACAAATCCTCATATTTTCCAATATTTTGTTCTAACTATACACATCAACAACACTATACATGCAGTATCCTTATTCTAAATTAGCATATTAGTAAAAATTTTGATTATTGTTATATGAGAATATGTTATACATAATAAGTACTCTATATGTACAAAAAATAATAGTAAACATACAAAATAGTTGTTATAAATACACATTATTTTCCGCGTTTCTGCGCGCGTAAAGTTTTTGATTGTTCAACATTATATGCGTTCGATCCACACATTTTCGCATAAATTGGTGTTAAATGATTACCTTCATTCGAATGGATTGTGGAGTGGGAATCCTGACATCGCAATCTTGATTTTGTTGATGTATATGGCAATTTCTGCTTTTTCTGTTGTTTTGATGATTTGCGATTTGATGCTCAGTTTCAATTTTGATGTTTCTATTGGTATGAATGTAGAATTTCTTCTCTATTTTGGCATGAAGAAGGGAAGAAGATGGATGTTGATGAACGTGTGTTTAGCTAGTGAATCAAGAAAGATCTCATTTCCCTTAATTGTAGGTGGCGGTTATTTTGGCCCATTCATGTTGTTCCATTTTTACCCCTGGTCGGTCTCCCCTGTTTTTTTAATACTACAAAATCTTATTAAATCTTAGCCTTCCATTTATTTTGTTGGATGGTGTGGATGTGGTCTTATGTTCTTACCTATAGTTATGGTCTCACAGGATCTCCTCCATCTCTCTCTCTCTCTCTCTTCTCTCTCTCTCTCTCTCTCTCTCTATATATATATATATATATATATAGGAGGATCAAGTGAGACCATGTCTCTAGGTGAGACATAATGGACTAATCTCAACCATCCCCCACTATTAATCAATGTGTATGATTTAATGGATAAACAATATATTAAAATATTAATTTAATCAATATAAGGGTAGTAGGGTAAAATAATATAACAAGTTAGTTACAAAAATGGAATCAAATCTCTTTCTCTCTCATACATATCCCAATTTTCTAAATCTCACGTCTCTCTCTCTCTCTCTCATTCCTCCATTAACGCAAATATAGAAAACTGTGAAGAACTCGAAAATTACAGTTCATGAAAATTACAGAGAAAAAATAAGAAAAATCGGTGCAATATTATAGAGAAATAACGAACAGTGAGTTCGAAAACTAAATATGCAACAAAACTCAACTAAATATGCATTATCTAAAAACTATCTATGCAGCGTAAAAAAACTAATATGTAGTACAATATATCCAACTATGCAAGACGTCATAAAATATGCAACAAAATCAACTAACTATGTATTGTCTAGAAACTATCTATGCATTGTGGAATAACTAAATATGCAGTACATTATGTAACATTCCATTTTTATAATTTTCAAAAGCAACATCCCATTTTCATAACTAAATATACATTATATTGAACCTATTTATGCAGTGTAGTATAACTAAATATGCAGTACGTTATATTCAATTATGTCTTGTTTTCGTAAAATAGTGCCAACAAAATAACTAAATATGCATTATTTGATGTCTAATTATGCAGTAGAAGAACCCTAACTATGCTATAAAATAAAAATATTTGGAAAAAAAAAACAGGTTCCTTAAATTCCGCCACAAAATCCGGCAGTTTCAATTCCAGCCCATAAAATCCGTTGGGACCACTAATTTGAATTACAAATTTACAATCTTACTCTTAAAATCAGCGAAAATTAGGAAATAATTAAAAAACTGAATTAATCACATCCCTTCATTTTTTAAGATCAGTGGGTAAGATGAGTCCACACTATCTCACCTAGGGAGGGTGGTCTCATTTGAACCAAATCCTATATATATATATATATATATATATATATATCTATAGGGGAGGATCAAGTGAGACCATGTCTCTAGGTGAGACATAATGGACTAATCTCAACCATTTCCCAGTATTAATCAATGGGTATGATTTAAGGGATAAAAAATATATTAAAACATTAATTTAATCAACATAAGGGTAGTAGGATAAAATAACATAACAAGGTAGTTACAAACATGGAATCAAATCTCTTTCTCTCTCATACTTCTCCCTCCAATCTCACGTGTTGTCCCTCTCCCCCACCCCATTCTCACATCTCTCTCTCTCTCTCTCTCATTCCTCCATTAACGCAAATAAGAAAAACTGTGAAGAACTCAAAAATTACAGTTCATGAAAATTACTAAGAAAAGGCAAGAAAAATCGGTGCAATATTACAGAGATATAACGAACAGTGAGTTCGAAACATGATAATGAATCATCACCGTGGAAAAAACTCTATCCAACAGCATCAATGGTGTAGTCAACGATGGAGAACTCGAAACTGACCATTAACATAAACTCTTAAAAAACTGTAATTTTCACTAATAAGACGATGCATAGATACTTATGAAATGATGCATACATACTTATAAAATGATGTATAGATACTTCTGAAACGATGCATAGATCTGTAGGATATTACATATTTGAAAATATGCAACAAAAATCAACTAAATATGAATTATATGCAAACTATCTATGCAACGTAAAAAACTAATATGTAGTACAACATACCCAACTATGCAAGACGTCATAAACTATGCAACAAAATCAACTAACTATGCATTCTCTAGAAACTATCTATGCAGTATGGAATAACTAAATATGCAGTACATTATGTAACATCCCATTTTTATAATTTTCAAAAGCAATATCTCATTTTCATAACTAAATATACATTACATTGAACCTTTTTATGCAGTGTAGAATAACGAAATATATAGTACGTTATATTCAATTATGTCTTGTTTTCGTAAAACAGTGCCAACAAAACAACTAAATATGCATTATTTGATGTTTAATTATGCAGTAGAAGAACTCTAACTATACTGTAAAATAAAAATATTTGGAAAAAAATTGCTTCCTTAAATTCCGCCACCAAATCCGGCAGTTTCAATCTCAGCCCATAAAACCCACTGGGACCACTAATTTGAATTACAAAATTACAACCTTACCCTTAAAATCAGCGGAAATTATGATATAATTAAAAAAAACTGAGTTCATCACATCCCTTTATTTTTTTAAGATGTAAGATGAGTCCACACTGTCTCACCTAAGGAGGGTGGTCTCATTTGAACCAAATCATATATATATATATATATTTAATTGAAATAATGAGGTTTATTTTTCAAGTTTCTTTTCCTTTAAAGAAAAAGAGAAAAAAGAGGAGTAAGACTCACGTGAAAGACACGTGCCGTTGGGCTTTGCCTCAGGGTTTTAGTTAGTTCTCACAACACTTCTCCAAAGGACCAAAACCCTTGCAGTCCCATTGAAACCGACTTCAATGGAGACCTCTATGCTCCACTGATCATCACACTATCAATCCCTACCAGGTTTCTTCCCACAATCTCAAAATGAGATATATTTCTGCTAGACCTATATTTACCCTCTCTTTCTTCACCACAGCAAACCACAAAATATTCAAAAACTCGCATTATTTAGCGTTTTCTACTCAAACCCATCAAAACCCCTTCCCGAGCCACCATCCGCGGCGTCAGGAGGAGGAGAGCCGCTGCGTACGGGTGTCGGTGTGGTGGGATTTCGAGAACTGCAATTTACCATTCAACACCAATGTATTTAGAGTGGCGCAGTGCATTACCAATGCCGTCAGGGCTAATGGGATTAAGGGTCCAATTCAGATTACGGCTTTCGGAGATGTAATGCAGATTTCCAGGACAAACCAAGAAGCTCTTTCTTCTACTGGGATCATTCTCACCCATGTTCCTTCTGGTAGGATTTTTGTTGTGTTCATTATTGAATTTGTGGTTGTTGTTTTGGGTTTTCAGAGATTGCTACTATAAGTGTTGAGAGTCTGTTATTTGTTGAGATGAAAATCACTTGAGAATGTGGTAAAATCTCGCTTGGGACACTGAGGATTAAAGAGTTGTACCTTTGTGGCTGAAGAGTCGTACCTTTCTTTTGGTTGTTAATTGGGATTATCTGAGGGTAATTTTTTTCCCCTTTTTTCCTCCGGTTATTTTTTTCCTGCAGAATGAAATGCATTAGATTAAAGAAAGGAATGATAACTGAAGCTGAATCATTTTAAATGTCTTTCAAGTTAGAAGTTTAAAGGTTATACCTTTTTTTAGGAGTAGTGATAACATCAAATATTAAACTTAACTATGATCAAAGTTGCTAGTATTATTTATAGTTGTTCTTTTGTAACTCAGTCTCCCTACCGGTCAATAGTATGGTGTTTGCTTGACTTCTGCATGTGGTTAAATCTGAACTTAGCAAGTATATTTTGTTTATTCTGCACGTCTGCATTTAACATAACAAATATAGTTTGTTTAACTTTAAGGGATGATGCATATGTTAACTGCAATGTTTATGAGCTAATATGTGGTTTATTGTTTTACTTTATCTAGTAAAATATCGACATGAGGATAATCGGGGGCTTTAATGAACTTATTGCATATGTACTTGGTAACATTTTGTGTCTAGAATATGTAGGAGCTTTGACAATGATCAACGATTAGTTAGATGGTCTGTTGTTGATGAACGTTCGAAGAAAATCGAAGTGTGAAGTTTGAATAAACTACATTTACATGATCCTCTGGACCTGAAATATATCGTTTGGTTTGTTTTATGTTTTTCGTTGTCTTTCTTTTCTTTTTAATAAGGTTTTATTTTGAAAGTTATGATTTGTCTATTGTTGATACCCAATAGAAAAAAAAAGATCAATTCACAAATATCCTTTTAGGGTTTAATACTCTATAAGACTTACGAAATTGTCCTCTATGTTACCTTTTATTCTTCACTCTATTTTTGCAATGCTGTTGTACTGTTTGTTCCTAATATGGAATGACATCCCTCTGGAAATGGCTGCTTATAAATTTCTTAGAACTGTAAACTCCTTCAAAATATGAAACTTGTTCGTTTTATTGAAGGTCATATGTAATCATATTTAGAGAATTAATATCATAATTCTGAAGGCTGCATTAACGCTGTCTGTTCATATGCTTTTTCAATTTTGTAGGTGGAAAGAACAGTGCTGATAGATCTCTTCTAGTGGATCTTATGTACTGGGTTTCCCAAAATCCTCCACCAGCACACCTTTTCTTAATTTCTGGTGACAGAGATTTCGCCGGCATTTTACATCGTCTAAGGATGAATAATTACAATATTTTACTAGCAAGTCCTGATAGCGCTCCCAGTGTGTTATGCAGTGCAGCAACTATTATGTGGCAATGGAGTTCTTTGCTCAAGGGAGATAATCTTACCGGAAAGCTCTTCAACCAGCCTCCAGATGGCCCTTATAATTCTTGGTATGGCCATTACAAGGCTCCTCTTGAGGATCCATTTGCAGTCGAGCAATCCTCATGTGTTAATGCTGATGAATCGGTTGAGTTGGCTTCGGAGTCTAAAATCCGACCAATTCCAAAGGCAGTTATGAAGCATATCTGTCAGATTCTTAATTCTTATCCCGAAGGGATTTCTATTACGCAACTTCGTGCAGAATTAGTTAAGACTAACTTGACAATGGACAGAGACCTTTATGGATACAAAAAGTTCTCTCGTTTTCTTTTAGCCATGCCACATGTTTTAAAGCTCAATTCTGGAAATGACGGCCAGTTTCTTGTACGACGTGCTAACGCCAAACTTCTTGATGAATCAGTTCCAGCTGCATCTGTAGGATCAGATACTAATAATGGAGAACCTGAAGTTGGCAGTGCTTTTAAAGCAGATGGTGAGAGCAGCTCTTGTGAGGATGTAACTGACAAGTCAACAATGCCTCCAGTTCCAGAACGGAAAGTAAAAGCTCAGTCAACAAACTTTCTAGAGGCCCGAAAGGAAGAAAAACATAATGAATCTTCTCTGTCGACGAACATACAAGGGATAAAAATGAAAGCTTATGCAACAAATTTGCAAGATCCAGAAAAGAAAGAAAAGCGAAAGGATATTCCTTCAAAAAGAAAAACTCAAGAGATACGAGAGCAAGACAGAAAAGTAAAATTGCAGGAGCAAGAGAAAGTTGTGGCTTCTCCAGTTGGTGAAATCAAAGATTTTTCTGAAAAGAATGAGAACCAAATGCTTGATCTCAATGCTTTACGATTCTGCTTCTGAATTTGGGGTCTTCAGAAGTATATGGATGAAGTGGTTTGGAAGTGGAGACAAAAAAATTAGTCATAGGAACTTTCAGGAGAAGGACAAAGCATTGAGTGGAAAGGATATTACTGAGGAGAGATCGGTATCGCACCAATCTTCTAAATTTGTGTATCCGCCTTTGTTTTCTCCTTCGAGTCACGAGGCTCTGATTGATGGAAAAATTGCTGGGACTGGTGATGCTGTTACTGGCATATCCAGCCAAGATACCGGCTTTTGGATCAGATCATGAGCTGGTTTAAGTTTCGGAGTTCCAGGAGATTGCTGATAGAGTAGAAAAAAATGGTGAATCAGCAGATCTGATGAAGGTTAATCCTAACCAGCTTGAAATATTTTCAGAAGAATCATTTTGGAATGAACTGGAGTCATTCATTGGCACGCCGCAAGGTTCAGCTGTTTTTTCCCTGTCAAGGACCAGGTACCCATTTTAACAGCTTTATCATTCATCCGCATTCGGCTGTCATTACAATTTGTTCATTGAGTAGAGCTCTCTTTATTTCATGCGTTCTGTTGAACTATTAAAAATGACTACGGTCTTCACTAGAATCTTTTACTATGTTAGCAATTTTCTTGCAAGGACCATAAGCAAGAATTTCATTTCAGCATATCTTTGTTCTTCAAACAGCGTGAAATTGTTGAGAATAATATTGCATACTGCTGCTTCTTTAAATGGCTCGCTTTGTTTTAATGGTCCAATCAGTTTGAAGAGGTGTGTAACTTATTAATCTTTAAGTTTTATCCAATTTCTGTTGTCTCTAAAATTTTGAATTAGTCAATTTCAAGTTTGATTGAAGACTGCATTCCTGATCCTTCCATTTGAACTGCTCTAATCTATAAGAGGGGCTATTGTTGTCAGCCTATTTCCTTGGGATTGAGGTGACTATCACCGGCTTGATCAACATGCATTAAATGGGATCTCTGATAGCTGTTTAACCTCCAAGCTGGAACAAATTATTGATGAATTTGCTAATTTGAAATGGTTATTTTGTTATGCTAAGAAACAAATATGTAATTTGACTGTTTGGTTTTCCTTATCTAATAAGCTTCTATATTTCCTGACACATATATCAAGGATAACTGAGACAATTTACAACTGAAGCCATTTTGCAATTTCACCATCTAATTAATACTACCATCCACACATTCTCTCATGATTTTGTCATTTATATGCAATTATTTATTTATTTATAGTCCTTTATCAACTTGCCATAGGTTGCAGACTTATATAGTAATTCGTGTCATTTTGGTAGCCTTTCAGCATGCATTATTTACTGTTTTGAGGTGAATTGTCTTTCTTCTGGTTCAAATGCAATTCTGTGTTAATTCAGGGACCACCTGGTGCAAATTTTACAAAAACAGGGACCTCCGATTCTGAGATCTCTTTCCAAAAACGATCTTCTTCACCTGGTTGACTTGTTGATCTCTGACAAGAAATGGTTGGAGGAACGTGATTCTCGGACCTATCCTTTCCGTCTCACTTATCTGGATGGAAAAGATCCACGTAATAACCCTCCTATTAATTCAAATGGGTTGAGTCAAATCTTCTCAGGCAAACACCCAAGTTCACCGGAGTCAGGAGAGAGAAAACACCAAAACCCTCCTCATACGGGGGTCCCACAACCTGTAGTTCATAGAGGTTCCTCAAGCAACACCAGAAGTGAGCTATTAGCTGACTGTCAAAAACTTGTCGATCATATTGTAAAAGAATACCCAGAAGGATTTAACTTGGGATCCTTTAGGAAACTTTTCCTGGAAAGAAACGGTTATGCTCTCGATCTGCAGAAGCTTGGGTATGAAAAGTTGGTGAATCTTTTACAGATCATGCCTGGGGTGAGAATCGAGTCTAATTTAATTTTTCCTGCTGGAGCATTTAAGAGTCTCGACCTACAAAAACCCGATCCTCCTATTCAAGGGAGTAGTAGCGTTGGTCCGGTGGTTGATTCGAATCGTGAATCCTCGGCCCTATCGGCCAAAGGCGATGACAGTGACTCTCCTTGGGACGAACTGGGGCCAGTCGATAATTCGGGCTCGGAAAAAGAGAAAATTGATCCAAGGTTAACTAGGAAGGGCAAAAAGGGGAAACTTCCCGATTATGAACCTTTACGAGAGGATGACTTTTCTGATTCAGAAGACGAGACATCCTCGGGTAGGTCAGAAAATGAAGGCAAGTCGAAATTGGAGGAGGAAAGTTCTTTATTACAGATTCTTGATATATGGTACAGCGGCAAAGGGGGTGATAGCAAGAAAGACGAGACTGATAAAGCCGAAGTTGTTCCTAAGCCGTCTGCACAAATTGGCTCCGGAACAAAAGATGAAACTCCGGTTGTCGGCCCAACAAGGAAACATAAGCCTGGTAAGAGCTATTCGTTTGTCACAGAACAACCTGCCGATAGCAAGGACAAACTGGTTGATGGTATATTGGGTAGCTTGAAGAAGTCTGGCGAGAGGTCGGCTGATTCGAGAGTATTAGGATGAATTTATCGACAGACGAGAAAGATGGGTATGTTTTCGTGAAACTCTTCTTGCATGAAAAAGATAAAGGGCAGTTGACAAATTAGTTGTATTTTTTTGCTGGAAATAGAGTCAGTAGTTTCTGTTGAATGGCTGCAGCTGTAGTCGGTAGTCGAGTAGATACTTGCCACAGAAAAGATAATTGTTGTCTCAACATGTTACACAGTTGCCATGAGTTTACTAACATGGCTGCCTAAAAATAGCAGGTTTTTGTGCACACGTGGTTTCTTAAATATTCTTTGCCTCCATTATTTACAAGTAGTCATAAGCACATGCAACCAGGTTTGCTTTCTATTGAGCTTTTCTGTTGCATTTTGAGGCTCTGCATGAGCTTTTTGGAGGATTATGAGTTTTTATGCTAATATAAATTCATAAGAAACATTGAACAGGTCAATGTTTTCAGAAAACGGTTTCTTTGTACTTGCATGAATTATGGGGAAAAGAAAAGAGAGGAATTGTTTTTATATTATGCTTGCTGCATGAACTGAGGAACAATTATGTCATCACAACAAATACATGGTTTTTTCTCCGCCTCCATTTTAAACCACAACAGTATTCCCTATGAGAAGAAAGCATATTCTATGAATCCCCCAAAAGAAAAGGGGAGAGTCAAAGCTTTCAAACTTCCTTGTTCTATCCTCAGCTGCTGGCTTAGATGTAAAAGAACTGGCTTATGCTTCGTCGGTATTACCACCGGACTTGCCCGGCTATCCTCGCTTTCTTGTGAAAGCTTTCATGAATACCTATACAAATATTCATGTCGAGAAGAACTTCTTTGAATAGTAGAATAATGTAGAGCATTCTTTTCTTTTATTATAGAAAAAGGCTCACTAATCCGAAAGAAAGTTTTCAGTATTTTATTTACTTTTATACATTGTTCTAAAAATTTCTGTCTAGTCCACATCTTGTTCCTGTTTAGGCGCCAGATAAAATGGGCACTTATTATGAGCACCATTTTGAGATGAAGTGAGCCAAATAAAGACTAGATAAAACCAGTGTTGGAAAAATTAGCCTAGGCGGCAGCCTAACGGCTAGCCACCCCGAAAAATCGGTGAGAAAAAGTGTTCCGGCCAAAACTAGGCGGCTTTGCGTTCAAAAATCGGTCAAAATTAAAAATAATAAATAAAAAAATAGTATTATTCCTAGCCAACCTATTAGCGCCCAAGCATTTCTTATCATATATTAAAAACGTGATAGATACTTAAACTCTGGATAATACTTTTCTGATGTTTTACATCTAATCTTAAGCTTCATCCAACCAAATAAACACAACAGATTGGGTTCTTAAGCTGCATCCAACCAAATAAACACAACGGACATGTTGCTCTAACTTTTGCATCCAATATTGTATATCAATTTTTTTATTGTTGAAATATCTTACACAGCATTACTTGTTAATTAATTACATTTTTTTTTAGAGAGAGTTAATTAATTACATTTATTTATTCGCAAAGGTCATATTTCAAAGAGTTCTACATATGAAAGATATTCTAAAAATAAATATTTCAACTAACTGTTATATATGTAATCCGATAAATCTAGAATTTTTTGTCTTAAAACATTGAGATTTCTAACTTGTTAACAATAAATCGAGATTGGAAACTTTTTCATGATTTTATAAAGTAGAGAATGTAATTGAAAATCTGTGTGAATTAGTTAAGCGACCCAATCATTGTTATTTGTCACAGACTTGTTTTCTTAAGACCATCTCCTTATTCATATTTTGATCGAGATTTGACTATTTTAGTGTAAAATCAACATTTCCTCTCCAGCAGTTTACACTATTTTCTGCACTAAAAAGGAATATTGTTTTAAGATTTCTTCTTTTATTCATTTAATATTGAATTTTATTACATTATAATTGATAAAAATATTACATTAATAATTTTATTTAAATATAAGCGCAAAATCGTAAATCTAAAATAATTTTATGTTTCAATATTTTGTATGTATTTTTTGTAAGATTTATAATTTTGTGTGTTGTATCTCATAGTATTATTCAAATTACACATCATATTATTTGAAAAAAATATCACATACAATTGAAGTAATTTTTATATTATTTTCTACTAATTTCAAATTTTGTAACAATACTTTCTTTAAAGAGAATTAAAACTCAAAAAAGCAAACATCTTAATTAATTTGTAGAGGAAATTCGGTCCATCTTGGCGGCAGGTTACATGTTGCGCACCAATACCCTTTTGCACTACAAATTTTCTTAATTGTTTTTTAATTTTTTTAAATTACTCTCCGAAAATGAAAAAGGGCAAAAAAAACAAAAGAAATGTTGGGGGTGTGGAGGTGGAGAGGATATAAGTTTTATCCCATGAGATGCCCTACGCAACCAAAATCTATATTGTAGTCAAAATGATTCAAATCCGTAAAATATCCCCGATTCCAATAACTATTTTCGTCAAAAAAAAAATAAAAATAAAAATAAAAAAAAAAAATAAAAATGAAAAGATAAATAAATAATAAAATAATTTTTGTCCTTCTCTTTCCGCCTCTGTTCTGAGCAGAGAAATCCTCAGATCTGATTCACACTCAATACACAGGAGCACGAGGCCACAGAATTAAAACCTTCATTACGGCGTCGTTTCCACGTGCTCCCCAAATTCCTCAGATCCGCTGATGTAACCCTCGCATTTCCCATTCATTTCTCGTGATTTTTTTTTCTAATCTTTTTTTTTCTTTTTCCATCTTTTCTCCAAGATACGGAAAAAGAATTAAAAGGGAAGTATTCTCCATGGATTCGGATGAATTTCGGGCGATTTTATCAAGATCAAGAGTTGAAATTTGGGCGCTGATTGAGGCGGCGATTAGAGTTGCCAGCACGGACTACGGCGATGAATTGCGCCACCGAAGAGATAGAATCGTCGAGTCGCTTTACGCCCCCGCCTCACAGCTGTGTCAGAACTGCAGCGGCGGCGGCGTCAACGACGAGGTTGCTCAGGACCACCGTTTTTATCATACTAGTAATAATTTTAATAATAGTAGTGATGATATTGGTAATAAAGATAAAAGCGACGAGAACAATAAGAAATTGAATATTGATGATGATAATAAAAGGAATAGAAACTTAGATGAGGATTTTAGTAAGAGTCCGTTGACTCCGGAGTCAAACCATCGGACTTTTAGTGGTGGAGAAGACGAAGAGGATGCGGATCCGTACGGAGGGTTGTTTGATGATGAACAGACCAAAATTCTCAGCATCAAAGAGCAGCTTGAAGATCCAGACCAGGTTTAGTTTTAATTTTGCTTTAATTTGTATGCTTTTAATTTTGGGGTTTTGAGTAGATTTATGATTACGTTTGAAATTTTTCTTTGATATCCAGAGTGAAGATGCCGTGGTGGAATTGCTGCAAACCCTTTCAGATATGGATATCACGTTCCAAGCTCTCAAGGTGAAAGTTACAATTATCTGCTGAAGAATATTTATTAAAAAGTATTAATTAATGAGTTATTTATTCAACTATTTATTTCTGAAAGAACTGGGTTTGTTGTGTAGGAAACTGATATAGGAAGACATGTGAATCGCCTAAGGAAGCATCCATCAAATGAAGTTCGCAGATTGGTGAAGCAGCTTGTCAGGTTTTCAGCTCCCCCCACACCCACCAACCGACCCAGTTTTGAAAATGGTTTAATAAAATTCTTTTGAATTTGATCCATGTAATTTCACTTAAATTGTGTTTTTGTTTTGGTATTTTTGGTATTTTATTTGATTGCAGAAAATGGAAGGAAACTGTGGACGATTGGGTTAAGGTGAACCAACCACAAGCAACTTCAAACCTCATTGGTAATTTTATTGAGTGTTTTCCAAAATTAGAAAGTTCTCTCTATAGTAGTATTTCTAATAGGCTAGCTAAAAGGAGTTTCGTTTAATGAGAATGAATAATTTAAAGTAAAGAAGAGATTCATGTATTAATATCGGTGGTGATGGTGGTGGCAGCTGATGTGGACTCACCTCAGCAGAACATCCCCAAAAATCAACAAAATGGCCATCACCAGGTGAATTGAAAGTTGTTCCAGTTCTGTTAAGTTGTTGGGAAAAGAAAATGGATAAAGATAAAGGAAAAGAAAAGAAAAGAAGATAGAGAAAAATTGAAAATTGGCTTTGAAATACTGTAGTTGGACTTCTGAAGTTTTGTTATTTGCAGGTTCCAGATTTTGGATACTCTCCAAATCCCCGGAGTGAGTGTTGAATCTGATTTTGAATTCACAGTTGGTCTTGTGACTGGGTTCTTTGTGGCATTATATTAACATCGTCAATTTTCTAATTTAATTTTTTAGTTGGGAGTTCGAGTGCAGAACGGAATTATGTAGAACATGAAACAAAGCCGAAGCCACCTCAATCTGCACCTCGAAGAGAAGCTCCATCAAGACCACCACAATCAGCTTCCAAATCTGGTTCCGCTCCTCCTCCCAATGTACTAACTGCTGAACTTTAACTTTTTAACAAGTACATGCATACTTTTCTTTATGTATGTGTGAACAAGTTTGGTTGCTTTTGTTTACATTTATGTTTATAATTGTTGTGAAATTATATTGTTGCTTTTGGATTTAAGGATTTGAGATTTGAGTTTGGTTGGATAATTTCAAATCATTATTATCAACTTTGAGCTATTTTCTCCATAATGGTGGATTTAAAATCCACGTATTATGGGAGTCATTAGAAATCCTTAGTCAAGTCCAAATCCATCCATGCAAACGCAATAGTCATTTACGTGATTAGACGAAGTTTAGAGTTAAACCAGTTCTACATAATGTGCATATTTGCCAAGAATTTCTAGTTGACCTATCTTGTGATTTTGTCCGGGTTAGAAGATTTAGGCTCAAATTTAGTCAAATGTGATCGGATAGGTCTTCATTAATGTAGTGGGATTTTGCAGAGAGCACAAAGGGAATCTGTCGTAGATGACGAGAGACTGAATTCAGCAAGGCGGCGGCTTCAGGACAACTACAAAGAAGCTGAGAATGGTCTGATATCCATCTTTGTAATCATTGCAGTAATTGAATCTGCAGTAGTTGTGTTTCCACTTTACTGTGGTTACTTTTGTACTGATTGACTTTTGTTTGTTTGTGGTGTGTATTTTTGCTTTGTGAAGCCAAAAAGCAAAGGACAATTCAAGTAATGGATATTCATGAGATTCCCAAATCAAAGAATACCTTCTTTGCCAAGAACAAAAGCGGCTTTCAAGGGAGGCAACATCGGTGATTTGCCGGTTTTTTCCTTTCTTTTTAATTTTTCTTTTTTCTGTTGTATCATATAGTTTGCATGCAACTGGTTTGCGGTAAAAGGCCTTGCCAGAAAACAGTTGGTTTTTGGCTCCTTGATACATTTTGTCTTTAAGTACAAACTGAAGCAAAAGAACTAATATCCTATTTGTGATTTTAGCCTATACCTGTATTGATTCTAAACTGACAAAAACACTTACAGTGAGGGTATAATATCCTCAAAAGACAGTTTGGTCTTCTCAGTTTGATGTGGTAATGGATTCCAATAAAATTAGACTCCTGCAACAATGTTTGAACTTCAGGCAAGCACTTCTCAAGGAAACGATTTTTAGCATGTTTCAGTTATTACATTTTGGGGGTCCCTTTTGTGCGAATATTCAAATGTTTTTGAAATTAATTTGCACATTTTCGCTCTCCAGTTTTTATTCCTTTATATTCTCCTATTCTCCTATACTTTCTACTATTTGAGTTCTTGTTTTTTCTTCAAAAACTTTAGTTACACATTGAGGGCATTTGAGGTGTCATTTGGATTGATGGATTTGAAGTTATGGATTTCGAATCCATAATAACAAATCCATTGAGCTTGGTTGAATAAAATCATTCTACAATGAGTTTCATATCCTTAGATGCTATTTTGTGCTATTTTTGGAGTCATTATGGTGGATTTCAAAATTCATACTATCTACAGTCATTTGAAATCTTCCCCTCCAATCCAAATCATGTCATCCAAATGCAGCGTGAAAGATATTGGATATCTGGTCGAATCAAATAAAGCATATAGTTGTAACTGTTATCTCAATGCATATATGCAAGCTGCAATTCCATCATTCTTAGTTTGCACGCATGCAGCCTGTGTTTTTCGGTTCGATTTGGTTTCAGCCTTCAGGGTGTTACATTGGATGTACATGATCGAATGTTACATTCATTATTCATTATACTCTCTTGCACTAATGCATGCACACTTTTCACTTACTAAGTCTGTAATGTCCGCAATCGGTGTAGCATGGGTAGTACCTTGATTCGATATAATGAAAAGTTTAGTTGGAATTTCCCAAAAATTGAGAAATGATATACCGATGAGGTCTTCTTGCCCATATAGAGTCTAGAGATGAGGGCATCAGTATTGGTATACCGGTGGTAGTTTTTGTGTTAGTAATTGATATATTCATTTTTTTTTTAAATACAATCCTGAAAGGGTTGAGAGATATGGACCATGCTTTATGTATGAAAATTTGATGTAATGAATGAGTCTGCGGTTCGTATATTAATTTGGATTATGATTGACATATTTAATGAATTGATAATGTACCAAAACATTCAAGTGATGAAATAGCATGATAAAACTCACCCTTCGAGTGCGATAAGTCTTCGAATTTGATGCAATAACCTGTAGAGACTTAATAAAATTTGTGGATTTATTATTGGTTTCAGAAAAATTTACCTAAGCGACTTATTAATAGTTAGAATTTTATTAAAAGTAGAATCTTATTTAGAATTTCAACCAAAAATAGCAAGAAAACCAAAAAAGAAGAAAAAAAAAGAAAAAATGATAACATTATATAACAATAATTTAAAAAATAAACGAAAAGAGAAATCCTCCCTGCCCTTGTCTTACCTAATCAACGACTTCATAGTCCTTAAAATATGACAAGAGCTATAATCAAACACACAATTTTAGGTGACAGATTGCAAAGTCAAAGGCAAATCACGGGCTAGCTCAACATCAAATGCCTTTTTCAACTTTATGCTTTATAATAAGCACACGAACTATTTGTTATTGGAAACAAAATTGGCATCATATAACCATGGACAAATAAACGTCACGTGGAAAAAAAAAAAAAGAAATTTCTTCTGAAAAAGTTAAGGACAAGCTCAAAGTTAAGTTCAAGTCACATGTGCACAATCCAAAAAAATGTAGTAGTAGTAGTAGGTATAACAATCAAGCAAAATCAGACAATTTATAAACCTCTATAAATCTGTACATCTTATTAATTCATACAACCACCTCATATTAAATTGTGATTATATGTGTGAATATTTGTAGGATCATATAAAGAAAATGGGTTCAGCAAGCCTTTCAAGTTGTTTACAGTCAATGTTTGTTGTGCTAATAACACTGTACAGAGTTGTGGGGTGGGGACCTGTTGTTGATGATCCCACTAAAGGGTTCATTTCTCAGTATTTGAATGAATCGAATCTTGTTGTTCAAAGACCATACGACATCGTATCGGAAAATCAGAGGTACAGCTTCAAGAATGGAGTTCACAAACTGTGGGTACAGATAAGCCTCACACTCCCGTCAGTAAAACCAAACCCCGTACTGAGATTCGTATACATGTAAGTTCGTTCATACCCTAGCTAAAAATTACGCTTTTGGGTAAATTACAAAAATTACCCTGAGATTTAGCCTAATTACCAAAAAAGGCAGAATTACAAAAAAAAAAAAAAAAAGAGATTTGGGCTAATTAAAAAAAAACAGAGATAGTTCCAAAATTACAAAAAAAATGAAACCTCAGGTTTTACTTTGTCTTAAATTTAAGGGGCTGACTATTTTTTTTATAAATATCATGGGGGACTTGAAATATTCTTTCAAGATGAAGTTAAATCTTAAGTGGTTTTTTGCAATTTTAAAAAATATCTGGAATTTTTTGTAATTGAACCTAGTGAGGTTTTGTAATTATCCCAAAAAACTTATCTTTGAAAATTACAAATACCATCTTCAGGTTTGTATTTACTAAACAAATATCGAAGGGGGTAATTTTTTAATTTTAAATTATAGTTGCAACAGAAGATCTTATTCGACGTTTGTCTTTTCAGGGATATGACTACTCCTCCGGTGTGTGGCAGTTCGAAGCATACGGGCACGTGCCAGGTGGCACTACCGGAGTATGTGTCATGCAAGTATTTGGATCCGACCCACCCCACGCCACGACCCTAATGCTTAGAGTGTATAATGGCACGCTTTCATATTACCGAGCGCCGGTCATCGTGCCAAATATATACGATAGGTGGTTCAAGTTGAATGTGATTCATGATGTTGAAGCAAGTAAAGTGAAAGTTTACATTGATGGAGTTCTCAAATTTGAAGCACTTGGTAGAGGGGGCCATTCTCATTACTTCAAGTGTGGAGTCTATGCTCAGAATAATAGCTCTTACTACATGGAGTCACGTTGGAAGAATATTAGACTTCTCAAAAAATGTGATTGATTAATGATGGATGTGGTAAATTTGCCTTTTTTTTTTTACTAAAAATTGTGTCCGCGTAAAGTTTGTGAGTGTTTTATATGGTATTTTAAGTCATCAAGTTAATGTATGTGTACCTATAATACACCAAGGCCTCGTTTGCCAATGTTGATATGATTGATCAAATTTTTCACTATTGTTGGATGTGATTGTACTGTTCATCGATAAATTAGTTTGAAATGATAATGCGTATGGTATATCAGTTCATCAGGTTAATATATATATATATATATATATATATGTGTGTGTGTGCGTGCGCGCGCGCCATGTGGATAAGATATATTACACGAGTGGAATTCACCTACATTACACCGTACCAAATGGAACACAAGGGATACAAAAATCTGGACTGACAGGAATTCATCATAAGAACTAGAAGAAGAGGAGAAAAAAATGCTTGAGGTTCTGGCTAATTACAAAAATCCCAAAAGGTTTTGATCTTATAATTTCATCTTATAATTTTCCTCTTCATAAACAATTAAACACTTAAAAAAAAACACTTTGATTTTTATAGATTTATCACATTTCATTTTAAAAACCTTTTTTTTTTTGTTCTTGTAATTTAGCCCAAACCTTGGCCAATAAATGCCACATTTTTCCTGTCATCTCTGAATCTAAAAAAAATGGCCGATTCCACAGGGAGCATGAAGCTTTTGAGTGCTTCTTTGCAATCTAAGAAAGTTCTTACGGATGTCTTTCTGAAGGGTATGAAGTAAATCAATGGTATCTGATCGTGGATTGAACTTGCTATATTTATTGGTTAATTTTGACTTTCGAGTTAGAAAATTTTTTATGGCCATTTTATTTCCAGGCAATGGTAATTTGCAGTTGCTTACTTGCTTTTGACATGATCTAATGGAGTCTATTCCATTTTTTTCTTCTTTTTTTTTTTTTTTTATTATTTGAGTATTCCTTATGGCCTTTGAACTTAAGGGAACTGGAAAGAAAATTATGAATCGAGCAAATCTGAACTTGATCCAAAGGACCAATGTTTGGGTCCAAAGTCAGTTATGGTATAAGAATATTTGGATTAAAAAAAAAAAGAGAAGCAATTAAGAGGTAATTTATTTAATTTAATTTAAACAAGAAAAAGAGAGAATAAAAATTAAGATCCATTACCATTAGTACCTAATTGACACCATACTACTTGAGCAAAACACTCCAAGCCATATAACAAGCTAGCTAGCAAGGCTACTTTCCCAAAAAAACCAAGAACACGAATACCACAAGAAACAAACACCACTTTATAGTGCTACTACGTGGTATATATCAATCCTTAAAACAAACTTAAAGCATTCATGATCATGATCACATTACCATAAACCATTCATGCAAACTAAGTGAACTATCATTTTCCCTCCACCTCAACAATCCTAGTTCATCCCCGGCACGGGCTGCCCAAACGGGCTTGGAATGGGCCCAAAGCCCACACCATCAGGGGCAACGGCATCACAATAACCCCTCAAAACGTCGGTCTGATCCGGGCTGTACCCGAGGGCACTCAGAACTGCGGGCCAGCAGTGATGGGTAATCAGAGTGATGGCTTCACAACATGGTTGAGTTATATCAATGGCGCCGTTAGCGAAATAAGCAACGATCTCGTTCGAGCATGACCTGATTTTGATGAGTGCGGCCCAGCAATCCAGGGCCTTGCCTTCAAATCCCGGGCCCGACGGATTAAAGCTCGGGAACATTTGTGGGAATGATAATTCCCTAGCTGATGAATAACTAGACATGAGACATGTGATTGTGATCACCAAGAAAAATAAGCACTTTACCGCCATTGAATTAGAAAAAATCTGAATTATGTTAATGTTACTTAAGCTGGATGAGAATGGCAGGATTTATATACTGCGTAAGTAGGGATATGAAAGGACAATATTGCATAATTGCATTATTATTGGTAGGATTACTTATTTATTGTAGAAAATGAAAAGATTGGAAAAAAGTGAAAATGGGAATTAATGGGAACTGTTACAGCTGATAATTTACATAACAGCCCATGTGAATGTGAAATGGTTTTTTGATGTCAATGGCATTAATTTGTTTTTGCCCATACAATCATATTCTTTTGTGATACTGTTTTGCTTTTGAAAACCATGAAGACATCGCATATGCAGTTTTATTGATTTAATTTAATAATTAATCACTCACTATTTTAACAATAAATAAATAAATAAATAACAATGAATAGAGAAAGCAACTGACGAGGCACTTTGGGTTTTAAGTTAATTAGTGCCACATTTTATACTGCACATTATATGATCAAGTACATAAAAAAAAAGTATATAAAATATTTGCTTAAATATATATTAAGTAGAGGATTTTTTTTGTAAGAAATATTTCAAAATGGATTTAGAGAATGATATTTATAGATTCTAGACTCTAGGGGCACTGGGAATTGATTGTAGCTCGCATTTATAACCAGACGATTGACTTGGATCAAATCCCACCCGCCCCACCCCTTTCGGGACTTTGTAATTGTAATTGTACTCAAAAAAAAAAAAGACTCTAGGGGCACTTTAGTGAATAAAATTTTAGTGAGTTTTATTTATTTTTGGAAAAATAAAAATAGTTTGCGGGAAAAAAAAAAAAGAAAACAACCTAAAAACCTACGGGCCTTCTCTTTTATTGTTGTTGGGTTCTAAACAACAAAGGCCCAAAATAAAGAGCGTCTAGATTGGGCTCTCAGCCCTGTCCGCAAACTTTCCATTCTGGTCCCGAGGCCCACCGTGCAAATTTTGGATTCCCGCCTTAAAAGTTGAGTCGAGCGCCAAAAAGTAGTTTGGATTTTGATTCTCTCAAATGTTATTGGTTGTGTTCCCGCCCTCTAGAAATTAACATAACAATGATAAATTTCCAAAAAAAAACAAAAAGAGATGGAATCTTCCTATGTTTTATCAAAATTTTAAATAATGTATTGTACCGGTCGGGTCGAACCGGTACTGTTAGTCTCCAAAAACTAATTTTAGTCGTTGAATCGGTCAAAAACCGATCAAAAACTAATTTTTGATTTTAGAGTTTTGATAAAAAATTAGAATTGAAATTTCATAATTTGTTATATACATGTTATTATTTGAATTTTGGATAATATTAGATATAGTTGCTTATTTGTATATTTTTTATTTTTAAAATGTATTACATTGTTATTTAATAAAATTAATAAAAAGTTTAATTAGTTTGGATTAAACCGACCGATCACAACCGTTTACCAACGATAGCTTAGCCAATTTGGTTGTCGATACGGTATTTAAAACATTGTGTTTTATATTTACAAGTTTAAAATTATCTATACCAATTACCAAATGCCAACAACTATACGTTTTTGTAACTTAATATTTTTCAGTATTGGTTAGTTCATCGGACTCATAAGAACATGGGGTATAGTTAAATGGTCGCATTAAATTCTTTGAATAACTTGCCTAAGGAAATTGACCCTTGCGGACTCACGGTTTGGGGCGGCCATTATAATTATAACTAGTGTTTTACCCGTGCAATGCACGAATGTATATTTGTGAGGTTTCTATTTTGTACTGTGAAGTGTGCATTTTTCTAATAATTCTATGAATTAAATCTCCTGAATTATATTAACTTTGATATAACATCAAACAATAGACATGAAATATTATTTGATTTTTTTATTGATGAAGTCAAAAAAGAAAAAAAAAAGTATCATACTTCATAATTATAAATAAAACACTCAAGTTTTGTATTTACTCCATCATCGAAAAGTATTTTTTTATAAAACCGCACAGGCGCACCTACATCACCTATTTCATTTTAGTCATGTCTAGATTTTTAATAAGTGTGAAAATTTATGTCACACATTTTTTCAAGGTTATAGTAGTAAATTCGGATGAAAATTTATTTTCCAAAGTTGTTTGTATGTGTATACTGGTGGCAAATTGTTTTGTAAAAGCTCATTATATAAAAATAAAAAGTTCACACGTGTATATAAGATAATAGGAGAACTAAGTACAATAATTAATGAAATAGTAGTTAACAAAATATAGTTTTGGCAATATTATTATTTTCATTAGATTTATTGCTTGAAGATATTTTTTATTTTTGCCGAGTTTACCATGTATTTTATTTATTCATGTTATTAAGTGAATTTTTAATTTTTTTTTGAAATTTAGTTGTGGAGATTTATACTTTACTATTTGGATTTTCTATTTATGTTCTATTCGAGTTCTCATATTTGATATTTTTCAGGATGGGCGATGCACGAATTGTATTTGTAAAAAAATAATTTTTAGTGATTGCAAAATTTTTAGAATTTTAATAAATAATTAAAATATAAATTTAATTAATTTGATTATAAATCATACAATTAAACAACATAAAAATAAATTATTATATTAAAAACTCTCTTTAAGGACAATTGGTTGATAATAAATTTTGTGAATGTGAATTGTATCTATTTATTGAACATGTTTATCTATAGAAAGTAAAAATTTGAAAAAAAATTACAATTTCTCAATACTAAATATTAATGTTGTAGGTCCCAAGGGGTGTAAGTGTAAGGTTTATAAGGGGGGTTGAATAAACCTTACCAAATTTTCGATTTAGTCCTTTTAAATATTCGAGTTGATCTTACACAAACATGTGTCATTGGTGACAGCCAATTTAGTTAATCAAGAGAGTTAGTCTCTCAACACTCAACCGAGTACATTGATGGAATAACTCACCAAGTTAAGTCTAAATTAACTCAACTCGTGGTTTATTTTTCAAATGGAAGACTTAACACCCTTAAGTTTGATTAAGCAAGGATTTAGTGCTTGGTTTAGTACTTAGAAATTATCAAGTGGATAGCAAATTTATCGTGAGATATAAGTAATTAAGATGCGAGAATTAAAGTCTTTGAAATGTAAATGACACAATAAGATTTTTATAGAGGTTCAAGATGGGGTAATTCTTCTACTCCTCTCTTCTCCAACTCCCGGAGGAATCCACTAGGTATTGATCAATATACAAAGTGGTAACAGATCCGGATACAAGTCTTGATCACACAAAATGACTTGATCCTTTGGGACTCGATCGAGATGCCTTGATCACTCACCGGCTTCTCGTGCGACTCGGCCTTCTTCACAGGCGAAATTTGCCGTACTACTACCTCACTTGCTCAAGCTCTTTGGATTTGATCACGAAGCCCTCCAAAAGCTCAAGTCTTGGTTCAACCTTGAACCTTCCTACAATCCTTCGTGGAATGTAGACCCTTGATTTTTCAAGATTTTCCTCTTCAACCGATTGAAGTTATCTTTCCTTCACAGTGAGTGTTGGATTGATGTTCTTCGTAGTGTAGCTTGAGGATTGAGAATATTTGATTTTCTAAGAATAGCTTGAACGTTTTTGGTTCTTGTCTCTAATCACTTGGTCAAGCTCTAGTCATATTTGCGTCTCTTATTCTCAAATGAACTCCTCGCCTTTTATAGTGATCTTTCAAAAATTTGCCCGTTGAAGAGATAGGCTTATTTTTGAAAGTCACTTGCGATCGCATTTGCTTGTCTTGTTGCGCTTCTTGGAATTGCCATTTCCTCGTATGAATTGTTCTTTCACCTTTTCGAGTTACGACACGGTGTAGTGCTTCCCATTGTTCATTCCTTTACCACGCTTCGGGATCGAGCACTCCGAGAAAGGTGATATGGAGATATTACTTGTTTAAGTAATTCTCTAGATTTACGTGCAAACGGATCTTTTCGATTATCTCGACTTGATCGCATTTCTTTGCTTTCCCCAGGTGACTTAGAGTCGACTTTCCAATCATTGGATGACTCTTCTCTCACACTTTAACTTGAGACTTGGCTTTTCTCGAGTTGACTTGACGATACTCCACTCACCGTATCTCACCGCTTCTTGATAGAGTTCCCGTCTCACTCTTTCTTTGCCATACTCAATTTGTCTCGCAATGAGTCTTCCTTCTAGTCTCCGGTTGTCTTCTTGCATGTTTGGGTATGGGCCGACTTAACTCAAATTGGCTAACCTATTTATTACAATGCATTTTACAACAAGAATTGGGGTGCCAACTTCCTATTCTAAGTTTTACATGGCATTCATCAAAATCTAAATAATAAATATCCTAACAATTTCCCCTTTGATGATGCCAAAACTTAAACCATTCAAAATGCAAATAGCAAAGATACATACAGATAGTGTATTGACATAGAATGTATGCGCAGAATCAATTCTTTTATTGATCATAACATTCTTGTTCTTTTACACAATCAAGTTTACAAGGTGTATCAAAGCACATATTTGTCTACGAAAATAAAGAATTTATAGCTTTATTTCGGAAGACTTACATTGTATGTATTTACATAATAAAATACACGAAGGGGTGGACAACAACACTTCATCTCCTTCATTCCTTCTTCATCTTGTTCAAGATCTTCTTCTCTTTCTTCTCTTTTTCTCATCGTCACCGCTTTTTTTTTTTTCTTTTCATATGCCTTTCTCGGCAAACTTCATCTCTTCTTAATCTTTCCCTGTCTTTCCTCCCATAGCCGAGTTTGTCTCTTGTTTTCTTCTTCTATTCTTTTGCATACTCGGCGTTACTTTTTAGCCACTTGCAAATTTGCTACTTGGTCAAGACCCACCAAAGAGATCCCTCCTTTCTTGCCGGATCTACGATTCGATGTTTTTGGGCGAGGCCTGGAGTCCAAGCTTCTTCCTCCACCATCGCTTCTTCCTCTACCTCCTCGGGCGTGTCTTGATCGGGGTCTTCTTCTTTCCAAAGAGAGTGACCAAGTGACAGAGAGCGATCGTGTCTAGTCTCGTCGTCGTCGCCTTCTTCACATAACGTGAGGCCCTTTTCCCAAGATAAGTCCCAAGCTTGAGCCATAGACATATTTGCAAAGTATCCTTCGATTCGAGCGTTTTAAATTCATCAACCGATCATGGCTCGTCCCGACATCCGAGATGGCATAAGTGTCTCTCGCTCACCGGAATGCCTCCATGTTTGTTTCAAGATGTTCATAACCCGAGCATCCATTCTTCCTTCCACTTCCTTCATCCCCGCTTCAATTGTTTTTCTTTTTAGCCATAGATATAGCAGTGTTGGAGTGGCGAGTCACATGGAGTTTGTCAGATAATGTCAATCGTGATGGGACCCCGTTGGGGTTTGTGCAATCATTAAGGTCACATCTTTCGATCCTTCCCCTCGCCAGATTTTCCTTTCTTTTGTTTCAGTAACTTCCTCACTGCTTTTTCCCTTCACAACAGATCCTCTTTTTTCGGCTTCGATCTTTTCTTCGTGCTTTTAAGGTATTCCTCTTCCCCCTTTTTGGCATCATCAAAAGAGAGAGGACACTGAAACATATCTTGCAAGCGAGAAGTCGAGCCTGATGGTAGAGTTCTCCTCTCAGTCCGCCGCAGAGTATGCAACACGAAATTCGGATCGAGTAGCGTTGGGCTCTCAAATCGCTTCATCTCAAATGAGAAGGTGAATTTTGTATTCATGGTTTCTTCCAAACGCTGTAGATCACTCTTGTTTTGCTCACGCAATGACTTTATCTCGCAATGTGTGCTTCATGCATGTGCTCAATATGTTCTTTCGGCTTCGTTTTGCATCGGATTTTCACTCTCCATACCAAGACTTGTTGAACAATGTCCTCAAGTATCTAACTTGTTCCACACGCATTGTTTGTTCTTTGTTGCCACCATTTCCCCGATCCCGATCATATGCCTCTTAAATCGCCAGATAAGATTGGCATCTCTCATTGTCCATCCGCATGTCCATAGAGGCCTCGATGCCTCTCCATCCGTTCAATCTCGCCGAATAATGCCTTGAACACTTCATGGACTTCACCGATTTCTCCGTTGCGGTTGATGGCCATGCAAATAAAAATCATAATCAATCGAACAATGGTGCATGATGGAAAAACGGAGCTGGTCTGTGGTAGCGTCGCTGCGTTCGTTCTCGACTCTTCATGGAGGTCGGGTACTCTCCGAGGGAAAAAGGAAAAGATTCTATAAAGGATTCATCACCGCCAACCGGGATTTGTTCGATGATGAGCGGTGAAGTTCTCTTTGAATCGAATCGACTGATGCGCCTTGAGGAGCTGCGCGGTGGACTCGTTCAACACTGGGTTTGTTGTGAAGTGGACCCGACTTTTTTGAGCCTCAAATGCTCAACAGCCTTCATTGGTCTCAAATGATTTCTCCAATTGAGTAGACGTCCTCGGCCTTATCGAGCGTCATCGGACGATGATGAGATTTCCATTGGTGGCTCATCATCAAAATTAAAGGTTTGACGAGTAGTCTTGGGATCGACTTGCTTCGTGCTTGGAACATCCGCACCGAGTCTTTTGATCTCGCACACGGGGATGACTCAACTTTTTTCTTCGCCTTCCGATCCCGGAAAAGGTTACATCGATTATCCTGGGAATCATGAAGCGCGCTTATCTCCTTTTTCGGATGGGTCGATGATAGCAGGGAGGGATGTTCTCTACTTCAGCTTCTTTACCCCCGAAGTCTCAACCTCCCGTGGCCTTCATTACCTCCTCGCGGTCTCAATCAGCGAGGCCTCGACCTCCCTTTCGATAGTGTCACCGTCTTAGGGTCTTCGTGGTGGCATCCATTGAGTCTCAACCCCATGGATTGCACTTTCATCGCCTGAGTGTTAACTCCTGTATGTTCCTTCCTCGTGCCTCGACCGCATCGCAGCCGTCATTAGCCTTCGGAGAGCGCTTGACACCTCACCGAGACAGTCTCAATCGCCTCGAGCTTCGTTGATGGCAACTTGCATTGCTTCGTTTGGTGGTTGTACTTTCTCCACTTCGCCTCCTTGATTCATTGTGGAGTCATCTCGCAAAGATTCTCCGACCTTGCTGCAGCGGGAGGGAGTTTCCCCCTCACGGCGCACCACCGAGTGACTTGGAATGGGGTCACTCATCTCCAAACTCCCGGCTTTTTTGCTATTGAATGTTCACCACAAAGGGTGGTAAGATACCTTCAATAGGGATTGGCTCGACCGGGGTCCCCACTATCCCGCTTTCTTCGCCACTTTCCTTATTGCCTTCTTCCGAGTGAGTGAGTCGGGAGGTGGTGGCAGCAACAACAACAAAGGCGATTTGTCAACCACTCCCATTGGATCAATTTCAACCGTGTTCGAGGACTCTCCTGGTCCCTCCATCAATCTTTGCTCGTGAAGGATTCTCGATTCGTGCAATGCTTGCCGCATTTGCAACTCTTCCGCGGGCAAAGAAGATTCTCCTGGATCCTCATCACTCATTAGAGAAGACATCAAGGAGAGGATGTGTGTGTTCTGCGGGTGCGAGATAGGGCATATCTTTGGCCTTCTCACGTGCCTCGCCTTTCCTCTCGCTTTCCTTTTTCCTTTTCCTTATCCTTGAAGATCTGCAGGGATATCTCGTGCGCTTGTCTTCATCCATCTTTGGAGTACAAAGTGTTAGTCCAAGGAAGCTCACAGCTTCCTCTTCTTCTTCTATAAACTCGGGCCGTTGGAACTGTTCCCTGGATCGACTCAATTTCCATTTCCTCCACTCACGCAGATGATTTTGGATGTCCGGGTAAGGTGGAGATAGGATCATCACATCACTATCGGCTCTACCAGCCTTCTTTGTGTTTCAAACCGTGTGGGCTACAACTGTCTTCTTGTTGCCTCTGTTGATCGCCTTCACAGACTTGGTCGTTTATCAATTACATCCGAGACTCTACTTCTCCAGCTCTCCGAGATCTGCTCCACTGAGTGGTGACTCGGCCGATTTCTCAAGCTCGAGTGCTTGATGATTTTTCTTCGTCTCCTAGTTTGTACCGAGGGATTTACGGTTCGAGACGGTTTCTCTAAGTCTTGGCGGCGGGGCCGGTCTTGGTGTCTTTTTCCTCGAGGAGCCGCTCTGGCTTGTTAGTTCTCCTCTTTTTGACGATCGGAGAAGGTATTTGAGTGTCCTTCTCGACCGCCGGCCGGGGAAGGAGACACGGCCGCAGGGGCAGTGACTGACTCACGCTGGGGCGAGGAGCAAGTTTGACTTTCTTTTGCCGGGGCAGTAGTCTTCTTTGCGGCCGCAGGGCAGCCTTCTTCTTGGGTGGAGAGGGAATAATTTGTATCTTCGTGGGTCACCGATTCCCCTCACTCGTGTCGCCTCTCTTGGCGTAGGCTCTCTTCAGGCGCCTGAGAGGTTTGCTCGAACATCCTCTTGTTAACATGGAATGCCTTCCCATGTCTAAGAGGACTCCTTTCACCTCCATCACCGGCCAATCACTAGGCCATATCCTAGGATCCTCCAAATGTGCCATCTTCCTCAAGGATTTGTTCCTACGCTCGCAGAGTCCTGTAGACAAACTCGGCCCGCTTTATTTTCTTTTTTTCGATAATTGCAGCCATTACAATCAACTTTGCTTTTGACAATTGGTCAAAGCCGCCAAATTTGATGTCAATACATTTGGCAACTATGTCCAACAACTTGTGATAATCCTCTTTTCAAAGAGCTCTCTTGTTTGTTGTGTACACTATTTTATCAAGAAAGTCGGACTTGGCTATTTCTTTCCAAGCATCGGCCAAGTTTACATCGCCTTCGTTAATTTAAGGCTCCTTCTTGCTTGGTAGTGAGCAATGTTCACCAAATCCTTGGCAGATAGTCACCGCTTTCGTGAACAAATGACTTTATTCCTTCATCGTGAATCTCAAAGATTCACGTAGAATTGTGCGACCTCCTCCACATAGGTCATCGGATATTCTAACGCCGAAACGGTTTCAAATTTCTGGTCTTTCTAATTTCTCAAAGAATGTTCTTCACTAGGGTGTCGTCGGACCCTGTTTCACCATGCCATCGAAATCCACAAGAGACCGGTGTGGATTTGCTTCCCTAACTTGGTAAAATCATAGGTTGGTGCCATTTTTCAGATTTTATTAAAGAAAAACTTAGAGATTGATTTGCGATAGATAGGGTTTCGAGAGAATTTTTGCCTTTGCTTTTGAGAGAAGGAAAATGAACAGTTTTGGTAGTGTGAGAGAGAAACGGACTTTAAAATGGTTTAAGTATGGTTTATGAAAGCGTGCGGTGGTTTTTGAAATGTGATCGAAATCAATGGCTTAGATTTTGCACGCCTATTTAGCATTTAATGTCTCGTATTTAATGCGGCAAAGATTTATATCCAATCATAAGCTTGGTGTGCGGCTTTATGTCCGTACACATCATCATTATCCGACGTATTCCTTAAAAACATTCCCGCTTAGTCAAACGATCACGTTTTGTCACTTTGCTCATAAGTGACTCAAACATCCTTTAGCCGATTTAACTCTACTTCTCACAGCTTCTCTTAGTGACTCGGCTAACAATCGTGACTTGGTATATTGTCTTTCCGATCTGACTAATTTACTTAGGCATGATTTGTGAGTTCACTCTTTTCCCTTTTGTGTTCTATTTCTTTTCTTTGATTCTTCTCGAGTGTCACTCACTCAATTAATCCCAACTCATGTTTGAGTTCTTCAAATCTTGACTCACATAATGGTTTTGTGAAGATGTCGGCCAATTGTTTATCATTGAGATATATTCCAAGATGATGTCCTTCTTTTCAACATGATCTCTTATGAAGTGATATCCGACATCGATATGCTTTGTTCTTGAGTGCAACAGATTTTGAGTAATGGCAATTGCACTTGTGTTATCACACATGATTGGAATTTCTTTTTCCTCAACTTCGTAGTCTCTCACCTTGTCTCATCCATAGGACTTGGGCACAACAACCGCCCGCATGCTATGTATTCTCGTCACCAGAGGTGGCTATTGAATTTTGCTTCTTGCTAAACCAGAAATCACCTGCTTCCTAGCATTTGACATGTGCCTCAAGTGCTTTTTTTTCAACTCGCATTCAAAGATAGTCGAGTCCAATAGCCGATTAGCTTGAATCCACCTTCCTTTGGATACCATAAGCCAACTTCTTGCTTCCTTTCAAGTATCTCAATATTCTCTTAGTCGTCATATGGCTATCTTTTTTGGAGCAGATTGAAATCTTGCACATACACCTACAACAAAGGTGATGTCCGGCTCGCTTCTTTGTGAGATAGAGCAATGATCCAATAAGTGCTCAGATCTTGTTTGATCTACTTGCTTGCCATCCGCATCCATGTCCATTTTGACGATGTATTCATTGGTATTTTCACGAGAAGACTTCTCCTCCATACCAAACTTCTTCATTAAATCTCCGGTGTATTTTGTTTGACTTATGAAGGTTCCATCCTTCAAATGTTTCACTTGGAGTCCAAGGAAGAATGTCGCTCTCTCCCATCATGCTCATTTCAAATTTACTTTGCATGAGGTTTGAAAATTTTTCACACAACTCTTTGTTTGTAGATCCAAAAATGATGTCATCCACATATATTTGAACAAGCAAGATGCTCTTTTTGTCTTGAATTCTGAAAAGTGTTCTATCTACTTTTCCTTTTGTGAATCCATTTTCGATTAGAATTGTGACAAGGTATCATACCATGCTCGGGTGCCTGTTTCAATCCATATAGAGCTTTCTTGAGTTTGTATACTTTATCTCCAAGAGTCTTCTCGCTCAAATCCTGGAGGTTGTTCAACATACACTTCTTCTTCCAATAAACCATTTAGAAATGCACTTTTTACATCCATCGATATACAAGAAAATTCTTGTGAGTCGCATATGCAAGAAACATTCTTATAGCTTCCAATCTTGCTACACAGAGCAAATGTTTCATCAAAATCTATTCCTTCTTCTTGGCAATATCCTTTGGCTACTAATCTTGCTTTGTTTCTTACCCGCGTAACCTTCCTCGTTCATCTTATTTCTCAACACCCATTTGGTGCCGATAACATTTTGATGTATGGGTCTTTGCACTAATTCCCATACTTTATTTCTTTCAAACTGATTCACTCTTCTTGCATAGCTTGAATCCAATGTGCGTCGTCCAATGCTTGTAACACATCTTTGGGCTCTATTTGCGAGATGAAGCATGTGAACATAGCTTCTTGTTGAGTTCGATCTTGTTTTTACACCTTCTCTTATGTCTCCAATGACAAGTTCTCGTGGATGGTCTCTCACCATCTTACATCGTTGGAGTAAGTTAGCCGGATTTAGTTGTCTTGCAACCGTGTTCTTTGTGGTCGCTCTCTCTCGTGATCACTTAGCTGCAAATTTTCCAAATTGTTTTGAGATTCAACTATCTCATCTTCTTCTCGAGTTTATAGTTCCAAACCTTCAGCCAAAGATAGGGACTCTTCTCGCATGGTTGGATGACTCACCTTTATCACCGACTCTTCAATGTCTTCTCCATTTACATTTGCTCATCGAATACCACATGAATGGATTCTTCCGCAACCATAGTCCTTTTGTTGAGTACTCTGTAGGCTTTGCTTTCACCGAGTATCCTAAGAGGATACCTTCATCGCTTTAGCATCAAAAGCTTTTAGATTGTCTTTTCTATTGTTGTGGATGAAGCATTTACATCCAAATATTCTCAAATATGCAACATTTGGTTTTCTTCCACCCAAATCTCATAGGAGTCTTTGTCACCGTCTGCTTATCATACATCCATTTTTGAGTGTAGCAAGTCATGTTGATTGCTTCACCAAAATCTTTTTGTAACCCCGCTTCACCTAACATGGTCCTTGCCGCTTCTTTGAGTGTTCTATTCCTTCTTTCGCAACTCCATTCACCGTGGAGTCCTTGTCGCGATAGTTCATGACCAATACCATTTTCAATACAATACTCGAAGTTATTATTCCATTGACAAACTCAGTTCCTCTCGTCGATCTTATTTTGATAATGGTTTGGCTCTTCTCGCTTTGAATCCTCTTCATCACCGTGGGTAGTTTTTGTAGAGTTTCTTTCTTCTTACACATGAATATTGTCCATGTATATCTTGAGTAGTCATCTACTACCACCAAGGTGTATTTCTTTCCACTTATGCTTTGCCGGGTTCCACTTGGGCCAAATAGATCCATATGTAGCGGATGCAATATTCTTGTTGAAGATGGGCATGTCTTTTCTTTGAATGATGACTTGATTTGTTTTCCTTCGACATGCATCACATATACTCTCTTTTTGTATACTCGAGTCTGAAGTCCTTCCACAAGATTACTTCTTGCAAGCTTGTTAATCGTTTTGAAATTTAGGTGACTCAACTTTTTGTGCCACAACCAACTTGATTCAAATGTGCTCTTTGCTAGTAGACAGTCTTGGGTGTTGCATTGACCAATCCACGACATACATATTCTTCTCGTCTACATCCTTGCAAAGACAACTTCATTTGATTCAATATCCTTGATTTGGCATATACCCATGTTAAATCCAACGTTATAACCCTTGTCACGAGTTGATCGATGCTTAGCAAGCAGTTGAAGTTGAGTCCTTCAACATATGCAACATCCGTGATTTCTAATCCATTCCTCTTGATGAATCCAATGCCTCTTATTTTACCAGAGCTTCATTTCCTCCAAATATGACTTTTGCTCCTTTTACTTCCTTGAATTTTGACAGATTTTTCTTGTTTCCTGTCATGTCCGGAATACCACTATCCATGTACCAGGTTCCTTGGCACTCACTTCCTTGAACCCGCAATCAAGGAAATTAAGTTTTAGGTACCCATACTTGTCCGGGTCCTGAGGGGTTAGAATTGTAAGATGATCCAACCAACTTATAGCCAAATGATTTGACTCTAAGGGGTTGCCATCTATCGCTGCCATAATCATAATTAATCCTGCAAATTTCTTGGGGATTCTAGGTTCATACAACTGCCTCTTTTGTCCGTATGCTGTGTATAATTTTTAGCAATCGCTTCTTTGGGTAATTGTGGTGTCTCTGAGTGTAGTGCCTAGGTGCATATGTGTGTCTTTGATGAAAGCTCTTATACTTTTGGAATGGCCTTTGCCGAGTTCTGGCCTTTGCCATTTGGGCTTATATTCCAAAAGTTTATGCCGATAGTTTACATTATTCCAATCACTTGGCTTGGATATTTTCTACCATTCCCATCATATGTATTTCTTTTATGGATTTTCCGGGGTTTTGCTAGCTCGCTTCTTCTTTGCAGTATTTTCTGTTGGAGTTTGCTTTGAGAACTCGGCCGAATCTCTTCTCACTTGTCCTTTCAAATAAGACTCAATCGGCCGTTTTCCTTTTCTTTTATAACCAAGGCCGCTTTGCTTGTTATGGTGCTTTGGAGTGAATGTGTGTGCAACATTTAGAGTTTTGGATTTTTCTGACTCTTCATGGCTTGAAGATCCTTTTTCCAAAATTACTTTTGAGGTTTGACATAGCACAAGAGGAATTAAATCCTAAGCCCTGTCTTGTCTCCACATTCTCTTTGACTCATAATAAGATCATCCAATGATTTAGATGCCTTAGTGAATGAGGTAATAACATTTTTGAGGTCATTCTCCCTCTTCTCTATAGCAGCAATTTCTCGCTATTAATTTAGCATTCTCGGCCTTTAAACTTTCATTCTCCTCGGCTATTTGACTTAGAGTACTCGGCTCCTTAGTCACTTTGAGTTTTGACTCTTGAGTAGGGTCGTTTTCCTCATTTAATAGTGTGTGTGAGGATTTAATGTGTTCAAAATCTTTCATCATTTTGCCTAATGAATCATAAAGATCGTGGGTGATGAAGTGTGTGTGTCACACACTATCACTAGAGTCCGAGTTTGATGAGTTAGAGTGTACCTCATCTTCTTGGTCGTTTGATCTTGTTCTTTGGCCATCAAGCGGATCGTAGCTTCTTCTTCGAGTCACTTGAGTAGTCGGCATCGCTTTCTCAATCACTTGTCTTCTTGACTTGGCTTGTTTAAATGATCTCGCAGCCATCATTGCCTTTTTCTTTTCTTTGTCTTCTTTCTCTCAAGACCTTTCTTTCTTCTTCATTCCTCGTATTTGTTAACTACAGGATATGAGCAATAATGGCATAGTGACCTGGTTGTCTATTCGGCCCAAAGATAGATATTCAGCTTTTTGATCGCCTTCTTTCCATTCTTGATTGTCACCCTTTGATACTCAACTTTCGATGATCTGTTTCTCTTGGTTGGCCTATCTTCCCTTGATTTGGAGGAGTCGAGTGTCTTCGAAGATTCGCCCTTTCTCTCTTGTAGTTCTTATTGAAGAACTTGTTGAATCTTTTGACCATCGTGGCTATTTCTTCCGGATCAATGACTTCTTTGACCTCGGCTCTCTTCCCATCTTTAACAATTAGAGCACTGCTTTTGGGTACAAATTATCTCTTCCTCGGTCTTTTTTTCTCACCAAACTCGTAGGCTTTGAGGTCCGAGAATAATTCATGGTTGGATGTCTTTGATAGGTCCATGGAATGTCTCAAAGCCATGACCTTCATTTCCCATTCACCGGAAGACTTTTTAGGATCTTCATACACATTTCTTCTCGTGTATATTCCTTTCCAAGTGCGATAACTCATTGGTGATTTCGTGAATCGAGCATCCAGTTGATCCAGGTTTTCTCCGAGATCATTTTGAAGTTCTCAAATTTCTCAGACAACCACCGATAATTTGTTTTCTTTGATTTGCTTTCGAGCCTTCACAAATCAATGTGAGCTTGTCCCGCATTTCTTTGGCGTTTTGCATGATTTGACTTTATTGAACATGGCTTTGTCCAAGGTTTTGTAAAGGATGTCCTTGCTACATTGTCCAGGTTGTATCTTTTTCTCGTCATCATTTGTCCACTCGGTTCTTGGTTTTTCAACCATGATCGTCCGGGGAGCAACATCCTCTTCTCCTTTAAATCAGCTTTTCTTACAATCTGTGTTCACCTTTAAGATTTGCGTGGTGGCCCATCTTCTATCACTATCCATATCTCATCATGTAATCTTTGATAGATGAGCCTCGCATACGAATTTTCCAATCATCAAATTCTTCAATAGTGAACATAGGGATGCGTGTCAAATTTGCTTCCATGATAATAACTTTTAATGATAAAAGAGTTTTGAAAGTTTAAGTACTAAAGCGGACTTTGAAAAGTTTGGAGATCTAGTTCAAGAACTGGTCGGAAGGAAGGCTCAATGAACCAACCGCTCGATACCACTTGTAGGTCCCAAGGGGTGTAAGTGTAAGGTTTAGAAGGGGGGTTGAATAAACCTTACCAAATTTTCGATTTAGTCCTTTTAAATATTCGAGTTGATACTACACACAGCTGTGTCCTCGATGGACACCAATTTAGTTAATCAAGAGAGTTAGTCTCTCAAATGCACTCAACTCGAGCCGTTGATGGAATAACTCACCGTTAAGTCTAAATTAACTCAACTGCGGTTTGTTTTCATTGAAGACTTAACACCCTTAAGTTTGATTAAGCAAGGATTTAGTGCTTGGTTTAGTACTTAGAAATTATCAAGTGGATAGCAAATTTATCACAGATATAAACAATTAAGATGCGTAAATTAAAGTCTTTGAAATGTAAATGACACAATAAGATTTTTATAGAGGTTCAAGATGGGGTAATTCTTCTACTCCTCTCTTCTCCAACTCCCGGAGGAATCCACTAGGTATTGATCAATATACAAAGTGGTAATAAATCCGTATACAAGTCTTGATCACACAACCGACTTGATCCTTTGGGACTCGATCCGAGATGCCTTGATCACTCACCGGCTTCTCGTGCGACTCTACCTTCTTCACAGGGCGGGTACCGCTTTGCTACTACAACTCACTTGCTCAAGCTCTTTGGATTTGATCACGAAGCCTCCAAAAGCTCAAGACTTGGTTCAACTAACCTTCCTACAATCCTTCGTGGAATGTAGACCCCTTTGATTTTTCAAAGATTTTCCTCTTCAACTCGATTGAAGTTATCTCTCCTTCACAGTGAGTGTTGGATTGATGTTCTTCGTAGTGTAGGCTTGAGGATTGAGAATATTTCAGATTTTCTAAGAATAGCTTGAACGTTTTTGGTTCTTGTCTCTTAATCACTTGGTCAAGCTCTAGTTACTTGCGTCTCTTATTCTCAAATGAACTCCTCACTTTTTATAGTGATCTTTCAAAAATTTGCCCGTTGAAGAGATAGGCTTATTTTTGAAAGTCACTTGCGATCGTTGACTTGTCTTGTTGCGCTTCTTGGAATTGCCATTTCCTCGTATGAATTGTTCTTTCACCTTTTCGTAGTTCGACACTGTGTAGTGCTTCCCATTGGTTCATTCCTTTTGCACGCTTCGGGACCGAGCACTCCGAGAAAGGTGATATGGAGATATTACTTGTTTAAGTAATTCTCTAGATTTAATGCAACGGATCTTTTACAATTATCTCGACTTGACGCATTTCTTTGCTTTCCCCAGGTGACTTAGAGTCGCCTTCCAATCATTGGATGACTCTTCTCACTTTAACTTGAGACTTGGCTTTTCTCGAGTTGACTTGATCGATACTCCACTCACCGTATCTCACCGCTTCTTCAAGAGTTCCCGTCTACTCTTCTTTTGCCATACTCACTGCCTCGCAATGAGTCTTCCTTCTAGTCTCCGATTGTCTTCTTGCATGTTTGGGTATGGTGACTTAACTCACTTGGCCAGCTTATTTATTACAATGCATTTTACAACAAGAATTGGGGTGCCAACTTCCTATTCTAAGTTTTACATGGCATTCATCAAAATCTAAACAATAAATTTCCTAACAATTTCCCCTTTTTGATGATGCCAAAACTTAAACCATTCAAAAATGCAAATAGCAAAGATACATACTGAGATAGTGTATTGACATAGAATGTATGCGCAAAATCAATTCTTTTATTGATCATAACATTCTTGTTCTTTTACACAATCACATTTACAAGGTGTATCAAAGCACATATTTGTCTACACAAAAATAAAGAATTTATAGCTTTATTTCGTAAGACTTACATTGTATGTATTTACATAATAAATTCATCTCCTTCAACAACACTTCATCTCCTTCCTCCTTCTTCATCTTGTTCAAGATCTTCTTCTCTTCTTCTCTTTTTCTCATCGTCACCGCTTTTTCTTTTTCTTTTCATATGCCTTTCTAGCAGCTTCATCTCTTCTTAATCTTTCCCCTGTCTTTCCTCCCATAGCCGAGTTTGTCTCTTGTTTTCTTCTTCTATTCTTTTTGCATACTCGGCGTTACTTTTAGCCACTTGCAAATTTGCTACTTGGTCAAGACCAGCCCCGTAGATCCCTCCCTTTCTTGCCTGGATCTACGTGTTCGATGTTTTTGGGCGGAGGCCTAGGTCCAAGCTTCTTCCTCCACCACCGCTTCTTCCTCTACCTCGGGCGTGTCTCATCTTGGGGTCTTCTTCTTTCCACCGAGTGACCAATGAGTGACCAGAGAGCGATCGCGTGGTCTGCCGCTGTCGCCTTCTTCACATAACGTGAGGCCCTTTTCCCAAGATACAAGTCCCAAGCTTGAGCCATAGACATATTTGCAAAGTATCCTTCGATTCGAGCGTTTTAAATTCATCAACCGATCGTGGCTCGGTCCCGACATCCGAGATGGCATAAGTGTCTCTCGCTCACCGGAATGCCTCCATGCTTGTTTCAAGATGTTCATAACCCGAGCATCCATTCTTCCTTCCACTTCCTTCATCCCTGCTTCAATTGTTTTTCTCTTTTTAGCCATAGATATAGCAGAGTGTTGGAGTGGCGAGTCACATGGAGTTTGCCAGCCGATAATGTCACCGTGACAGACCCTGTTGGGGTTTGTGCAATCATTAAGGTCACATCTTTCGATCCTTCCCCCTCAAAGAGATTTTCCTTTCTTTTGTTTCAGCGCTTCCTCACTTGTCTTTTTCCTTCACAAATTGCATTCTCTTTTTTCGGCTTCAGATCTTTTTTTCGTGCTTTAAGGTATTCCTCTTCCCCCTTTTTGGCATCATCAAAAGAGAGAGGGACACTGAAACATCTTGGAAAGCGGGAAGTCGAGCCTGATGGTAGAGTTCTGTCTCGAGTCCGCTCACTGAGTATGCGAAACGACGAAATTGGGATCGAGTAGCGTTGGACTCTGTGAAATCGCTTCATCTCACCATGAGAAGGCTGAATTTTGTATTCATGGTTTCTTCCAAACGTCAGATCACTCTTGTTTTGCTCACGCAATGACTTTATCTCGGCAATGTGTGCTTCATGCATGTGCTCAATATGTTCTTTCAAACTTCGTTTTTGCATCAACATTTTCACTCTCCATACCAGCTGACTTGTTGAACAATGTCCTCAAGTATCTAACTTGTTCCACACGCATTGTTTGTTCTTTGTTGCCACCATTCCCGATCCCGATCATTATGCCTCTTAAATCGCCAGTAAGATTGGCATCTCTGTCCGATCGCATGTCCATAGAGGCTCGATGCCTCTCCATCCGCTTCAATCTCGCGAATAATGCCTTGAACACTTCGCGGACTTGATGATTCCTCCGTTGCGGTGATGGCCATGCAACGTCAAAATCATAATCACCGGAACAATGGTGCCTCGATGGAAAACGGAGCTGGTCTGCGTGGTAGCGTGCGCGTTCGTTCTCGACTCTTCATGGAGGTCGGGTACCTCCAGGGAAAAAGGAAAAGATTCTATAAAGGATTCATCACCGCCAATCGGGATTTGTTCGATGATGAGCGGTGAAGTTCTCTTTGGAATCGACCTGCTTTGCCGACTTGAGGAGCTGCGCGGTGGACTCTGTTCACTGGGGTTTGTTGTGAAGTGGACCCGACTTTGCTTTGAGCCTCACTGCCTCAACAGCCTTCGTTGGTCTCACTGATTTCTCCAATTGAGTAGACGGTCCTCGGCCTTATCGGAGCGTCGTCGGACGATGATGAGATTTCCATTGGTGGCTCATCATCAAAATTAAAGGTTTGACGAGTAGTCTTGGGATCGACTTGCTCGTGCTTGGAACATCCGCAAACTGAGTCTTTTGGATCTCACATCGGGGATGACTCAAAACTTCTTTCTTCGCCTTTCCGATCCCGGAAAGGTTACATCGATTATCCTGGGAATTATGAAGCGCGCTTATCTCCTTTTTCGGATGGGTCGATGATAGCGGGAGGGATGTTCTCTACTTGACTTTTTTACCCCGGGAAGTCTCAACCTCCCGTGGGCCTTCATTACCTCCTGCGGTCTCAACTACGCACGAGGCCTTGACCTCCCTTTCGATAGTGTCACTGTCTTAGGGTCTTCGTGGTGGCATCCATTGAGTCTCAACCCCATGGATTGCACTTTCATCGCCAGTGTTAACTCCCGTGGCTGTTTCCTTCTGTGCCTCGACCGCATCGCAGGCGTCATTAGCCTTCGTAGTTTGACACTGGTGAGGCCGAGTCTCAATCGTCTGAGCTTCGATGATGGCAACTTGATGTTCGTTTGGTGGTTGTACTTTCTCCACTTCGCCTCCTTGATTCATTGTGGAGTCATCCGCAGATTCTCCGACCTTGCAGCTGCCGTGGAGGAGTTCCCCCGGGCGCACCACCGAGTGACTTGAATGGGGTCACTCGTCTCCAAACTCCCGGGCTGCTATTGAATGTTCAGTTTGGGCAGGTGGTAAGACACCTTCAATAGGGATTGGCTCGACCGGGGTCCCCACTATCCCGGTTTCATCGCCACTTCCCTTATCGCTTTCTTCCGAGTGAGTGGGGAGGTGGTGGCAAGCAACAACGGTGGCGATTTGCTAAACCACTCCCATTGGATCAATTTCCACGTGTTCGAGGACTCTCCTCCCTCCATCAATCTTTGCTCGTGAAGGATTCTCGATTCGTGCAATGCTTGCCGCATTTGCAACTCTTCTCGGGCGCGGATTCTCCGGATCCTCATCACTGTCGGAGAAGACATCAAGGAGAGGATGTGTGTGTTACGTGGTGCCGGAGATAGGGCATATGATGGCCTTCTCACGTGCCTCGCCTTCCTCTCTCGTTTCTCCTTTTCCTTATCCTTGAAGATCTGCAGGATATCGTCGTGCGCTTGTCTTCATCCGATCTTTGGATTACAGTGGTTAGTCCAAGGAAGCTCAACAGCCTTCTCTTCTTCTTCTATAAACTCGGCCGTTGGAACTGTTCCTTGATCGACTCAATTTCCATTTCCTCCACTCTCGCAGACGATTTTGGATGTCCGGGTAAGGTGGAGATAGGATCATCACATCACTATCGGCTCTACCAGCCTTCTTCTTTGTTTTGTTTGTGTGGGCTACAAATATGTCTTGAGTGTTGCCTCTGTTGATCGCCTTCACCGACTTGGTTGTTTCATCAATTACATCCGAGACTCTACTTCTCCAGGCCGTCTCGATTCTGCTCCACCGAGTGGTGACTCAGCCCGGTTTCTCAAGTTCGGAGTGCTTGATGATTCTTCTTCGTCTCCTAGTTTGTACCGGAGGGATTTCTCGGTTCGAGACGTTTCTCTCGAGTCTTGGGCGGTGGGGGCCGTCTTTGGTGTCTTTTTCTCGAGGAGCCGCCGTCTTGGCTTGTTAGTTCTCCTCTTTTTGAAGATCGGAGAAGGTATTTGAGTGTCCTTCTCGACCGCTGTTTCTTTGGGCGGGAGACACGGCCGAGGGGCGGTGACTCGCGCAGGGCGGGAGCAAGTTTGACTTTCTTTCTTTGCAGGGCGTGATCTTCTTCTTGGTGTAGGGCGACTTTCTTCTTGGTGGAGAGGGAACATCGTATCTTCGTGGTCACCGATTCCCCTCACTCGTGTCGGCCTCTCTTGCGTAGGCTCTCTTCAGCGCGCCTGAGAGGTTTGCTCAACATCCTCTTGTTAACATGAAATGCCTTCCCATGTCTAAGAGGGACTCCTTTCACCTCCATCAGCCGCCAATCACTAGGCCATATCCTAGGATCCTCCAAATGTGCCATCTTCCTTGAAGGATTTGTTCCCTACGTTAAGCGAGTCTTTGTAGATAAACTCGGCCAGTTTATTTTCTTTTTCTCGCGATAATTGCAGCCATTACAATCGCCTTTGCTTTTGACAGATTGGTCAAAGCCGCCAAATTTGATGTCAATACATTTGGCAACTATGTCCAACAACTTGTGATAATCCTCTTTCAAATTCTCTTGTTTGTTGTGTACACTATTTTATCAAAGAAGTCGGGCTTGGCTATTTCTTTCCAAGCATCAACCAAGTTTACATCAGCTTCGTTAATTTACGAGGCTCCTTCAGTTGGTAGTGAGCAATGTTCACCAAATCCTTGGCGAGATAGTCACCGCTTTCCGTGAATGCAGATGACTTTATTCCTTCATTGTGAATCTCGGCATTCACGTAGAATTGTGCGACCTCCTCCACATAGGTCATCGGATATTCTAACGCTTTAAACGGTTTCACCGTCGTTTCTAATTTCTCAAAGAATTTTCTTCACTAGGGTGTCATCGGACCTGTTTCACCATGCCGTCAAAATCCACAAGAGACCCGGTGTGGATTTGCTTCCCTAACTTGGTAAAATCATAGGTTGGTGCCATTTTTCGGGATTTTATTAAAGAAAAACTTAGAGATTGATTTGCGATAGATAGGGTTTCGAGAGAATTTTTGCCTTTGCTTTTGAGAGAAGGAAAATGAACAGTTTTGGTAGTGTGAGAGAGAAACGGACGGAAATGGTTTAAGTATGGTTTATGAAAGGGCGTGCGGTGGTTTTGAAATGTGATCGAAATCAATGGCTTAGATTTTGCACGCCTATTTACCATTTAATGTCTCGTATTTAATGCGGCAAAGATTTATATCCAATCATAAGCTTGGTGTGCGGCTTTATGTCTCGTACACATCATCATTATCTTTGACGACGTATTCCTTAAAAACATTCCCGCTTAGTCAAAACGACTACGTTTTTGTCACTTTGCTCATAAGTGACTCGAACTTATCCTTTAGCCGATTTAACTCTACTTCTCACGCTTCTCTTAGTGACTCAAATTAACAAATGACTTGGTATAGTCTTTTCCGATGACTAATTTACTTAGTGATTTGTGAGTTGACTCTTTTCCCTTTTGTTTCTATTTCTTTTCTTTGATTCTTCCGAGTGTCACTCACTCAATTAATCCCAACTCATGTTTGAGTTCTTCAAATCTTGACTCACATAATGGTTTTGTGAAGATGTCGGCCAATTGTTTATCGCTTGAGATATATTCCAAGATGATGTCCTTCTTTTCAACATGATCTCTTATGAAGTGATATCTCGACATCGATATGCTTTGTTCTTGAGTGCGGACAGATTTTGGAGTAATGGCAATTGCACTTGTGTTATCACACATGATTGGAATTTCTTTTTCCTCAACTTCATAGTCTCTCACTTTGTCTCATCCATAGGACTTGGCACAACAGAAATGCCCAGCCTATGTATTCTCGTTCAAATTGTAGAGGTGGCTATTGAATTTTACTTCTTGCTAAACCAGAAATCACTGTTTCTAGCATTTGACATGTGCCTGAAGTGCTTTTTCTATCAACTCGCATCCAAGATAGTCGAGTCGAATAGCCGATTAGCTTGAATCCACCTTCCTTTGGATACCATAAGCAAACTTCTTGGCTTCCTTTCAAGTATCTCAATATTCTCTTAGTTCTTTGTCATATGGCTATCTTTTGGAGCAGATTGAAATCTTGCACATACACCTACAACAAAGGTGATGTCCGCCTCTTTGTGAGATAGAGCAATGATCCAATAAGTGCTCGTATCTTGTTTGATCTACCGCTTGCCATCCGCATCCATGTCCATTTTGATGATGTATTCATTGGTATTTTCACGAAGACTTCTCCTCCATACCAAACTTCTTCATTAAATCTCTGGTGTATTTTGTTTGACTTATGAAGGTTCCATCCTTCAAATTGTTTCACTTGGAGTCCAAGGAAGAATGTCAGCTCTCCCATCATGCTCATTTCAAATTTACTTTGCATGAGGTTTGAAAATTTTTCACACAGCTCTTTGTTTGTAGATCCAAAAATGATGTCATCCACATATATTTGAACAAGCAGTATACTCTTTTTGTCTTGAATTCTGAAAAGTGTTCTATCTACTTTTCCTTTTGTGAATCTATTTTCAGTTAGGAATTGTGACAAGGTATCATACCATGCTCTGGGTGCCTGTTTCAATCCATATAGAGCTTTCTTGAGTTTGTATACTTTATCTCCAAGAGTCTTCTGCTCAAATCCTGGAGGTTGTTCAACATACACTTCTTCTTCCAATAAACCATTTAGAAATGCACTTTTTACATCCATCTGATATACAGTGAAATTCTTGTGAGCTGCATATGCAAGAAACATTCTTATAGCTTCCAGTCTTGCTACAGGAGCAAATGTTTCATCAAAATCTATTCCTTCTTCTTGGCAATATCCTTTGGCTACTAATCTTGCTTTGTTTCTTACCACAGAACCTTCCTCGTTCATCTTATTTCTGAACACCCATTTGGTGCCGATAACATTTTGATGTATGGGTCTTTGCACTAATTCCCATACTTTATTTCTTTCAAACCGATTCACTCTTCTTGCATAGCTTGAATCCAATGTGCGTCGTCCAATGCTTGTAACACATCTTTGGGCTCTATTTGCGAGATGAAGCATGTGAACATAGCTTCTTGTTGAGTTCGGATCTTGTTTTTACACCTTCTCTTATGTCTCCAATGACAAGTTACGGTGGATGGTCTCTCGGCCATCTTACATCGGGTTGGAGTAAGTTAGCTAGATTTAGTTGTCTTGCGGTGTGTTCTTTGGTCACTCTCTCGTGATCACTTAGCTGCAAATTTTCCACTGTTTTTGAGATTCAACTATCTCATCTTCTTCGAGTTTATAGTTCCAGGCTTGAAAAGATAGGGACTCCTCTCGCATGGTTGGATGACTCGGCTTATCAACCGACTCTTCAATGTCTTCTCCATTTACATTTGCTCATCGAATACCACATGAATGGATTCTTCGCAACCATAGTCCTTTTGTTGAGTACTCTGTAGGCTTTGCTTTCACCGAGTATCCTAAGAGGACACCTTCATCAACTTTAGCATCAAAAGCTTTTAGATTGTCTTTTCCATTGTTGTGGATGAAGCATTTACATCCAAATATTCTAAATATGCAACATTTGGTTTTCTTTCCATCCAAATCTCATAGGGAGTCTTTGTCACCGCCTTGTCTGTTTATCATACATCTGTTTTTGAGTGTAGTAAGTTGTGTTGATTGCTTCACCCAAAATCTTTTTGGTAACCCCCGCTTCACTAACATGGTCCTTCTTTGCTTTTTGTGTTCTTTTCTTTCTCGCAACTCCATTCTCACTGTGGAGTCCTTGCTGCCGATAGTTCATGACCAATACCATTTTCAATACAATATCGAGTTATTATTCCATTGACAAACTCGGTTCCTCTCCTGGTCTTATTTTGATAATGGTTTGGCTCTTCTCGTTTTGAATCCTCTTCATCACCGTGTGGTAGTTTTGTAGAGTTTCTTTCTTATTACACATGAATATTGTCCATGTATATCTTGAGTAGTCATCTACTACCACCAAGGTGTATTTTTTTCCACTTATGATGGCCGGTTCCACTGGGCCAAATAGATCCATATGTAGCAGATGCAATATTCTTGTTGAAGATGGGCATGTCTTTTCTTTGAATGATGACTTGATTTGTTTTCCCTTCTGACATGCGTCACATATACTCTCCTTTTTGTATACTGAGTCTGGAAGTCCTTCCACAAGATTACTTCTTGCAAGCTTGTTAATCGTTTTGAAATTTAGGTGACTCACTTTTTGTGCCACATCCAACTTGATTCAAATTGTGCTCTTTTGCTAGTAGACAGTCTTTGGGTGTTGCGGTTGACCAATCCACGACATACATATTCTTCTGTCTACATCCTTGCAGCACAACTTCATTTGATTCAATATCCTTGATTTGGCATATACCCATGTTAAATCCAACGTTATAACCCTTGTCACAGAGTTGACTGATGCTTAGCCAGGTTGAAGTTGAGTCCTTCAACATATGCAACATCTGTGATTTCTAATCCATTCATCTTGATGGATCCAATGCCTCTTATTTTACCAGAGCTTCATTTCCTCCAAATATGACTTTTGCTCCTTTTACTTCCTTGAATTTTGACAGATTTTTCTTGTTTCTGTCATGTGTCCGGGAATGCCACTATCCATGTACCAGTTCTTTGGCACTCGGTTTGCTCGAACTCCGCAATCAAGAAATTAAGTTTTAGGTACCCATACTTGTCCGGTCCCGAGGGGTTAGAATTGTAAGATGATCCAACCAACTTATAGCCAAATGATTTGACTCACAAGGGGTTGCCATCTATCGCCCATAATCATAATTAATCCTGGCAAATTGCTTGGGGATTCTAGGTTCATACAAAAGTTGTCTCTTTTGTCAGTATGCACTGTATAATTTTTTAGCAATCGCTTTCTTTGGGTAATTGTGGTGTCTCGAGTGTAGTGCCTAGGTGCATATGTGTCTTTGATGAAAGCTCTTATACTTTTGGAATGGCCTTTCTTGAGTTCTAGGCCTTTGCCACTTGGGCTTATATTCCATAAGTTTATCTTTGATAGTTTACATTATTCCAATCACTTGCTTGGATATTTTCTACCATTCCCATCATATGTATTTCTTTTATGGATTTTCCTGGGTTTTTGGTAGCTCTGCTTCTTCTTTGCGTAGTATTTTTCTTTTGGAGTTTTTGAGGAACTCATTGAATCTCTTCTCACCGTCCTTTCAGCGCACTCAACAATTTTCCTTTTTCCTTTTCTTTTATAACCAAGGCCAATTTGCTTGTTATGGTGCTTTGGAGTGAATGTGTGTGCAACATTTAGAGTTTTGTATTTTTCGGACTCTTCATGGCTTGAAGATCCTTTTTCCAAAATTACTTTTGAGGTTTGACATAGCACGGAGGAATTAAATCTAAGCTGTCTTGTCTCCACATTCTCTTTGACTCATAATAAGATCATCCAATGATTTAGATGCCTTAGTGAATGAGGTAATAACATTTTTGAGGTCATTCTCCTCTTCTCTATAGCGGCAATTTACTGCTATTAATTTAGCATTCTCGGCCTTTAAACTTTCATTCTCCTCGGCTATTTGACTTAGAGTACTCGGCTCCTTAGTCGGCTTTGAGTTTTGACTCTTGAGTAGGCTGTTTTCCTCATTTAATAGTGTGTGTGAGGATTTAATGTGTTCAAAATCTTTCATCATTTTGCCTAATGAATCATAAAGATTAGTGGGTGATGAAGTGTGTGTGTCACGCTATCACTATCACTAGAGTCGATTTTGATGAGTTAGAGTGTACCTCATCTTCTTGGTCGGAGTTGATCTTGTTCTTTGGCCATCAAGCGGATCGTGGCTTCTTCTTCAGTCACTTGAGTAGTCGGCTTCATCTGCTCTCTGAATCACCGTCTCTCTTGACTTGGGCTTTTTTTAATCTCTGCCCATCATTGCCTTTTTCTTTTCTTGTCTTCTTTCTCACAAGACCTTTCTTTCTCAAATGAACTCCTCGGCCTTTTATAGTGATCTTTCAAAAATTTGCCCGTTGAAGAGATATGCTTATTTTTGAAAGTCACTTGCGTCGTTGGCTTGTCTTGTTGCGATTCTTGGAATTGCCATTTCCTCGTATGAATTGTTCTTTCACCTTTTCGGAGTTCGACACGGTGTAGTGCTTCCCATTGTTCATTCCTTTTGCACGCTTCTGGGATGAGCACTCGAGAAAGGTGATATGGAGATATTACTTGATTAAGTAATTCTCTAGATTTACGTACAACGGATCTTTTCTGATTATCTCGACTTGATCAATTTCTTTGCTTTCCCCGGTGACTTAGAGTCGACTTCCAATCATGGATGACTCTTGTCACTTTAACTTGAGACTTGGCTTTTCTCGAGTTGACTTGACCGATACTCCACTCAGTATCTCACCGCTTCTTGATAGAGTTCCGTCTACTCTTCTTTGCCATACTCGGTTGTCTCGCAATGAGTCTCTTCCTTCTAGTCTCCAGTTGTCTTCTTGCATGTTTGGGTATGGTGACTTAACTCAGCTTGGCCAGCTCTATTTATTACAATGCATTTTACAACAAGAATTGGGGTGCCAACTTCCTATTCTAAGTTTTACATGGCATTCATCAAAATCTAAACAATAAATTTCCTAACAAATGTATTATATTTTCAATACTATCAACAATAAAGTCATTTCAAATTCCAATATTTTTTAGGGTTTAAAAAGTTAAACAATTGTTAGAATTATTAGAGGAATTAAACAAAAATCTTGTTTCATATTTAGCAACATAATTTTAGGGAAAAATAAAATATTTCAAAAAATAAAAATTATTCTATATTTATATATGTACCTATATCATAAAAATATCAAACAAACAACTTAATATCTAACAGTCAATATGTACAACTTTAAAAGTTGAATATCAAAATACACTGATAAATATTAAAAAAATCTATTAATATGAAAAGTATGTTAATAAAAAAAAGAAGTATATTTCTATTTACATTATTATGAATATAATTTTATATTAAATACATTTTTTGTTTCTTCTTTCATGAATATATATAATTATAACACTATGTTATTGATAAATATAATATATATAAATAATATTTGGATACATATTTTGAGATATTATCTTCAATTAAAATAAATATTTTTGATTGTATATAATTATGAAGAAATGAGATAAGCTCAAATATAAACTATACATATTTATAGATAGTCAAAATACATGAATATGCAAATGATGTCCAGTAGCTCAAATGCATAATTTTTAAATCCCATTATAAAATAATGAGTAAATGTATCATATATGTTTATGTTCTAGATTTGTTAGGTTTATAAATTTTGTAGGTCTTTATAATCGATTGTATAAGTTTTTTCTGTTGAATGAAACTAATAGATTGTGAAAAAATGTTAAAAAAATCGAGGTAAGTTGAAGTACATTGAAGCCTAATTTGATTTGTTTAATTGAAATTAGTCTTTTACTCATGGGATGCACGAGGTGTTTATCTAGGGGTGTCAATTGGGTTGGGTTCTGGTTCGTGGATCTGAATATGTCAACCCGAACCGCCATGTTAATTAATTGTGTAAAAAAATTTGAACCGGAACTCGACTTATTTATTTCATAAGTAACCCAAACCAGACATGTTTAACCCGTTTAATAAAATTATTTTACGTATATTTGACAATTTAACCTAAATACATTTAAATGTTTTAAAATCAATTACCTTGACACTATTGAATCAATAAAAAATATTACATTTCACGACATGCAAAAAGAATAAATAATTACATAAATAATATAACGTACTAATCATATTTTGAAGACAACACACATAGAGACATCCAAAATAATAACAACATACATAGGTTTTAGAATTTAAGTTTTAATGATATGTCTTATTTTTTTGTTTTTTCTTATAATTTATTATTTACTTAGATTTCTTTTAAACTCACAAACGGGTTAAACATGTTAAATGTGTCATAGTAAGTTGACCTAAACCCTACTTGTTTAATTGGAGGTTTATTCGGGTTCGACCCAATTTTATTCTGGACCCATGAAGTCTGTATCCTTACCTATTAATTTCGTATTAGGTTAGTGTTGGATTTGCATGTCGAGTCCGAAATTGCCACCCTATGTATATATATGAAGCCTCCAGGTTTTTTACTGTAACATGTACATTTTTCTAAATAGTTCTATGAATTGTATCTCATGTATTTAATAATTTTAAAACATCATAATATTTTATTGATTTCGTGAAGTCAAAACAAAATTATCATACCTCGAAATCAGTAAAAAAACGCATTCAAGAAGACTATGTATTTGTTGATCTTCGAAAACTTATTTTCATATAACTGCACAAAGGCGCAACTTCATTGCTCATTTCGTTTTAGTCATGTTTCAATTCTTAATAAATGTGAGAATTGGTGTCATACTTTTTTTAAGGTTGTAAATTCAGATGCATTTTTTTCTCCAAACTTGTTCGTATTTGTAAATTAAGGGCAGAGATTTTTGGAAAAAATGATCATGCAATAAATACAAAACCAAATATGAGAATTGATTACAGTAATTAAAGAAACAAGAGACAACAAAATATAGTTTTGGCAATATTATTTATTATATTTATTTTGTTGGAGATACTTTTTTCTTGGATTTTGTCAAGTATTTATTTATTAACATTATTAAGTCAAATTTTAATTTTTTTTGAAATTTTCTTGTGGGACTTTATTGTATTATTTGGATCTTTTAATTATTATGTTCTATTCAGTCTCACATTTGGTATTTTCCAAACTGTGTTACCACAAACTATATTTTTTTTTAAAAAAATAGTTATTGCAAAAAGTCTAAAATTTGAATAAATAATTACAATAAAAAATAATTAATTTGATTATAAAACATATGATTAAATAATAAAAAATAATTATTATAAACTACAAAAAAGAAAAACACTTTAAATACAAAAAATATTTGGTTGTGTTGTGAATTGTATGTATTTATAAAAGATATTTATTTCTAAGAAAGTAAAAGTTTGAAAAAGTTTTAAATTTCCAATATTGAGTTATTAATATATTGTATTTTCAATACAATCAATAATAAAGTTATTTCAAATTTCAATATTTTTTAGGATTTAGAAAGATGAACAATTGTCAAAATTCTTAATAGAATTAAACAAAAATCATTTTTATATTTAGCAACACAATATTAGGGGAAAATAAAATATTTTTAAAAATAAGAACTATTTTTTTATATATATTCATATATATAAAAACATATCAAATAGAAAAATTCATATCTAATTCCAAATATACATCTTTGAAACTTGAATGTCAAAAGTACGTTGATATATATAAATATAATTTCTATTAACATGAAAAGTACGTTAATATATATAATACTATTATTCATATAATTTCATCTTAAGTAAATCTTAATTTTCTTCTTACATAAATATATATAATGCTATGTATATATTTGTGTGTAATATATAATATATGGATACATATTTTGTGATATTTTATTCAATTAAAATGATTTTTTTAATTTAATTTAATCGATTTAAATACAATTCTATATAGTTATTACGAAATGAGCTAAGCCTAAATAACAACAATACATATATCATAAATAGTCAAAATACATGAATATACAAATTGATGTCAAATATCTCAATGCATAATTTTTAAAGCTCATTACAAAATAATGAGTAAATATTTATTAATTTTTTTATTTATTATTTTTTTATTGTATATATGTAATATTAGTGTCAAACTGAAGATCATAAAAAAATAAAATTAGATATATTATACTTAAAAAATGAATCAAAAACTAAAAAAATATTAAATTAAAAAAGTATAATAATTAATGCAACACACACACAGATTTGGAAAGCTAATTTCACATAATTCTATTTTCTATATCATTTTAAAAAGTTATTTGTTAAAGAAAGTTGACTATAAAAAACGATGAAAATATTTGTTACTTCTTAATTTTACACAAATTTTTTATTACTTTTTATAATAACTAAAAATGGGTGTGAAAAGTTCGATTTACTATTTTGAGAGACTTATATATATATATATATATAGGGATGGGATCTCATGTGGCAGCCTCTTACCATGTGGCGGTGTGGACGGATCTCATCCCTACATCCTAAAAAATCAATGGCTTAGATTAGCCCTTCAAAACACCATTTTATAATTAATTTTAATATCAAAAGGGCATTTCAGTAATCTACAAAAAACGCCTAAATTAATACCATAATTAAGAACCTAAAATCAAGGGATTCTCTTGATTGCAATCTTGCCAAAACAAACTAAACGTTAATTTAGGAACAGAAACAAGCGTTCTCTATCATCTTCTTCATTCTTCCTTCATCCAAAATTCAGCAACCAGACCAATTTTGACGTCCCAAAAAACACAGAAAAGAAAACCTACAGTCGAAAAAAAAAAGAGCACAAAAACCTTTCGAAAATGGGCGACGAGTTCGATGAATCACAACATGATGAAGTGTTGGCGGACAAGCCTGATGAAAGCTGGGTTTCAGATGCTTTTTTTCCTGGTATGTGTGTTTATGTTTCAAAAAATCGCGCAATATCCTTATTCATCCTGTAGATGTTTTATTTAGAAATATGGAATCATAATTGATGGTTATGTTAGTGTAAAGAAATGTACAGAGATGTACATTAGATATAAGATTGGTGTACACATATATTTAATATTGTGAAGCCCCGATTTTTCCGAAGCTATTAGTTGAACCTTATTGTTGTTTATACTTTTGATTGACTATTTTACCGCGTCATTTTGACGGGTAATTATTAATAATATATACATTTTGTATTTTATTTCATTTTATTTTATTACTTGTGATCATGATCATCATTAATTCTATTCCTCATTTATGATCACTTGATTGATCATTATTACTATTTTTGTATTTATTACTCACCTTAGAATTTTAATAGACTATTTATTTTAGAGACTTTTACCTTATAGAATTAAGATGTTGATTTAGATTAAGTGATCATGAGACTTACAAGTGATCAAGGAAATCACTAATTATTTTGGAGATTGATATATTTCATCTATTATCATCAAAATTGGGACAAAAAAAAATATATGGAATTACCATTTTACCCTCATAATGGACGGCCATGGTGGATATTTTGGGATAAAAATATCATCCAACTCTTGTACACATACACCATATATTAGTCATCTTGTGTATAATTATATCATTAATTCAAACATTATACACATCATCTTATACATCAATTCTTTATTACTATTTCCCCCAACTTATTCCCACTTAACAAACATTCTTCTTATTCCTCTCAAATTCAAATTGACCCACACTTTGACTTGCATTTTTGTCTCCATGCAAGAGACAAATTACAAGACACAATTTGATCAAAATTTCCCCTCCCTCTCTCTCATACTACACGGCCATTATGGCAATTTTTGCACAAAATTTTCATTTCATTCTCATCAACACATTCTAATACTCAAAGCCTTCTCCTCCTTCTCTCTAAAAACTCCCAACATCTCTCTACTCTTCTTCTTACTTTCTTCTTCCATACTTAGAAAAAAAAATCAACATTTTCCTCCTCATACATCATAAAAATCGAACCACTATACTAAAAGGTAAGAAATTTTAGCTTCAATCCATTTTTGGATATCACATTGTTCATCTCTTCCACCTTCTTAACTTAAGTTTAAATTTGGTTTTGGAGGTACATTTAGAAGACTTGAAGGTTAGAGCTTGGCAATATTTTGAAGAAGGACCTCAAGCTTGAAGAAGAAAATAGTAGAGAAAATTTGACTACAAGGTAATAATTGTGCACTAGACCCCTTCTTTCCTACTCTTCCTATTTTTTTTCAAAATTTTAACACCCCTTTTCATTTTTGAGAAATAGGGGCTGACCTTAGGAGATTTTTGGAGTTGAGCCAAATTTCCAATTTTTGAGCTTCAACTAGTCTCCAAACATCTACTACACAAGGTAAAGTGTAGTCCTTTTCATTTTCTTAATTCCTTCTTTTCTCCTTAATTTTTCTCTCATTTTTCTAACTCCAAATTTTGATATTTTCTTGACTTAGGGGCTGACCTAAGAAGCCTCATCCAAAAATTGTGAAATTATCCTTTTATTTCACAATTTCCAAAATTAAGGTGGGTGGAAAAATTATTTTTTCCAACTTTTAGGTGTTTTATTAAAATGCATGTAGAAAATTTGATCATGAGCCTTGAGATATATATAATCTATGTATTTCATGTCAATTTTATATATCAAATCATAAAAATTCTCAAGAGTTGCTTAAAATTACTATTTATTGAATTTTAGGTGCATGCATGTACACTTTAATGCTTTAATTGATGAATTATTGTATGTATTGGACATGCATGTGTATGATCTTTAAAATCTATGTTTTGGATGACTTATAACCTGGAAAAGTCGAGCATAATTGATTAAATTTCAATTTTGGACTTAAAAATGCAAAAATGGAAAGTTGGTGGACTAAATTGCAAGAAAATAAAAGCTAAAGGACCCCTCTGCAAATTTCGAAATTTGGGACTGTACTCAGGTTCAAAAATGACTTTTGGACATTTTAATAATGTTTTAAGAGTTTTAAGATAAATAAAATCAACCTTTAAAAGCCCAAGGACTAGATTGTAAAATTTTGAAAGTTTAAGGGCTACTTTGCAATTTTAAAAACTGTACCAGACCTAAACTTTATAAATTGAAATTTTTACTTTTAAGTTACTGGGAATCCCATATTTTACAAGTATTCCAAAAAATCCAAGTGGTTAGGGCTTGGAAAACAATTTTACTAAAAATGAGGGACTAATGTGAAAATATTAAACTTGAGGACCCAAATGAAATTTCCAGGACTTATGCAGCCCATGCACCTGGAAATACTAACTTAACTATAACTTAATTGTATTTTGGACCCAAGGTTCAAATTTCATAACAATTGGACCCCTAAAAGCCTTAAAGGCAATTATTTTAAAATGGGACAAAAATAATATTTTCTAAAGTTGAAGGACCTACACATATTGCTTTTAAAAACTGCTTTTGTCCCAATATCCTACCAACCTTAGTGACATTTTCCAACTGGAATCACATTAAAAGCCCTTCCGGTTTGTGAGTTCGAATTTTAAAACTTAAGGTCCGAATTGACAATTTTTACAAATTTGGGGCCAATATGAGATTTTTATAAAAACTCGACCATAAAACTTTAAAACCTGAATCTCTGGACAATTTGGAGAATTTAGGAACTGACCTCATAATTTTTCAAGGTCGGGATATTTAATTATTCACTTTTAACCCCAAAAGTGTTGGTTTTTTTACAAACGGGGCTAAATTACAATTTTTCTTTTATAAAGGACCTAACTCAAATTATTTTCTCTTTTACTAAAATAGCCCTGGACTCTCTGAAATTGAGATTTAATTTAAATAGTTACCTTCCCAAAAACCCCTAACTTATCGGATCAATTTGACCGAATACCCGATCGCGAGCGACTTCCCCGCCTTTGCTAATTGATTCTATAACGGGACTTATGTTCCACCCAATCTTTCAAGATATCGAAGGTTGCTTATCCTCCCGATAATCATCTTCATCCAAAACTCCACCAACGCCATAATTGCCACTCGCGTTTTCCAAAAATTTTCCTAAACTTCTTCCCAAATCAATAATACTCATTGCCTGGTTGACTACCCGTAATTGTAATTACTTTCTGCTGAGTCAACTTGGTGTGTCGAGCTCACAATGACTCGGAATGGATACGCCGGGATGGAACCGGGCAGCTCGGCTGCTATTCCACTCTTCCCCCCCATCGTCCTAATCCCGCAACCGAGGGACGGAGTTTGTCCAAGGGAAGCGGGTCGTAGTTCGAGGTATAATCATGATTATGACAGATCCGAGCCTCGCCCGCCCTCATCGGGATTTTGTCTTTGCCTACGGAGCGATAAGGTGCCGGTCTTGGACCATCTTGACCGGGAGTTACAAGGTAGAACGAAGGAATCGTTGTCCGATCCACACGATTCTCGAGTTATCGTCCCGCTTTTGGTTGGCGTTACATTCCCGCACGCAACCGCTACCTGCTTTGCATTGGTTGGCGCTACAAGTCCGTCTTTAACCATTAATTGCCTTGCATAGGATTGGCGTTACACTTCCGCACGCAATCCTACCGTCTTGATCAGTATCACATAGTGCCTGTGTGACCATGAACTATTTTCTTAAATCGTATAATTATATTACTCAAATAATTTATCATGACGCTTGTGAATCGTGTGTGAAACCATGCATCATACTCATGCGTTTTCATATAACTGTTTTCTCACATTAACTATTACGCCACACTCGCACACGATCACCCCATCCACCGAGATTTTTGTCTCATCCCCCGTTTTTTCTAACCTTAGATGAGGATTTCGCCGGGGATCTTTGAACCGACTGGATTGAGACCTTGTACTACGCTTGTTGGATTTCTCGTATCTTGTTGTTGATCGGACTCTTTTCTTATTATGTTTTTGTTGGACTTTTGTATCCTAATCAATTCGGGTTTGTAATTGAGGGCGTATGATCCTCGACTTTAAGTTACTACCTTGTTGAATTTCGGGTTGTAATTTGGATGTTGGAATGTAGACTTTAAGTGATAACTTGTATCCGTTATTTATTTCACGCTATTTAGACTCTGTCTTATTGGGTTCTCATTGGTATTGTCCGGAATGTTAGTCCGTTTGTATTTAAGTTGTGAATCGTTCGTCGCGTCCCGTTTGGGGCGTGACGATGAAGTGGTATCGAGCTCGGCTAGTAAGATGGAAACTTACACCGAGCCGACCCGAGGATAGGACCTCGATCCGTGTTTTGGGTAGTACTGCGACTTGACCAATTAAGTGTGAAATCGATTTCAAATTGGCATATAAACCGTCTTATTGATATTTGAACTAAGTTAGAATGCATACTTTGAGATTCATAATCATACTTGTCTGGACTTAGTTGATTTTGACTGTTTCTTTACTCGTTCTTCCTTATTCTTTCTTATCTCTCCTCTACCTTTGGTGATCCGCCTTAGTTTGTTTTATCGAGGATGGAGCCGCGCCTACGTGGTGGGATGTATTCCATGCCCGTCTTTGAGCGGGAATATTACCGGCACCGATGATTCATTGCACCGGAAAGCCAACGCACGACCACGAACTAGTCCAGAGCGCCAACGCAATGAGACTGACTCGGCGCTTGGCGATAAGCGAAGATGAGAAGAACGAATCGACCACCGTCATCAAGGACCGCGATAACACCATAAGAGCGCGGGAGGACCAAATCTGAGTATCCAGGAGCGCCTGGATAACATGAGGGAGAAAATGAAGAGGACGGCGACGATCGCGAAATGGGAGATTGATGCCCGTCTATCATCGTAGTCTTGCCGATCGCTTGAGGAGGCCCTCATCAAGCGATGACAAATCATTGAGGACCTTACACACAAAGCCCTATCTCGAGAGGGACGCCGCACTAGAGGTCGCTTAGCGCTAATGCTCGGCCATTGCCGCGCCCGAGGCGAACTCCGTACTCGATCCCGAGGAGGATCCCGAGGAGGATCCCGAGGAGGATCCCGAGGAGGATCCCGAGGAGGATCCCGAGGAGGATCCCGAGGAGGATCGGTCGACATTGGAGAGCGGAGGCTGCTCCACTCGATGAGGCTCGGGGATTTGAGCAAAGGTTGGACTTTGTGGATTGGCCGAGGGTTGAGGCGCCGCCTCAACCCGACCCACCCGATCATAGACATAGGCGAGCGATGATGATGGCGATCTCACCGATTAGCTAGCGATTTTCTCATTGTACTTTTGTTGTTGTAGTTTGTGTAATCCAATGTTGTACTGTCATTATTGTACTAGATTCGATGTATTTTGATTCTATGTATCCGACTTAGTATTCTCAATTGATGTACTTGGGTGTATTCAATTTTATATTAATGGATACGCCTTTTGCCATTTACTCAAATGTCTTGTGTTGATGTTACTATCCTGCGGTATCTTTTACTTTTGTGCGCGAATAATTATTGTATTCATTTACTCGCAAATCGCAACTAACGCTCCAAGATACGAGAATGGCGTAACATCGAGGGCGTGGGAGACCTCGCCGCGTTCCACGAGGAGACGACGATGTACCCAGGGGACCGGTACCTCTCCGGAATTACCACCACCTCCTCCACTCGCTGCAGAGACAATCTGACCGCACAAGCATTACAAAGAAATCTTGGTGTTTATGAGGCAACAGTGCGAGCCTCAACCCCGTGCTCCCGAACCCGCCCGAGAGGCGAACGATCGCACATTGGAGCGATTCCCGCGTTCGACCCACCAACCTTCCCGGGAGAGCCTGACGATGTGAAAGCGGAAGAATGGATAGAGAAGTTGGAAAACATCTTCAATGCTCTTCAATACTCCGACGAGCAGAGAGTCACACTCGCCGTATTTCGCCTAGAATCAATTTGCTAGACCGTGGTGGAGGGCGGTTGAAAGGAGATGGGAACAGACCGAGTAATCGAACATGGGGAAATTTCTTGGCTGAGTTCAATGAACAAGATATTCCCAGTCGTGAAGGAAGCACGCCGGGATGAATTTCATAGATTGAGGCAAGGGAACCCGACTCGCGGCTCAAGATGAGTCAATTTCACCGATTGTCCAAGTATGCTCTGGGGACAATCGATCAAGAGGATAATCTTTACAAGTTCACTCGAGGATTGAAACGAACTTGAAATGATTCTTGCCGATCGTTGAATCGCAACCTACTCACCATGCGTAAAGGCGACTCTCGCATTGAGTCGATCAACCGTATTGGGCATGATTCAGAGAGTAGGCCATCGAATGCTTTTAAGAGGCCACCGGGGACAACCATCTAAACCGCTGCTAAGTTTGAAGGGACCTAAGTTAATAGGACAGACAAAGGAAAGAGACCCCGGTATCAAGGAAAGCCGGTCGAATGTACGCATTGCCGTAAACCGACATACTTTGCCGACAATCGGCCGGCGTAAACAAGGAAGGTGTTTGCGCTGGGCGAATCGGCACTCACCGCAAGATTGCCCGGGTACAATGACCGATCCAAACCAACGCAACCACGGAAGCGAAACGCCAGGTAATCGGGCAAGGATGCCCGCCGAGCATTTGCACTAGCCGGACAAGAGGCTCCTGAGGCAACAGACGTGGTGGAAGGTACGCTTCTAGTATCTAACCACTACGCTAAAATATTGTTCGACCGGATCAACGCATTCATTTGTTGCACCGCATTTTGTACACAAACCGCATGCATGCATGGAACATATGCCTATATGCTTAGAAGTGTCAACTCCTATGGGTGCGAGTCGATAACGATATTATCTTTAATGCATGCGAAGTTAAGATTCTTTGAGATAAACTTTCCTGCCGATTTGATCTTATTACCTATATCCGAATACGACATAATATTGGGAATGAATCGGTTATCACACCGTGCACAAATGGATTGCCATAACAAGTCCATTAAGCTATGTGAACCTGGAAAACCCGGGTGGAGATTTCGGAAGGGCACGAGTTAAGATTGCCCCAATCATTTCAAAGAATGAAAGCGAGAAGGGCGATCACTAGAGGGGCTCGGGGGTATTTGGCGTTTGTAATTAACAAACCCAAGGTTTGAGATACAAATCAACCAAGTACCTATAGTATCGGATATACGGACGTATTTCCACAAGAACTCACCACTGTCCCTCCGGATAGGGAAGTCGAGTTCACCATCGTGTTGCTGCCAGGATCGCCCGATTGCCGTAACACCGTATAGAATGGCTCCTCTTGAGTTACAAGAGTTGAAAACGCAATTACAAAATCGATGGATGTGGGATTTATCCGACCGAGTACGTCTCCGTGGGGAGCACTCTGTCTTTGTTCGTCAAAAAGAAGGATGGCACATTAAGACTATGTATAGATTATCGTGGACTTAATAGTGTGACCATCAAGAACAAATATCCCCCCCGAGGATAGACGAACTATTTGATCAACTTCAAGGAGCAACGGTGTACTCAAGTTTGATTTACAACAAGGATATTACCAACTGAAAATCCGAAGGAGACATTTCCAAAACGCATTTCAAACCCGATATGGACACTACGAGTTTGTAGTAATGCCTTTCGGTCCGAATGCACCAATGCGCATTTATGGACTCGATGCATCGAGTCTTCCAACCTTATTTGGATCAATTCGTAGTGATATTCATTGATGACATACTTGTATACTCAAAGTCTAGAGAAGAGCACCTAACGTCACCAAAATCGCTTTTTAGAGACACTACGAGCATAAGTTCGTATGCTAAATTCAGCAAGTGCGAATTTTGCTTAGTGAAGTCGCATTCTTGGGACATATAGTATCCGCACCGGGATTGCAAGTAGATCCTTCGAGAGGTCATAAAGTGGTTGAATGGAAACAACCCGAGTCGTAGAAAAATCGAAGTTTCTAGACTAGCCGGATATTATCGAAGATTCATCCAGGACTTCTCTAAGATAGCCGGACCACTCACTCGATTAACCGGACCTGCAAGTCAAGTTTGAGTGGAACGACAAGTGCGAGACAAGTTTCCGGAGTCAAGAAACGACTTACTACGGCTCGATCTTAGCCCTTCCAAAGGGAACAAAACTTTGTCGTCTACAAATGATGCATCAAAAGAAGGACTAGGAGCGTGCACTAAATGCGGGAAGGAAAGGTTATCGCTTATGCATCACGAAAGCTCAAGCCGTATGAGGCCAATTACCCAACGCATGACTGGAATTGGCAAATAGTTTTCGCATTGAAGAAATGGAGACACTATCTCTACGGAGCAACATTTACGGTTTTCACGGATCATAAGAGCTTGAAGTATCTATTCTCCCGGAAAGATCTCAACTCGAGGCAACGGAGATGGATGGAGTTGATTGAGGACTATCACTTTGATATTCAATACCATCCAGAAAAGCTAACGTCGTAGCGCGCTCTAAGTAGAAAGGCGAGCTTAGCGGACTTATGATTCGAGAATGGGAATCATTAAAGGAGCCGAGCAATTGGAATCGACGAGAACCAATACTCGCATTTCATGTGCTAACATTTCGATTACACCCAATCTACTTGAGTGAGATCAAAGAAGCACAAGAAAAAGATACACATCTTCAAAAACAAGGAGAAGATACTTAAAGGAGAAAGATCGTAATTCTCGCAGGAAGATGGAGTTATCGGTTCCTAATCGAGTGTGTGTACCAAATGACGAATGTTAGGAATAAAATCCTAACAGAGGCACACCGTTCAAAATACACTATACATCCCGGAGGAAACAAGATGTATAAAGATTTGAAACGGTTATTGGTGGGTAAACCGAAGAACCAGGTAGCGGAATTCGTTCTGCGAGATGTTTGACTTGCCAACGAGTAAAAGCGAGAACACCAACGACCATCCGGTTTACTACAACCGTTGAGAATTCCCGTGGAAATGGGAACATATAACAATGGACTTCGTGGACGGATCTACCAAGGACCGAAGAGGCCAGGACGCTATCCGGGTAGTTGTAGACCCGACTCACGAAATCGCACACTTTTTACCCATCAAGAAAACCGATAGCTTGCGTAAAACTTGCATGATTTATATCCGAGAAATCATTCGATTGCATGGAGTACCGGTCGATATAGTATCCGACAGAGACCCGAGGTTTGTCTCCAGTTTTGGAAGTGCTTACACGAGGAATTGGGTACCTCACTAAGTTTCAAAGACAAAGAAGACATCCACAAACCGATGGATGATCAGAGCGAACAATTCAAACCCTTGAAGATATGTTGCCCGCACTGCTGGACTTTCAAGGAAGTTGGGATTCGCACTTACCATTAGCCGAGTTCGCCTACAATAACGCTTATCAAGCCACGATTGGGATGGCACCCTATGAGGCATTGTATGGGCGAAAATGTAGATCCCACTACATTGGGAGATTGATGACCAATGGACTCCGAAAGAGAAACGAAAGTCGCCACTTGATTCCAAAGGTCGACTTAGTTCAGAGGCCATGGAGAAAGGTCAAGCTGATCAAGGAGCGGATTCGCACGGCTCCGTAGTCGCCAAAAGAGTTACGCGGACAAGAGAAGAAAGGATTTGGAATTTGAAGTCGGTGATGAAGTATTTCTTAGACTCTCACCACGGAAAGGATTGATCAATCCGAAGAAAGGAGGCAAATTGAGTCCGAGATATGTTGGACCTTACAAGATTTTACAGAGGATCGGGAAGTTAGCCTGCTGACTCGAGTTACCAGGCCACCATATGTAGGAATGCACGATGTATTCCACGTGTCGAGATCAAGAAGTATCAACCGGATCCCGAGCATATCATCACCGAGATACTCCTCCTCCACGGAAAATCTATCCTACACCGGGGCCAATCGGGATCATCGATCGCCAGATCGACAATTGCGTAAGAGAGAAATTCCGATGGTTAAAGTGGTGTGGCAAAACCACAACCGAGACGAAGACGCAACGTGGGAAATGGAAGATGACATAAGGAATCAATATCCCGAACTATTCTGAAGAGAATTTGGGGACCAAATTCTTTTAAGGAGGGGAGGATGTGAAGCCCCGATTTTTCCGAAGCTATTAGTTGAACCTTATTGTTGTTTATACTTTTGATTGACTATTTTACCGCGTCATTTTGACGGGTAATTATTAATAATATATACATTTTGTATTTTATTTCATTTTATTTTATTACTTGTGATCATGATCATCATTAATTCTATTCCTCATTTATGATCACTTGATTGATCATTATTACTATTTTTGTATTTATTACTCACCTTAGAATTTTAATAGACTATTTATTTTAGAGACTTTTACCTTATAGAATTAAGATGTTGATTTAGATTAAGTGATCATGAGACTTACAAGTGATCAAGGATATCACTAATTATTTTGGAGATTGATATATTTCATCTATTATCATCAAAATTGGGACAAAAAAAAATATATGGAATTACCATTTTACCCTCATAATGGACGGCCATGGTGGATATTTTGGGATAAAAATATCATCCAACTCTTGTACACATACACCATATATTAGTCATCTTGTGTATAATTATATCATTAATTCAAACATTATACACATCATCTTATACATCAATTCTTTATTACTATTTTCCCCAACTTATTCCCACTTAACAAACATTCTTCTTATTCCTCTCAAATTCAAATTGACCCACACTTTGACTTGCATTTTTGTCTCCATGCAAGAGACAAATTACAAGACACAATTTGATCAAAATTTCTCTCCTCTCTCTCATACTACACGGCCATTATGGCAATTTTTGCACAAAATTTTCATTTCATTCTCATCAACACATTCTAATACTCAAAGCCTTCTCCTCCTTCTCTCTAAAAACTCCCAACATCTCTCTACTCTTCTTCTTACTTTCTTCTTCCATACTTAGAAAAAAAAATCAACATTTTCCTCCTCATACATCATAAAAATCGAACCACTATACTAAAAGGTAAGAAATTTTAGCTTCAATCCATTTTTGGATATCACATTGTTCATCTCTTCCACCTTCTTAACTTAAGTTTAAATTTGGTTTTGGAGGTACATTTAGAAGACTTGAAGGTTAGAGCTTGGCAATATTTTGAAGAAGGACCTCAAGCTTGAAGAAAAAATAGTAGAGAAAATTTGACTACAAGGTAAGAATTGTGCACTAGACCCTTCTTTCCTACTCTTCCTATTTTTTTCAAAATTTTAACACCCCTTTTCATTTTTGAGAAATAGGGGCTGACCTTAGGAGATTTTTGGAGTTGAGCCAAATTTCCAATTTTTGAGCTTCAACTAGTCTCCAAACATCTACTACACAAGGTAAAGTGTAGTCCTTTTCATTTTCTTAATTCCTTCTTTTCTCCTTAATTTTTCTCTCATTTTTCTAACTCCAAATTTTGATATTTTCTTGACTTAGGGGCTGACCTAAGAAGCCTCATCCAAAAATTGTGAAATTATCCTTTTATTTCACAATTTCCAAAATTAAGGTGGGTGGAAAATTATTTTTCCAACTTTTAGGTGTTTTATTAAAATGCATGTAGAAAATTTGATCATGAGCCTTGAGATATATATAATCTATGTATTTCATGTCAATTTTATATATCAAATCATAAAAATTCTCAAGAGTTGCTTAAAATTACTATTTATTGAATTTTAGGTGCATGCATGTACACTTTAATGCTTTAATTGATGAATTATTGTATGTATTGGACATGCATGTGTATGATCTTTAAAATCTATGTTTTGGATGACTTATAACCTGGAAAAGTCGAGCATAATTGATTAAATTTCAATTTTGGACTTAAAAATGCAAAAATGGAAAGTTGGTGGACTAAATTGCAAGAAAATAAAAGCTAAAGGACCCTCTGCAAATTTCGAAATTTGGGACTGTACTCAGGTTCAAAAATGACTTTTGGACATTTTAATAATGTTTTAAGAGTTTTAAGATAAATAAAATCAACCTTTAAAAGCCCAAGGACTAGATTGTAAAATTTTGAAAGTTTAAGGGCTACTTTGCAATTTTAAAAACTGTACCAGACCTAAACTTTATAAATTGAAATTTTTACTTTTAAGTTACTGGGAATCCCATATTTTACAAGTATTCCAAAAAATCCAAGTGGTTAGGGCTTGGAAAACAATTTTACTAAAAATGAGGGACTAATGTGAAAATATTAAACTTGAGGACCCAAATGAAATTTCCAGGACTTATGCAGCCCATGCACCTGGAAATACTAACTTAACTATAACTTAATTGTATTTTGGACCCAAGGTTCAAATTTCATAACAATTGGACCCCTAAAAGCCTTAAAGGCAATTATTTTAAAATGGGACAAAAATAATATTTTCTAAAGTTGAAGGACCTACACATATTGCTTTTAAAAACTGCTTTTGTCCCAATATCCTACCAACCTTAGTGACATTTTCCAACTGGAATCACATTAAAAGCCCTTCCGGTTTGTGAGTTCCGAATTTTTAAAACTTAAGGTCCGAATTGACAATTTTTACAAATTTGGGGCCAATATGAGATTTTTATAAAAACTCGACCATAAAACTTTAAAACCTGAATCTCTGGACAATTTGGAGAATTTAGGAACTGACCTCATAATTTTTCAAGGTCGGGATATTTAATTATTCACTTTTTAACCCCAAAAGTGTTGGTTTTTACAAACGGGGCTAAATTACAATTTTTCTTTTATAAAGGACCTAACTCAAATTATTTTATCTTTTACTAAAATAGCCCTGGACTCTCTGAAATTGAGATTTAATTTAAATAGTTACCTTCCCAAAAACCCCTAACTTATCGGATCAATTTGACCGACAATACCCGATCAGCGAGCGACTTCCTCCTTGCTAATCGATTCTATAATCGGACTTATGTTCCACCCAATCTTTCAAGATATCGAAGGTTGCTTATCCTCCCGATAATCATCTTCATCCAAAAACTCCACCAACGCCATAATTGCCACTCGCGTTTTCCAAAAATTTTCCTAAACGCTTCCCAAATCAATAATACTGATTGCTGGTTGACTACCAGAATTGTAATTACTTTCCGCTCGAGTCAACTTGGTGTGTCGAGCTCACAATCGGAATGGATACGTCGGGGATGGAACCGGCAGCTCGGCTGCTATTCCACTCTTCCGCCCCATCGTCCTAATCCCGCAACCGAGGGACGGAGTTTGTCCAAGGAAGCGGGTCGTAGTAATCGAGGTATAATCATGATTATGACAGATCCGAGCCTCGCCCGGCTCTCGGGATTTTGTCTTTGCCTACGGAGCGATAAGGTGCCGGTCTTGGACCATACTTGACCGGGAGTTACAAGGTAGAACGAAGGAATCGTTGTCCATCCACACGATTCGAGTTATCGTCCCCGCTTTTGGTTGGCGTTACATTCCCCGCACGCAACCGCTTACTTTTGCATTGGTTGGCGCTACAAGTCCGTGCGCAACCATTAATTGCTTTGCATAGATTGGCGTTACACTTCCGTACGCAATCCTACTGTTTTGATCAGTATCACATAGTGCTGTGTGACCATGAATCTGCTTTTCTTAAATCAGATAATTATATTACTCAAATAATTTATCATGACGCTTGTGAACTGCGTGTGAAACCATGCATCATACTCATGCGTTTTCATATAATCTGTTTTCTCACATTAACTATTACGCCACACTACATTACCCATCACCCCATCCACTGAGATTTTTGTCTCATCCCCTTTGTTTTCTAACCTTAGATGAGGATTTCGCGGGGATGCTTTGAACCGACTGGATTGAGACCTTGTACTACGCTTGTTGGATTTCTTGTATCTTGTTGTTGATCGGACTCTTTTCTTATTATGTTTTTGTTGGACTTTTGTATCCTAATCAATTCGGGTTTGTAATTGAGGGGTATGATCCTCGACTTTAAGTTACTACCTTGTTGAATTTCGGGTTGTAATTTGGATGTTGGAATGTAGACTTTAAGTGATAACTTGTATCATTATTTATTTCACGCTATTTAGACTCTGTCTTATTGGGTTCTCATTGGTATTGTCTGGAATGTTAGTCCGTTTGTATTTAAGTTGTGAATCGTTCGTCGCGTCCCGTTTGGGGCGTGACAAATATTGTGTACATATAAGCATGCAATATATATTGTGGGATGGTTGGGGTGATGATGAATCTTTTATGTGAAATCGTTGTATACACATATTACAAAATATATGCATGTATATCAATGTTTGGTGTATAGATATTTATGTTTTTGTGTTAATTTAAAATGTGATATGTGTTTGAATGTTTATTTGAAGCTATACATTAACATATATAGTTGTGTACAACAATCGGCAAACTTGTGTATTTGCAACATATTATGGTGTATATATACGAAAACTTTGGTGATTTAGAATGAGAACAAACAATGGTGTTCAAATAATTCTGTAGTAGTGTAAAAACATCTTATTTTCTTATACATATGCTTCAATATTGGTGTGATTAGTATAAACATTCAGTGTAAATTGTAAGATTTTTTATTTATGAAAATGTACGCTAATATTGAAACTATTGTGCATTTTGAAAAATATTTTTGTGTATACGTTTCACTTATTTGGTGTGCATATACTTTGCAGATACAAGTGATGAAACGTTCCAAAGACGCTTCGAAATACTAGAGCGCTGTAATATCACTCGAACACCAAATATTGGATACCTGAAGTTGAACAAGATAAAATACCGCGAGTGGGCATGCATTTTGCGAGTTGGGACAAGGGTGTGGAGTTTTATAGTAACTGCGTGCAAGCACGAAACTAAAGAGGAAATGTGGAACGTGGTGGCAAAATTGCATCTCACAACAATCGAACATGTCCAACAACCTACATAATACAACTACACTTTTCCCAAAGATTTTCAAATTTCGTAGAGTCCAAAAAAACTCACATCGATTTGACTTATGTTAAATGAACGCTCATTTATATTGTAATTGAATGTCATTTATATTATAATCGAATGCCATTTATATTCTAGTTTTACACCATTTTTTAGTCCATTTGACTTTAAATAAAAAAAAAATACCCTCAGAATCCTAAACACTTTTATGTTGTAATCGCTTATCTCGTTGATAATACGCAACTTTTCAAAGGATTACGATGACTTCCAAATAGTAAAAATAATTGTAGTGCTTCAACTAAAAATCGAAAAATATAGTAAATTTGTGATATATTGTGGTGTATATATATGAATACTTTGATGGTTTATAAGCAGTAAATTATGGTGTACACATAATTATATTATAGTATAATAAACTCTTGTTTTGGTATACATTGGTTTGACATTTCATGATAAGTGTGACATTCGTGCATTGTTACATTGAGTTCCAAAATAAAAAGTAATTATAGTACTTGAACACAAACCGCTTAATAATTATGCATACACACGATTCGTTAAAACATCAACTCGATAAATCTCCCCGAAAGTTCTTCAATGTTTATCCCAAAGAGCTCGAATCCCATTTCAATAACCGCTCTTGTCTCGATAATTATTGAGTCGAACCAATGCGGCCGATATAACATTGGGGACGGATCGGTCCTCGCTTTGGGCAATCGAATCTTTGAGCGCAGATTTTGCGCTCTTTCTCCTCGTTAACGTCGACCCCTCGTTCGGGATCGGGAAGCGGGTCTCTTCCTATTTTCTCTTGCCATCTAACATGTAATTTACAAAAGTTAAATAACACATCACATGACGCGTATAATAAGAAGATGGATAGAATATCGTGGGCACAAAAACACAATACCGTACTTATATGCCAAATTAACAAACAAAACACCAAAATATGAATGAAAAAACACAAAACTTCAGTCATTGTGCAAAATATGCACAACAAAATTGATTTATGAAAACCAAATGTAAACTTAATGTGTACTAGTGCAATAACACAATACCATGTGTACTTATATACCAAATTTAACAAACAAAACACCAAAATATGAATGAAAAATACAAATCGCAGACATTGTGACAAAATATGCACAAAGAAATTGATTATGTATATACCAAAAGCACAACGAAAATTGTCATGCTTGCGTAAGATTACACCAAAAATATGAATGAAAAAGGCACAAATTGAGTAATAGAGGGGTTATACAATTCGTTATCTATGTGTATACCATTTTGTCGTACATTTATACTATTGTAGGTCCCAAGGGTGTGAGTGTAAGGTTTAGAAGGGGGGTTGAATAAACCTTACCCAACTTTTCG
>CM071932.1:29634416-29726834 GCA_016081115.2 Rehmannia glutinosa | reverse complement strand
GTGACGGTTCGTTCTTGGAGGCTAATCAAGTGGCGCCGTGCGTGGGAACATTTGGGTTTTAAGGCGTGAGTATGAGTGGGGTAGGTGATAGGGGCAAAGGAATCATGGGTCTAGCAGAGGAGGATATTTCGGGCGTTCAGAGTTAGAAAGAGGTGGGGTGTTGAAACCCCTGAGTAAGATCTGTCCCACATTTCTGCTAGGTTGACTCCTGTAAATTTGAGCGGGGAATTAGCTATGAAACATTGCAATTTGCTAGGAGCAGCCAGGGCGGCCGATCGAAGGTGCCGTGGGAGCAGCATTGGCAAGGAGGGAAGGGGTTGAAAGGGTAGAGGGGAGACACTTGGAAGGTAGGGATAGGAGGGAGGGTGGTGTGGTTGAGTTGGTAGGTAGCCCTCTCTGAGAGAGTGTATGAGTTGAGGAATACGTTGTAGAAAGAGCCGGTGAGGAAGCGGCATACCATTCAAGGAGATAGTGTTGGCGGACGACTACAAATAATTTCAAGGCGTTAAGTTACGAGTACGATGGCAATGGCGGACCCCTGGGAGAATTTGTGTCGACCGAGAATTCCGTGCTCCTCACAGGTATTCCGATGGTGTCAAGTGTAGGTTTTTCTCACTACCTTGTCCAAGTCCGCGCAACAATGGTTTAGCCAACTTCCGCACGCATCCATGCCTGCTTCGAGAGTTTAGTTCGCTTTCTTACATGGTCGCCGAGTTGAGAAAGCACCAAAGAACCCCTCTAAAGCTTTTTAATATCAAGCAAGGGGGAGCCTGGAACCTCGCGTAGCTACATAAAACCATTTACTACCGCCGCCCCAGAGGTTCCCCACCTACTCAAAGTGTTGGCCGTTGCTCTCTCCCGGGGTCGGGAGTGATCTTTTTTTTAGGTCAAGGCCCAAGAGGTCGGCCAAAGATTTTGATGATCTCTTGGCTGGGCGATAAATATATAAATTTAGAGGAAGCGCAAAAGTAAGAAAGATGAGGAAAGGACAAAAGAGGAGAAATGGGAAGGCTCGCGGGAAATTAATCTCTAAGAGTGATATGGAAGACGGGGTAAAGCCAGGCCCGGTCTCCTCGAGGTACGGCGACGAGACCAGGAGTTATACACCACCGGTGGCTCCCGTGAGCTCGAGTTTTGGGTAAAGCAATGGCAAACAATAAGGAGTTGAAGTGGCCTGGAATTATTCTAACATCCCCATAAAACCCCAGTCGAATTTTCTTTTGCGAGTTCCATAATGATTATGGACATACCAGGAATGTCGCTATCTTATGATGAGATAGAGAGGATGGTGGAACGATGGTTACTGTAATCGATTAAGCGGGAGTCGCCGAGACAGAGGTCGACCTAAAGTCGTCGGCCTCATTAGGGTAAAGGGTCGAGGGCCATCGTAGCTCCCATGATCACCCAACGCTGGCACTGATTCACATGATAATAGGGGTCCCACAGATGGGATTCGAATAGGGCTCGAAAGGCCCATGCTAGGATGTCGGAGGAAGTGTGATGGAGGTAGGGAGCGAGGCGGTAGATCTCGAGTATGTTTTGGCCGGGACCTTAAAGGGGGTGTCAATGCCGCATAACGATGCTTTGGTGATAACTATTAATACGGCGAACTTTGAAGTAGCTCGGGTCATGATCGACACGGGAAGCTCTGTCAATATTCTATCTTATGATGCTTACCGAAGATGGACTTGGGAATGGACATACAACCGTGGAAACCGCCTTTTCGGTTCGAGGAGGCATGGTCGAATGCTGCGGGGCGGTCGTCCGCTAATATCACTGGGACCTATCCCTTGCAAAAGCTCGCATGGTAACATTTCTTGTTGTAGATTCATGTTCCGCTTATAATGCTATTATAGGTATACTTGCTTTGAACTTATTCCAGGGGCTATCAGATCTACTTATCATATGAAACTTAAATTTGTCATGTGGAGAGAAAGAGGGGGAGGTATTGGGAAACATCCAAGCATCTAGAAAGTGCTATGTGGAGGCGGTTGGAAAGGAGAAGGAAGAAAACTAAAGAGAAAGGTGGTAGAATTGGATAGAGAAACACAGCCAATAAAAATAAGAAAAATGGAGAAAGCAAGAAGAGCGATCTCATAAGTGTGAGGTCGGAGGAAGAATTGATGAATATCGAGCTCATCCGAGGAGCCGGGTAAGACGACTAGGTAGGAACCCAACTAAGTCCGGAGTTGACGGAGGAAGTTGATTGGTTTCCTAAGGAGAAATATGTCTTCGCACGGGTTCGCCGGGGATTTGTGGTGAGATCCAAAGGAAGTTACTCATCATCTTAACATAGACAAACGGTCCCGGTGAAGGAAGGAAAGAGACCTTTTGGGGCGGAGAAAGATAGGATTGTACAAGGTGAAGTAGCTAAATTGTTAGAAGTCACATATCAGTGAAGTCCGATTCCCGAAAGTGGTTATCTAACGCAGTCCTAGTTCCTAAAGGGGAGACCTTTAGGATGTGCATTGACTTCTCGCGATCTGAACAAAGCATGCCCCATAGATTATTACCCATTGCCCGAATAGATCGGTTGGTGGACTCGGACAAAGCCAGTGTACGAACTCGAGTATGATGGATGCGTGCATGGTATCATCAAATCCCATGCGGTGGAGGATCAAAAGAAAGTGTGTTTTAACGTCATCAGGAACATATACTTTGTTACGTGGTAATGCCATTTGGGTTGAAAATGCGCTACGTATCAAAGGCTTATAGATAGTGATGTTTGCCAAAGCAGCCGGAAGAAATATGGAGGTCTATGTAGATGATATACTTGTAAAGAGTAAAAAATGGAGACCCCTACAAAGCACTGGATGAAACTTTTGGGGTACTAAGGAAGTTCGGATGAAGCTCAACCCCGCTAAATGTTCTTTCTGGGTCGTGGTAAGTTCCTGACATGGTAACCGAATGGGGATGAATAAACCAGAGAAAGGTAAGGGCGGTCCAAAAAGATATGGTATCCCCCACGCATTAATAAGTGCAACAAACTTACGGGAGGATCGCATCTCTTAACCGCTTTATATCCAAATCAGAAAGAAGTCTACCATTTTTCAAGGTCTTGAGAAAGGCAAAGAAATTTGAATGGACAAGAGAATGTAGGGAAGCTTTGGGGAGCTCAAAATCTTTTTATCTAAACTACCATTGTGAGTAAGCCAAGAAAGTTGATAAAAGCCTATATTTATACCTATCAAGTAGGGAGTCGGGCTAGTGCAAGATTAAGGGAAGGAAGAGCTCTGGACGACGCTTGCCAATTTACTACGTAAGCAAACTCCTTCATGGGGCGGAGTCCCGGATATTCGGAGGTAGAAAAAGGCAGTGGCTGGCCTTGGTGACTGCAAATGGCTAGGAGACTCAAGGCCTTATTTTTTTATCGCATAAGATAGTGGTATACACTAATTTGCCTATAAAGTGGCGGGTCATGGAAAACCAGAGGTATCGGGAGGATGATCAAATGGACTATTGAGATGGGGGAATTTGACATTGAGTGTCCATGAGGTCCTCTATTAAGGGTCAAGCTCTAGCCGATTTCTTGCAAGAAATGATGCAGGAAAAGAGGTGGGCCGAGTGGTTGCTACATGTAGACGGGTCGTCCACATCTACTGCGGGCGTGGGAGCGTGGATCAGGCCACCAACCCTGTGGGGAAGACTGGAGTTTGCGGCAAGGTTAAATTTGGTTCTGGTTCGCTTCAAACAATGAGGCCGAGTATGAGGCGTTGGTAAGAGGCTTAAAGATGGCTTTCAATTTAGGAATCGTGTCACTAATAGCATACTTGGACTCATGTCGGTAACCAAAGTGTTGGGGAGTTTGAGATAAAAGAGGATCGAATGAAGAGATATGTATCCCGGTAATAGAAGGAATGGTAAAAATTTACTTTTTTAAACTTGAACAAATTCGAGGAGGAAAATGTCAAAGCCACCACCTAGCTAAGATAGCTAGCTCCGTGAATTGTTGCACAAGAAAGATTACCATCTTGTTTGAAGGCTCCTCCAAGATTGAAATGGAGGTATGGGAGATAAACGACTGAGATGATTGGAGGTTTGCCCTTTTCGCATTTGAGCAAGACATGTTTGCCTAGTGATAAGCGTAAAGCGGCTCGAGTTCAGGCTCGGGCGATGAGGTTTTGCATCGGGGAGATCTCGTATGTATAAAACGAACGTTGAGGGACCTATGTTAAGATGCTTATCAAGAAGAGGGTCGATATGTACTCAGTGGAAATACATGAAGGGGCGTGTGGAGCTCATGGGGGAAGAGAGCCCCGGGAAAGGAAAACAACCGTAGCCGGATATTTTTGGCCAAAAATCAAGGAAGTTCAAGTCCTAGTAAGAACATGCGAGAAATGTCAAAAACACGGTTCCTTGATACATCAATCGCCGAGCCGCTTGGAGTAATGAGTTTCCTTTCTCTTGTTGGGGTATAGATATCGGCCGGACCTTTTGATTGCCACTAGTCGTAAGTTTCTTATAGTGGTTGTGGATTACTTTAGCAAGTGGAGGCAGAATCCGGTGGCTAAGATAGCGAGCAAAACATGATCGATTTCATATGGAAAATGTGATTAGTAGATACGTTGGCCTAGATTTGGTCACGTATAATGGCACACTGATTTCAAGGTAGAAAGATTAGGAGATGGTTGGAAGGATGAAGGTCGTGCAACAACATTTCGCGGTAGCCCATCCTCGTGCAAATGGGCAAGTAGAGGTGACAAATAGAACTCAGTTAGGGAATCAAACCGAGGTTAGACAGAAAGGCCGAGGAAGTTGGGTGGAAGAGTTACAAACCGCTTTATGGTCGTGACAGACCACCCCGAAGGAAGCAACTAAGTTAAACCCTTTAGCTTGATTTATGGAGTCAAGCCGTTATCCCGCTGAGATTGGTATGGAAACACACCGAATACAAACTTTTGAAGAAGCTCTAAATCAGAACTAATGAAATAAGCTCGGGAAGAAGTGGAGGAAAAAAGGCGAAGGCATATCTAAGAATGGAGGCTAGTAAGAGAATCATGAAGGCATCTTATGACAAAGGGTTAAGATGAGGAACTTCCAAAGTGGAGATCTCGGTTTTGAGAAGAGCAATGCATCGAAATCGGTAGGAAAGTTAGAAGCAAAATGAAGGCCCTTATAAAGTAATGAAAGCTACCGTGAGTGGGAGCATATGAGTCGAAGACATGGGAGGGCAAAGTTCGAGTCTCTGAATGTTTGTAATTTGAAGCAATTCTACATGTAATAGGTTGGAACTGTTGTATATAAATAAATTGGCTTTTGGATGAATTGTGTGATTCAAATTAAACTCCTGGGGGGCAGAGTGAGCTCGATCCACCCTAGGTCCCTTGGGATAGTTCGAGAATGAACCAAGGGTCAAAGTAAACCCCGGGGGAGAAGTGAGTTCGATCCACCCCGAGGGTCCTCGGGATAGTTCCGAGAATGAACCAAGGGTCGAGCAAACCCGGGGGTAGAGCCGACTCGATCCACCCTAGGTCCCTGGGGTAGTTTCGAGAATGAACCAAGGGTCGAAAGTAAACCCCGGGGGTAGAGTGAGCTCGATCCACCCTAGGTCCCTCGGGGTAGTTCGAGAATGAACCAAAGGTCGAAAGTAAACCCCGGGGGTAGAGCCGAGCTCGATCCACCCTAGGTCCCTGGGGTAGTTCGAGAATGAACCAAGGGTCGAAAGTAAACCCAGGGTAGAGCCGAGCTCGATCCACCCTAGGTCCCTTGGGGTAGTTCGAGAATGAACCAAGGGTCGAAAGTAAACCCCGGGGGTAGAGCCGAGCCTCGATCCACCCTAGTCCTCGGGGATAGTTCCGAGAATGAACCAATGGTTAAAGTAAACCCCGGGGGGTAGAGCCGAGCTCGATCCACCCTAGGTCCCTTGGGATAGTTCTTAACAAAACAGGGGTAGAGGCCGCTCAGATCCCCTTTTATTATTTTGTCCTCAGTAAAACAAAACAAGGGGGTCGAAACAGCCGCAGAGCCTTATTTTCGCCGTGACAAAGCAAGGGGGTCGAGCTAAGCTCAGACCAGCTTACTTTACAAAACAAAGGGGGACCCTTTGTGAAATAAATTGGAAAATTTCGCAATCTTAGAACCCTTCAGTAAAAATTGCAAATAGCATATATCAAGGTGATATTAATATAATGATCTATGGAGGGAGCGAGAAAAGAAATATTATTAAAACCGTAATACATATATAAAAATTCATTACATACGAAAAGTTCATTACATTATATGTATGAAAGGTCATTTCATATGTCCTAGCTATAATCTTGGACGTCGATGTCCCCAGTGTTGGGATCAGCCCCGTCGGGGGTTCCTTCACTATCGCTGCTCAAAGTATGGGGACCTTGAGATTGAAGAGGTAGTGCGGCGATAGGGGTAACAGAGGGGAAGGACGAGCTGGGAGCATCACGGCGGGTGGCTCGACCTCGGGGTGGGGCTCAGAGCGCTTAGTTCTCACGATGGCGAGGGAGGTTCGGAACCAAGGCGTAACCTTTGCTTTCACCCTCTTCGCCATCACGAGCATACCTTGCTCAATGTAAGGAAGAGCTGCCGGGTAATTTTATCCCCGATACTGGCCCCGAGTTCAGAATTTCTCTTTCTTGAGGGCCCATTCTGCTCTCCCTCGTTCATGCCTGGCGACCCCTTCCAAGAGGAATTCTTTGCCGCTGGTCTTGTTCACGCCTCCAACGCGCTTGGTTTCAGCTTGGGAGGCGTGAGGTCGCATTAAAGTTGGTCACATGGTTCACTGGCCAAGGCGCAGATCAGCCTCTAGTTGGTCACCAGTTTTGAGCCGCTTGAAGCGAAGTTTCCAATATCCGATTGGTGCGACGCAGCCTGGCCGCACGATTAGTCCGCAGCAGGCATCTCGACTACTGGCTCATATTCAGCATCATCTCGTGAATAAAAAGCGTCGATCTTGTAAACAATTTTAAGATTGGGGTAAAATCATATTACTTGGAAGCATAATGAGCCATGTCACGGATGCGGAGTTGGATATCGCCGGAGTCGAGCTCGCTCGTCATCGGGGTCGGGAGATTTTCCACCCAAGTGGCATTGAGCTCGGGAGTATTGATCACAAGAGGAGTCTTCGGGGTAGGGGTGAGGACATCACCGTAGAAAGCCGAGCTCGAGATGATGAGGGCGCAGGAGCCTGGGAAGAGGGCGCCGGTCCGAGTCAGTCGATTGAGAGAGCAGCGGTCGTAGGATCGACTGTTGAGAGATGAGGCGGAAGGTCTTACCTAGGGTTGCGTCGTGGGAACATGCTCCGACCTCGAGGATGCGAGGGGATCGCGAGAGGATTTCTGGCCTCGCTGCGGAAGCCAACCTCTCCAACATTGCTTGCTCTCCGTGTACAAGAAGAAACATTAGAAATTAAGACATGAATTGAGGAATATAGAGCAATTCCAATGCAAAGTACCTATGGTTCGGGCAGTCAGCTACTTTGGGACTCGGCGAAATGATAGAGCAAAGGCCATGAGTCGACGTAAGTTGAGCATGATAAGGAGCGGTGTTTAAGCGCCCGAGCTAGGGCCAAGAGATGAGGGGTCGGTTTGGGAGGACGACCTTGATGAGATAGGTCATCTAACCATCTAGTGGGAAAGTCCAAGCGTGGGAGAGAGATATAGAAATATCTTTTTCCAATATTTGTGAGAGGAGAGGAGTACCATCTATAAACTTAGCCACCGACCCTCGTGGTGAAATAGAAGCCGGGGTGCCGGAGTTCTTGGCTTAGTAGAGGTCCTCCATAAAGTTCGAGTTGGAACTTCACGGAGTGTGAGAGAATCATAAAGAAACTAACCATTAGGCGGATGGAATTGGGAATGAGCTGGGTTAGAGGAATCCCGAAGCTCCGAGAAATTCCACTAAGGAGATCAGGAACGGGGAATCTAAGCCCTGCTTCTAGTTGATCAACAAAAAAGGTGGCAAAACCTTGAGGTGGGCTGTGAGGTAGATCTGTAGGTCCGGGGAGTCTAAGCTCGTAATTCGAGGGAATCCCAGCATTTACACGAAGGTTATTCAAAGAATCTTCGGAAAGAGTACTAATAATGTTGGATCTGGTTATCTTGGAAGAAGCCATGCGGACCTTTACTAGAAAATGGGTATTGAATTCCCTACGAAGATTCTCTAAAGAATGGCGAGAAGCAAAGTTTGAAAGGAAGGGAGAGGAAGGGTGCATGGGCGAGTTTCAAACCACTGATTCGTTCATATAAGAAAAAAAAGAGAGAGGAAGATGAATTAAAAGCAAAAAGAAGAAAACTTACTTGATCGAAGCGCCATTAGTACTGGAAGAAGAAGAGAATTGGAAGCTGGGAAATGTGGGTTAAAGAAATTTTTTGCAGAGGACGAAAAGTTTGAGAAATGAGGGATGCAGAGGTTTATATAGATGGGAGGGGAAGAGGAGCAAGAAGGTGGAGCGTCGGATGATCTCAAAATCACCGGTTGTTGGGAGGGGAGAGAGGAAAAGACGTTTAAAATGACAAGCATTTAATGCGCCGGCAGACTAATGGCACGGAAATCGAGAGGTTTTAAAATTCAAAATAAAGCATTTTTGAATTTTATTTACTCTTCAAATTTCGGACGGATTTATCACTGGGCTTTAAATAAATCAGCTCTTGAAGGAGTAGGGGTAGTTGATCGCCCATTCAGTCATCCCGGCCGGACTGGTAGAGGCTCCGATCCACCATTCAGTCATCCCAACCAGACCTGGGTAGAGGCCTGATCCGGCCCAATTCCAGGTCATCCCAGCCAGACCTGTGTAGAGGCCAATGTAAAGAGGCTGAAGGAGTCCGGCCCAATTCCAGGTCATCCCAGCCAGACCTGGGTAGAGGCCTGATCCGGCCCAATTCCAATGTAGAGGTAGGTTGGGGTCCGGTCTAATTCCCGGACTAGTTGATTTGATCAGTCCAGGTCTTCCCAGCCAGACCTGGCTGATGCCAACATCAGCCTGGATTAAAAGGATCGATTTTCTTCTATGCCAGACCTTCCTGTCCAGACCTGAAAGATACTAATATAGGGAGAACTGAGGTTCAAAAGGGCTATATATATAGTGGGAGGTAGCATGACTGACTAAAGCTGTGGCGAGAGTACCATTCCGGAAAGGTGTGAATGGACATAGCCGTCGGGGTCAGAACCGACCTGACGCGCATTTAATGCATCTAAGGCAAGACTTACTATGCATTTAATGCATCCAAGGTAAGACCTGCTGCGCATTTAATGCATCTTAGGCAAGACCTGCTGCGCATTTAATGTACCCTGAGCCAGACCTGAGGGGCTTTAAATGATCATACGGCTTGATGGGACCGAGAGTAACTAGGACAAAGGTCAGTCTGACATTTAGTTACTCATTAAGCAGGTCGGGAATATATGACCTGGCACCCAGATAGAAGAACCACCAGGGAAGAGACACGTGGATCAAGAGGTCCTTATGGAGCTATAAATAAGAGAAGAAGGTAGAGATGGAAGGATCCTTTTTTTTGGAATATAGTTTTTTGGTCTTCTACTTTGAGTAAATCTTTAAATCAACCCTTACTAACTTGATCGTCGGAGTGCTAACGCCGGAGTCCTCCGGTAGTCTTGTGCAGGCAGCAGAAGGTCAAGCTAGGGATCTTGAGATGTTCGTTCTTGGGCTAATCAGATGTCTTCCTTTTTTGAGAATAGAATGTCATTCTTTAATGGCGTGAAAGCTCTAAAAAGGTTGTCAAAAAAATTTGTAAGAACAACCCCCACCCCCAAAAAAAAAAAACATTTACGATTAAATTCAGCTAATTTATTAAAATAAATCTATTTAAAAATATATTAAATAAATTACTTTAAAATATAAATACTTTAAAAATATGGGTGAAAACAGATTTGGTATCTCTATTTTCTCCAAGATTGTGCAGAATCTTAATGAAAACAGAGTTGCCATCTCTGTTTTCAAAGTTTTAATTTTTTTTGACTCATTTAACACAAGGGGAAATTTATTGGAAGCCATCTAAAACTAATTACCCGAGGCTATCTAACTAAGGCACAATATTTCTTCAGTAGTTCAATTAAAACTTATGCAATATATTTGCAATTCTTTTCATTTGATGAGTTCAGTGTAAAAGTTAATATAAATTTGAGTTTGTATTTGAATAATAATTTATAAAGAAAGGTGTACCATGTGTCAAATATTTCTACCAAGGTATTTCTTTTAAGTTTGTGAAATTGTGATGTTTCGTTTTGCAAGCTTATAAACTTATTATTAATTTTTTTATTAAAATAGACATCCTAAAAAATATTTTAAAGAGATTATAAGTTCACCTAAACAGTGTCTTATATGCTTCCAGTTTTTTTTCCTTGTATTAAATAATTATAAAAAACTTGAAACATCACTTTGAAAACAAAGATGACAACTCTGTTTTCACCCATATTTCTAATTAATTTATTTTTTACAGTAATTTATTTAATAGATTTTTAAATGGCTTTATTTTAATAAATTAGCCATTAAATTCAAATTCAATTTAAAAACACGTAACAAAGAGTAAAGCATTAACCCGGTATAGTAATTATTATTTAATGTGACAGATATATTATAACTTCAAATTGATTCTTTTTCTTGCATATCCTACTGAACTTAGTAGTAATAGCAAACACATTATTGATCAAATTTGAGTGAAATAATTACAATGAGTTGCCATGGAATTTCTCTTAGCATTTTGACTCCAATAATTTAGCCAATAGTAGTTATTTAGAAATAAATTCTTTTTAGGGTCAATATCTATTTAAATGCATTATTTTAGTCAAACCAAAATTTAGGGATGACATTGAATTGGGTGTTAATAATCAGATGTACTTAGGGTTGGAGTACTTCGCTTCGAGCCTTAGTACTTCGTTCAAGGGATCTATAATAGGAACAAACGTTAGGCTAGCCGGGAGTATTCCCAACTAAGACCCTCCGATGCTTAAGTCAGTACAGGTGGTTAGGTCACTAATGAATTGAAGAGCGAGGTGATAACGTAATTATGATACCTGATTTTAGTCCAACGTGTGGTATTTATAGATTTTGGTTGTGATAGACGTACGACTACTTCCACGTGTCAACACCTCTTTCATTCACTAGTCAAGTCATGGGATAGGACAGTGTCAGACCTTTTGAGATTCCTTTGCTCGCCTCGACCTCTGGGGTCGTCTCGCCTTGGTCCCCGAGCCAGGTGCGGCAATGTGCTCCACGTGCCAGTCTTCAATGAACCTCGAGCCTCGCTTACCTGACCTTGCACGACCTTATTTTATGAGCCTCGCCTGGCCTTGGTTAATGAGCCTCGCCTAACTGAGGTTAATGAGCCTCCATGGCTAGGTTCAGATGGTTTAGGGGGTAATAAGGTAAATAAGATATTTATGTATATCATTACTCCCCTAGTTAATTTTGTAATTAATTACAGAAATAACTTTGAATCTGGACCGTCGAATTCGAAAGGTCACAAGATCGCGACCGTTGGGTATTCCCTCCCCTCTCTATATATTTAATGGTTGCCCCTTTGAATGTCATTTTCATCACTCACTTTTTAGAACCATAAATACTTCCTTAGGTCGCCACAAGCTTAGAAGTCTCCTGCAGTTAAGGGTTTTTCGGCGTTTTTCCAGCTTGCCTTCTCTAGGTAGCTCTGCTTCGCTTCGTGCTTGCATATTAATTGTGTGTATATATATATATATATATATATATATTAAGATTTTCCGTAATAATAGCCTCCAAACTTTCCTCCCATTCTTTGAGCTCTGACTCGGGTAGCTCTAGTTTGGGCTCCGATACAAGAGGTGACCCTAGATCTAGTCTTCCCTTGGACGTTAGCCCCCTTAGGGCTGTTAGGGTTGTACCATACCCTGAGGACCCCCACCCTCGTTTTAGCCAGAACCGTAGCAACAAGGACGACAAGACTTCTGACCCAGATTTAGAGTTCACCTCTCCTTGGGCCTTGCTATGATCCATTGTTAGGGGAAACGAAGTAATAGACTTGAGAGAAAAGTTTTTCATACCTGAGAGTTATAATATAATTACTCCTGGTAGGGATGATAGGATAGACGAACCTCTGCCTCGATGTCTTTTTTTCACTTAGCTAGCTTGGAGGTCGGCCTAAGGTTCCCTCTAGCCGCCCCCGTTGTGAACATTCTTAATGGTTTAGGTATCTGCCCCGCCCAGCTAGTCCCTAATACGTATCGCCACATCTTGGGTTTTATAATCCTAGTTCAATATTTTGAAATGGAGCCAAATCTTTCACATTTTTGCTTTTTAAATTCTATGAACTCATCCTCAACTACCAACAACAAAGTATTTTTTTACATCTCGCCTAGGCCAAGTCGTAAGTTATGTCACCTCTTTCCCACCTCGGTATGGTCCTGGAATGAAAAGTTCATCTATATCCGAGCCCCAATAGAGACCCCTTGGTCACTTCCCTTAGAGTGGAAGGTTACTAAGCCTCGTCCTTGCAATCTCGACCCCGTTTCTTTCGATGAAGACTTCATAAATAACGAGCTGACTAGATCTTGGTTCATGGCTGGCAAGCTTCTAAATGAAGAAGTTCTTTCTCTCGCGGGCCTTAGCCCTGCCCCAAAATCGCAATCTTTAACTCTGGGTAATTTTCATACCTTCCTTTTACCTATTTTCCACTAGATTATATTTATGTATTTTCTTTTCCTTTTGCAGATATATCGTTTCGTTGCTCGTTGATAGCGAAGAACCTGAAAGAGCAGAAAGATGCTCTACTTGCTCGTCGCAAGGAGAGACCTCTTCCCCTTCCTAAGTCCACTACTTTAGCTGCCACTTCGGGCTCGCGACTCGACCCTACACCCTTGGAAGATATTCATTTCGAGGTCCAAGGTGATCCATCTGGTCATTCTGGAAGTCATGGGACCCCACACACATCGGCTAGGTCCACACTGTCACGTCAAATGCCCGTTCATAAGGTCATCGAGGCTAAGGAAAAGAGTTCGGCGTCAAAAGACAAAGCTCCCAAGAAAAAACTCATAAGGATAAATCCCATAAGGATAAATCTCACAAAGACAAAAATAAGAGTTCGATCTCGAAAAACCATGTGCCGAAAGAGGGCCCCTCAAGCAAGAGGCCTTGTACTAAACCCGAGGTCGACCTAGCAAATGAGCCAGATATGGAGGAGCAGCTCGCGTGGCTATCGATGTGCGAGGAACAACTATCCAAACTACGCGAGTCTAAGCAAAGCCGTACTCCCCAGGTTATTTCCAACACTTTTAATGCTTCTCTTCCTCGGAAAGTCCCCAACTGGGCGATAAACAGCCATAGCTCGATTTTGGAGACACATGCGGGGAGGACTCTTTCGAGCTCTACAAGCACACCATCCTCGAAATCGACCAGTTCGCCTTGATGTCCTTCGACTTTACTCGTTTGGAGGAGCTTACTGCCCATAATAATTTCATGGTATTTTATTTTATTTTGTTTTTGTTTTACTTTACTGGGTTCCTTTACACATTTCTCTAATGCAACGTTCCTTTTAGAATAATGCCCTCCTGCGCCACATGTCTCTTCGAGCTGCCAACTGGAGGGCGATTTATGAAGAGAAAAATGGAGCATTGGTAAAGCTGTCCAAGAAAATGGAAGGGATGGAGCTCATGAAAGCAAGGGCCATTGACGAAGCTCGACACGAGGATACTGAACGGATTCAGCAACAGTCCTCCAAGGAAATCTCTTCATTGCAATCCCAAGTGCGAGAGCTTACTGGCAACTTTCCAAAGCTCGCCTCCATTTGGACGAAGCCAACAAATTGCATGCCTCCGAGCGATAAGAATCTTATAACCTTGGCCGTGCGCGAGGGTATCAAGAATATACTGCTTTGGAGGAGTACCTCGCTGCCATCAAGAAGTCTCGTCATGAAGGTGTGAGGTCTTTATTGGGCTCATACTCCTACGAGAATTTGGTGGCTCGTCGCGCATCGGTATATCTTTTCGACAGGTTCGAATGTTGCAAAGATCTGAGTATCAGTGAGGGAGCTTATAAGGAGGATTTTGACATCGCAAAGTTATATCCCTTCCGAGTGGATGACCTTGAAAAAGCTGAGGGTGATTGCCCCAATGGCGAAGTCATGGTTGGAGGTTGGAGGCGATTCTCCAGGTGGGAGCCATGAGGAAGAGACTGATGAGTTCACCGAGCTAATGCGTTTGTATATCCTTGACACTGAGCGTCCTCGTGATCGTGTTGATGTCGAAAACGAGGCTACAGATGCTTAGGCTTCATGTGACGAGTCTCTATTTTGTAAAGACAAGTGTATAGGGTTTCTTTTTTTCTTGGTCTTAGGGTCACTTTTTGTATGTAACCCTGTTGTCTTATTTTGCTAATGATAATTTCTCAAGGCTTTTGCCTCCTATTCAATCTATGTTGTTATCTCTTAAGGCGAACCTCTTTTTAAACCATTTTTAGATTTAACTTTATGGCTTACCTTGTATTTTAGCTTTTCATAGCTCACCTCGCAGGTGGCTTCTTTTTCTTTTTCAAATCGTTTTCGGCTTTAATTCCTAGCTCACCTCACAAGGTAGCTTTTTATAGCTCACCTCGCAGGTAGTTTTTTTCGTGCTACAATCTTTTTCAGATCATTTTTAGCTTTAATTCATAGCTCACCTCGCAAGGTAGCTTTTTATAGCTCACCTCGCGGGTGGCTTCTTTTCGTGCCATGATATTTTTCAGATCATTTTCGAATTTAATTACTAGATCACCTCTCAAGGTAGCTTTTTATAACTCACCTTGCAGGTAACTTCTTTTTGTGCCACGATCTTTTTTAGATTGTTTTTGGCTTTAATTCATAGCTTGCCTCGCTGGGTAGCTTTTTATAGCTCACCTCGCGAGTGGCTTCTTTTCGTGCCTTTTTCAGATTATTTTCGGCTTTAATTCATAGTTCGCCTTGCTGGGTAGCTTTTTATAATTTTACTCGTATGTTACACTGCAAAATAGGGCCTACTTACCTCGCCCTTCTTACTTTATATACATATTCAAAACAGGTTACAAAGTTTTTATGAGTACAATACCGAAGTGTAAAACTTGCGCAAATTGTAAATATTCCAGGGCCCTGGAAGTTCTTTCCCTCCATGCTTTTAAGCCTATATATACCCCTTTTTAATATCTTCCTCACTTTGAAGGGGCCTTCCCAATTTGCTTCGAGCTTCCCGACATGCTTTGATACATCCACTTTTTTCAACACTAAGTCTCCTACTTGGAAGTTTCTTTTGTGCACTCGCTTATCATACGTTGCCCGCATCCTTCCTTTAGTTGCATGTATTTGTACAAGAGATCTATCTCTCTTCTCTTCAATAATTTCCAAGTCAAGCAGTCGGCCTTCTTCATTTTGCACAGGATTGTAATGGGCGACCCTATGAGAGGCTTCTCCAATTTCCACTGGGATGATAGCTTCTAATCCATACACCAGTCCAAATGGTGTTTCTCCCGTGGAGGTCCTCGGCGTATTTCTATAGGCCCAAAAGACTCAAGAGAGCTCCTCCACCCAATACGTCTTGACTGCGCCTAATTTGGACTTTAAATGTTGTAATATAATCTTATTAGCCACCTCGGTCTGCCCATTAGCTTGAGGATTTCCCACCGCTGTAAAGTTTTGCTTAATTTTGACTTCTTCACACCAAGCTCGGATTTTTATTCCTTGGAATTGAGTCCTATTGTCAGATATGAGTGTTCTGGGATACCCGGATCGACTTACAATATTTTTCCAAATAACATCCATCACCTCATACTCCGATATCTCGGCTACTACCTCGGCCTTGACCCACTTCGTGAAGTACTCTAATGTCACGATGACGAATTTTTTCTGTGCTCTAGCTATTGGGAAGGGGCCTAAAATATCTATTCCCCATTGATCGAAAGGACATCCTATAGGGATTCCCTCAAGAGGGGTGGCCGGTTGATGAGTCAGATTTGCGTGTAATTGGCATTTCTCACACTTCTTCTCAAATTCGATAGCGTCTTTCATGATTGTAGGCCAAAAGTACCATTGCCTTAGTATTTTTTGGGCAAGTGTACGGCCTCCCGAGTGATTTCCGCAATTCCCTTCATGTATTTCTTGCATTACATACTGCGCACTCTGTGGAGATAGACATTTTAGTAATATGCCTCCAAATGACCTCTTCTACATGTCATCCCCTATCATCTTGAACCTGGGAGCCCTAGTTTGTATTATCCTCACCTCCTCAGGGTCTGCTGGTAGTGTGCCCACTTTTGAGAATTCCTTGAGCCCTTCGATCCAATTCATCTAGACCCTGATATGAAGTACCAAAATTTCTTTTGAAAAATAATCAATAGGATCGGACTATGATCTCACTTTAGGGTGTTTCGCTACCAACACAACTACCTTCCTAGAACTCATTTCGGCGACCGCACTAGCAAAACGAGCCAAAGAATTGGCTCGCTCATTTTCCTCCCTGGGAATCTGGTGTAACTGAAAAAATTCAAATAAGCTCCTCAATCCTCTAGCCTTGCTCAAGTACTCTGACATGGATTTGTCTTTTACTTCGAAAGTGCCTTCCATCTGCATGGCTACTAGCTGAGAGTCCGTGTACGCTATGAGCCTTTTAACATTGCATTTTTGTGCTAACTTCATCATCGCAATCAAAGCTTCATATTTCGCCTCATTATTAGTAACCTCGAAATCGAGTTTCAAAGTGACCTCTACCTCGAACGAGTCCGGGCCTTGCAAAAGAACCCCAGCTCCACCTCCTATAGCCACAGACGAGCCATCCATGTGGAGAAGCCATGCCACCTTGCTTTGGGTCGTTTCTTCTACCATCGGTGCTGCGTTGACGAAATCGGCTAGAACTTGAGCCTTAATCACTGACCTACACGGATACTTGATGTCAAACTCTCCTAGCTCTACAGACCACTTTACAAGGCGACCCGACAGCCCAGGCTTACCCAAAATTTATCTCAATGGTTGGTTTGTTGAAACAATGATTTGGTGAGATTGGAAATAAGGACGTAGTTTTCTTTCCATTACTACCAATGCAAGAGTTAACTTCTCTGCCTCTAAATACCTTTCTTCAGCTCCCTGCAATAATTTACTGACGTAATATACCGGCCTGTGGATTCCATCCTCCTCTTTAGCAATACAAAGCTCACTGCTAGTTTTGAGACCGCTAAGTACAAAAATAAAGGCTTGCCCTTCTCAGGTTTTGATAATAGTGACGGCGACATCAAATATTCTTTCAGGATGTCGACACCTTTTCGCAATCTTCCGTCTACTTGAAATTTTTCATGTTTCTTAATGTAGCGAAGAAAGCTAGGTTTCGATCAGATGATCTCGAGATGAACCAATTCAGTGAGGCTAGCCTCCATGCGAGCTGCTGAACTTCATTGGCTATTCTTGGGGAAGCCATTTCTAATATCGCCTTGATTTTTTCGGTAATTGCCTCAATCCCTCTTTCGTTGACCATAAACCCCAAAAAATTTCCTCCTCGAGCTGCTGCTGAATCCATGGGCAGGCAAGAGACAACCTGGCACACTGAAATATCTTAGTGGCTAGAGGAAAAGAAAGGAAAAATGATTCCCGTAGTAGCGGCGAGCGAAATAGGTGCAGCCTAAACCGTGAAAACGGAGTTGTCGGAGAGAAATACAAGCGTCATGTTGCTAGGTGAGTGAGAACTTCATTTTATATCTTTTTGACAGACCTGGAGGCTCGACTAGAAGAGTACCTTTTGGGTGAGATTTTGAGAAGAGTTGCGAATTCGGGTGACGGCTACAAGAGATAAATCGAAAGGTGTAGCTTGTTACATGGGTCGTGAGTGGGAGCTAGTTTCTTCAGTCTCAAGTCAAACATTTGCGCTTCAGTACCGATAGTTAGAGTTGGATGGATTGTTCGTGTGGACGATTTAGAAGAACCCCAAAGGTGCATTTTGACGGGTTTAACTTTATTCCATAATTTCGCATAATCCCGAAAGCTTTCTTTAAGTGCCCAAGGTGATCTTCTTTCTTCTCGCTTTTCACAAGCATGTCATCCACATAAACTTCCATGGTTCGCCCGATTTCTTTTTTGAACATGAGGTTAACTAACCTTTGGTATGTTGCTCTCGCGTTCTTTAACCCAAAAGGCATAACTCAATATTAATAGACCCCCGCGAATGAAGTTTTATCTCTGTCTTCCTCAGCCATGAAGATTTGGTGATAACCCTGATATGCATCCATCATGCTTAAAAGAGCGCATCCTGTCGTTAAGTCAACTAGGAGGTCAATGCGAGGCAATGGATATGGATCTTTGGGACATGTTTTGCTTAGATTGGTAAAATCCGTGCACATCATCCAGTTGTCCATTGTTTTTGGCACTATCACAACATTTGAAAAGCCACTTTGTGAACTGAATCTCAACCACGTGGCCATCCTCGAGAAGTTTATTGACCTCACTTTCAATGATTTGGTTCTTCTCTCCTCCAAAGCTTCATTTCTTCTGCTTGATAGGTTTCACCCCCGGGTCCATATTCAAGTGATGCATAACTACCTCTGGGATGATGCCTTGAAAATCTGATGCCTTCCAAGCAAAGATGTCCGCATTCTCTTTGAGAAATCGAATAGTCAAGAGCTCAAGACTAGGATCCATTTGTGACCCTATTCTTGTGGGATTTTTTGGGTCACTTGGATCTAATTCTACCACTTTATACTGCTCAGTGGGCTCAATCCTATACTCCATTATTATGTCTTTCTTGTGCTTCTCCTTCTCCTTCTTATGCATTCCTATCTCCTCCTTTCGAGTGATTTGCTTGATAGTTCTAATCTCCCTTCCTCATTTTTTATTTTTAGGGAGTGGTTATAACACTTCCTCGTGCTCTTCTAATCTCCTCGCAACTCCCAATTCATTCAGTGAGGTTGGAAACTTCAATTTCAAATGGTATGTAGATACGATTGCTCGGAATCGATTTAAACCTGGCCTCCTAAGATTACATTATAAGCGACGGAGCATCCACCGCGGATATTTAATCATAAGCTGTCTTCGAAAAGGCGAGGCACCAAGTGAGGTGGGGAGATTTATAGTTCCCATTGGTATCACTTTGCTACCACCAAAACCGGTCAATAGCGTATCAACGGGGTGTAGGGTTGCCACGTCTAATTCCATTTTCGGTAGGACTTGCAAGAAACTAATATTTGTTGAGCTCCCATTGTCTATTAACGTCTTTTGGATAGCAAAATTAGCAATATCCATAGTGATTACCATAGAATCGTTTTGACCTGTTTCAATTCCAACAAGGTCACGATTATCAAAAGTGATGGGATTAGCTTCCTGGATGTTCAATATATCCACAGTTCGCTTGGGATCAGGAGCATGTGGTAGGATCCGCATATGTTTCCTCCTAGCACTCTGCTAATCTCCCCCCGAGTGTTCTCCAACTATCATCGAATCACCTCCCCCAAGGAAGATCTCCCGTTGTACCTTGCCAGCACTCGAGATCACTCACGGGGATGCTCAGCTCACTTAGGTACGGGAAAGCAGGCTTCAGATCTACTTTGAGACTTATGCCTCGGTGGGGACCCGGGTCTTGCTGGCCTCGCTACTACGAAGTGATTATATTCATCACCATCTCCCTTTCTTCTCGTAAATTTTTTTTTAAGTAGCCTTGTTGAATAAGTCTCTCTATTTCATCCTTCAATTGAAAGTATTCTTCTGTGTCGTGCCCATGATCCTTGTGGAAGTGACAATATTTACTTTCATCTCTTCTTCCTGGGGTAGCTCTCATCTTCTTTGGCCATTTTACCATGTTTTTTCCCTCGATTTACATGAGTGTGTGTACTCGGGGAGCATTCAACGGAGTATACCTGGTGAATCTATCTGCTCGCTGGCGATCCTGATCTCGGCCTCGCTCGAGGTCTTTTTCAGACCTGAAATGAGGTCCCTCTCTAGGATCTTTTTTTGTGTCGTGGCTCTATGCTTGACCATTCATGGTCGTTTATCGCATTCATCTCCTCTTCCTAGATGTACCTCTGGGTCATTTCCATAAACCATCTTTATCCATATGGGGATCACACGCGAGGGCCGATGCTAATGGCCCCTTCTTCAATCCATGGACCAATAGGTTTGTCAACATGTCAATTCTCATGTCTTGCACCTCCAGAGTTTCGTCATTGAATCTATTGATGAAGTCCCGAAGGGGTTCTCCTATGACTTGCACGATGGTGAAAAGATGCGAGGAGGATCTCCTAGCTCACTTTTGGCTCGCGAACTGGTACAAAAATTTCCTCGATAATTGTTCGTATGATACCACAATTCCCATAGCAAGCCCTGTGAACCACTCCTGCGCCTTCCTTTTTAAGGTGGTAATAAATACCCTCGCATTCATGGCATCCGACTGCCCATAAAGTTGCATCACATGATCAAATGTCGTTAGGTGCTCCTGTGGATCCTTATTTCCATAGTATTTTAGGAGGTCGGATAACTTGAAACTCGTGTTGATTACTTCTGCTAGGATTTCTAGAGCGAAAGCGGATCTCTCTTTTGCAGAGTGGATGTTACGGCCCCCCTTCGCCTCAGATTATCCAGCTTCCAAGTAGCTTGCTCGATATGGTCACTGAGCTTGTTAATATCCGTTGCTTTTGGAAGCTCTCCATGGCTCGCCATAGGTAGCTTCGCCCGTGGTGCTAAACGACTAGCTACCTTTTCAATGTCTTATAGCCTCATGTTCTCCTCACCGACCTCGACCTTCTTTTCCCTAGGTAATTCCCATGGAGGGGAAACCATAGGGGCTTTTCCGTTCCTTTCTCTCTCATCCATCATGTTATCTATCAATTTTTCAAAGTCACTCGATCGCATATTGATCATTGGATCTCGACTTCATACATTATTGCTCCGAATTTGCGGTGTGACGGGGATGCTCCCAGCGTGGTTTTCTTCGTCCTTATTGGTGTTTTTCCATGTTTAGTCCACAAGGTGGTATTCCTTTTTCTTTCACTGGAGTCTCGTCCATATTCTGTTCGACCTAGTTTCCCACAGACGGCGCCAGCTAATTTGGGTGTTAATAATCAGATGTACTTAGGGTCGGGGCACTTCGATTCGAGCCTCGGTACTTTGTTCGAGGGACCTGTAATAGGAACAAATGTTAGGCTAGTCGGGAGCGTTCCCAGCTAAGACCCTCTGATGCTTAAGTCAGTACAGGTGGTTAGATCACAAATGAACTGAAGAGCGAGGCGATAACGTAATTATGAGATACCTGATTTTAGTCCAACGTGTGGTATTTATAGATTTTGGTTGTGATAGACGTACGACTACTTCCACGTGTCAACACCTCCTTCATTCACTAGTCAAGTCATGGGATAGGACAGTGTCAGACCTTTTGAGATTCCTCCGCTCGCCTCATCCCCTAGGGTCGTCTCGCCTCGGTCCCCGAGCTAGGTGCGGCAATGTGCTCCACGTGCCAGTCTTCAATGAATCTTGAGCCTCACTTACCTGACCTCGCGTGACCTTGTTTTATGAGTCTCGTCGGGCTTTGGTTAATGAGCCTCCATGGCTAGGTTCAGATGGTCTAGGGGGTAATAAGGTAAATTAGATATTTGTGTATATCAGACATGAATTGATTTGTTGGACACTTGACTTGAAATTAGTTATTACAAAGTCATTTGAGGTGAAAGAGTTAAAATAAAAATTAAATTAAAACACCATTTATTTATGAGCCATAAGACAGTGGAGTTAAAAAATTATAAAAGATGTCTAAGAATTTTAATTAAAAGATATATAAAAGTTTCAAAAACATTTAGGTTCACATTGTATTTGATTTAATTAAAACTCCTTCAAACTCGACTAAATCAAATTTAAACAAAATTTTAAGTTCAAATATATTTTAAAGCACAATATTAGACTAAACGATAAAATTGAAGAATGTAATATGACCAGTTTCAAATTGGAAAAACTGTGACCACATAAAGCATAGTATCCGTATTAAATTGAAAAGGACATGACCCTATGAGTTGCAGGTTTTGTTCAAACTCATCATTTTCTTTCGGTTCCTTGAGACAAATCACAATAATAATGTACTAATCCATTTTTACTAGAACAGTCCTTTAAAATAAAATATTTTTTAAATACATACAGAAATATAAAAAAACTAGTAATGTGACTTGAGCATAATATATGGTTGCATATGTTCACTTTTTTTAGATTTATGTAATTATAAAATATTGTAGAAAAAAAAGTCGAAAAACAACATTATATACAGAGCCAAAACGGGCTAGCGGGCAATATCCTCTCTTCAGTTCTTTAATATTTTAAGTGTAATATAATTATATATGTATTTTGTTAAATCTTAACTCTTAATAAACAAATAAATTATTTTTTTTCCTGAAATCAATATGGTGCCCAAATAAGTTTTTTGACTTTGTCCCTAATTATATATATGTGGGATCGAGATCACTTGGTAGTCTTGTGGTAAGACGTTTATAAAGCTCAGACATGTGTCTGAGTTCGATTATCACTTCCTCCTCTCCCTCTTAGGATTTATACTGAAATATATATATATATATATATATATATATATATGATTTGTGGGATCAGTGTGTATTGGTTTTTTAAGATCAATATGTATTATGGTGGCAAATTCCTTTTTTCGATATAATTATGTTATAATTTGATTTTACATATTAAATGTCGGTGCATCTTTTAACCTTTGAATTAGAGCTAGCAATGGCCAGCCCGGCCCGAGTCTATCGGGCTTCTGCGAAATTTCGGGTCGGTCCGGTCCGATTTTAGTTGGGGCGAGAAAATGTTTGGTCCAGTCCATGCATACATTCTATGTAGGAAAAAATCGGGTCAGCCCGAAAAAGTTGGGCTGACCCGACCGACCATCATTTAGGTCGGGCCAAATAGGCCTGACTTTTTTCGAGTCTAGAAAACTGCAGCCCAACCCAAATCTCGGGTTGGCTAGGCCGGCCCGCGGGCTGAGCTGGATTTTGCCAACTCTACTTTGAATAAACTAATGCGTGAAAAAGGAAATATAAAATTCATGCAGTTAACTTTTCACATTCTTTTGCGATAAATATAAAAATAAAAAAAATAAATAATCTATTCACATATTCTCGATTAAATTCAATGAGTTGGCTGGAGCACCACAGTGCCACTCATTTTCTTCACGGGGAAGGAAACTTGAGGGGGTTAAAGATTTCTTTGTTTTAATATCTTTCACTTTTCTTGGATAGTTGGAAAAGGATGTTACTTTTTTTTTTTTAATACGTAATAAGTGATCAGTCTGTGATTAATAATTGCATTTAACAAATATATGATTGTCTATGGTATAGGTTGGTGTTCACATGTCAATGAAAAAAATACGATGTTATTATAAATAATATTTATATAGTAATCTTTATTTGTCTAAAATTTATTTTTAGCTTTAATATTCTTAAAATTTGTTGTGAGGGCAAAAATATAAACGTGCACGTTATTATTACTTTTTCAACTTTTATCTAAATTCCTTTGGAATAAAATTGGATACATAAAGTTGTCATTTCAGAATTGATGTTTACAATTTATTTTTGACAACTAGGATATTGTATAATTATTAATCAATACGAACAAACAAGACATAATATCTTGAAGCCAAATAGAAAAGCTCATATAAACTCCCACCTTTCAAATAAGGGAAGAGAGGGAAAGCAAACAAAAATTTAAACAAAACAAATACAATTGATCATAAAACATATGTGCTGACCCACAATGAGGTAGAGATGTCTAAAGGACATATGGAATATGGCAAGGGGAGAAACCTACTCCCACCAAGAGGAGAAATTGAACAAACTAAGGACGACAAAAAAGAAAAATACAAAAGAAATCAGTTTCCCCTCTTGTCATGATGGGAGGAGGAAAGAACAACTTTGCGGAGAGCAAGAAGAGGAGGAAACATAATGTTCACAATTTATATTTGATTATTAATTGTATTTCGCTGATAAATATCAAATATATATATAATACTCAATCAAATATTTTTTATACAGATGATAACTGAGCGGGTATTGGATGTATTCAGCAAAATTTTAAGATTACTTGATATATTATTTTCTTATTGACGTTTTTTTTATATATTAATTTTTATATTGACGTAACCAATGGCGGAGGGAGGGGGCCAACCTGGGCCCCGCCCCCCCCCCCAATTATTTTACTATAAAATTTAAAAAAAAAATTATTTTAAGTATAATTTATATGATTTTCTTATTTGGTCTACCCCATTTTCGGGTATCAGCCCATCCCGAAATATTTCATGGCTCCGTCCTTGGACGTAACCACTTGGTTCCGTGACAAATTATCTTTTTTTGCTTTCTTAATTTTGTGTATATGTTTTGCCAATATAGGTTTTTTCAGACAAAAGTCTTACATTGATTATTGTTGGGAATAATGAATTCCCATGTACATTGTGTGTGTGTCCTCTATATCTTATGTTGTCTATGTATCTCTGAACATATTGTTTTTGCCATATATAATTTAATATAAAGAAAATAAAATTAGTATTTGTGGGTCGAACCTAATAACACCTTGGGATATGGGCATGGATGGATCCGATGGGTGCTCCTCTTGTCCAGTGCGCACCCCAAATTGGAGAGGAAATTATATATATAGGCACATAAAATTTGTTTTAGTAAAAATTATATGTTTTAGTTAAGAGGAAAAATAGTTAAACTAGAATGGACATCGATCTTGAATACACGCCTAGTTACTGGGCATGGCATTCTAGTTCCTTAATCAAGGTGGGACATGTGCAGGGTGTTGGGTTCAAAATTTAATTGGGTACCAATTTCAATAGGACGAGTTCATGGTAAATTCCATGCCACTCAAGTGCATGGGCGTAGCCAGGATTCACAGTCAGTGCGGTCATGATTTTTTCCGTTGGGATGATTATCGGGCCGAATTTTTTCGAAAATAGAAAATAAAAAAGGCAAATCTAAAGGCCAATACATTGCAACAATGTTTTGTTAGTTTTCATAATCTCTTCTGACTTCTCTAAAATGAACTTTTTGGAGAAGTGATTTATCCAAAAGTTCATTCTAAATTAATCACCAAATTAAACAACTATTAACAGAATTTTAGATCCAAAATTCATTTAGAAGTGCTTCCAAAAATATTATTCATTATCAAGTTCAAACATATCTCTCTATATAACAAACAAGACAATCATTCATCCATTCATATACCTGGTGGGCGGATAATTCTTAATTTTTTGGATCAAGAAGGTTTAATAGCCATTTTAAAATTTAGCTCAAATTTTTTTATATGAACTAGACCTTTGGTTGAATTTTCAGTGCGGTCCAAATCAAATTTAACAGGATCACTCCGAATTTGAGTGCGGTCCGCCGACCGCACTCGTCCTAAGGTGGCTACGCCATTGCTCAAGTGGGTAGCTACCCACTTGGGTGTATGGCCTTTGGATCAAATACACGCCCATTTGTGTATGTGTGTGTGATGATCCAAGAGTTATGACCCTATGTGGGTTGCCACCCACTTGGGTGTCATGGAAGAAACCCCGAGTTCATTACGTGTTCAAATATGAACTCGCTATATTGTCATTTCTATGTTCGTCGAAAATTCTTTTTATAGTTTTGTCATTTATTTATAAACTAAAATAAAAATAAAACACTAATATTTTTTTTAATATAATGGAGGATAGGAGGGGAAGGGATACACACACTCGTATGAGATCGAATCCGAATCAATCGTCTTTATAACACAAAATTGTACCACTAAAACACAAGATTAGTCCCACACACGAATAATTTGAAAAGTTGTGGGAAATGATCAATTATAAAATTTGTCTCGTTAGCACTCTCCGTCCCTACGCAACCTTACCCCACTCTGCAATCCATGGCAACACAAGAAAAACATCAGAAAAATAGATGTCTCATTATACTTAATTTTTTGCTTTTAAAATGATTAATTATTATCTTAAGTTTTTATTGGTTTGGTGGGTTGTTGTTAGGATCATGTGACATGTTTTTTTTTTTTTCCCGAAACGATAGAAATATATTCATTACACAATGAAATTTACACTGCTAACTGGCAAAATGGCCACATTGAACATACATACATTGATACATGTCAAGGGGAGAATTCCGTACGAGAGGTATAACCACCGTAATTCGAGGAAGCAAAACAAAAAACTAAAAAACACACAACAAAAGAGAACTAAGTACTCCATAGGAGACTAAACCACCTCCGAAAGAAGGACTAAGGCACTCCTTAAGGGAGACTACCCAACTCGAACAAATCCGGGCACGAGCTACTTCACGCACTGCAAGACAGAAATGACTGACCGCCTACGAGTTTCGCAAATCAACCGGTAAAAAAGACTAAAAAAAACATAAAAATCGAAAAAAAAAAAAGAAAAGAAAAAATGCCTCTCCCTCACCCAATCTTCAACCGCAGCCCATCACCTACCTGGCTCCAACTCTCCTCTTTGTAGCTCCGACTTCGACTTGCCTCCACTCTCGATCGGAAAATTCGATCACTTTCGGATAACACAATAGACATGCCTTCATTGGCCTCCATCATGAATCATGGTTGGGGAGGGGAGGGGATAAGGGGAGAAGGAGAAGGAGAAGGAAGAGGGGAGGGGGGGGAGGAGGGGGACAGCTGGGAGGGGAGAGGGAGGGGAGGAGTATAAAGTTTAGGGTTTGTAGTGAGAAGGTGGAGAAAAAAACTAGAGAGAGAAAGGTGACTGGGCTGTGTTTTTGATCATGTGACATGTTTCAAGACCCTAATAATTATAATTCTACAAAAGACTAAATCCAATAACAGATATATGTGCTTGTACTTTAGTCAAATTGTGATTATCCCACTAAGAAAAAAAAATTAATTTGAATGATTAATCAATCACACGTGTTGTTACAGAGATGATTTTGGAAACATGTAATGCACTTTGTACTTTCGCAAAATCGTGAAACCTAAGAATGCATCAAAACCTTAAAAATAACAACTTTTATTGCAAGCAAAATGATTAACTATTCCAATAAATGAAAACCTCTCTACTCTGTCATTGGTCCAACTAATGGACCATATGATTTTTTTTTTCTTAAATGTAAATCTTTTAAAATCTTGGAAAGGTCGCAAAATCGCAAAATCTTGATCTTGATATTGATTCAGGTAGTCATAGTTTGCAAATTCTTATATATACACGATGTTTCACACAATAAATATCTATATATATATATATATAAAGATAGATTATTCTTAGTATAGTAACTAAACATTTTCATGAAATAAATATTTGTGATTTCATTATTTATTGTAGTCAATTTTCTGTCAATAAAGCACTCTTTAAAGTTATATGAAAAAATAGAATTATTTAAATTAGCTTTCCAAATTTGTGTGTGTACTACATTGATTATTATATTTTTTCTTTTTTAAAATTTAATAACTTTTTTATTTGGATCTATTTTTGATGTATAATATATCCAAAACGAAAGCCGTGACACAAATAATCAAATTTATGTCAGTTTACCAAGCCGGCTCATTTGTACATCAACACAAACCAACAGAAATAAAAAAAATCCCAATAATCATAGATAATGGAATAAATTATGTCAGAGTACAGCGGAAACAGAAAAGAAATACAATCCATCATCATGACATTCTTACGGGTTCTACGCCCTACTATTACATCAACAAATGTTTGGAAACTCGATCAATACAAATAAGATTAAATTGTCTTAAATAGGTCACAAAATACAACAGGAAAACTAGTCCGTAGCTTGAAGGTCATCTCGCGGAAAGTGGATTACGACACGGGTCCTCATCCTCTAGTTGTGAAAACAGGCGGCAGTGAGACTAAAACTCTCAACGAATGGGTGTGGGTGTACGAGTGTGGCTTACAGTTGTGCAGGAAAATCGTTTAATGGAAATTTATGCATGAGTCGTGCATGTATCATCATCATACATTTAATAATTAAAATTGTTCACGAAATTAAGTAAGTTAGAACGGTTAGATAACAGTTAAGCAGTAGTGGTTGCACATGAAAGTGTGACGCCAACCAATATTAGTTCAAAGGGTTGTGCACGAAAGTGTGACTCCAACCAACTAGCCTTATACAATGGAGACGTGTCAATTAAACATCGGCTCCCTTGACAGATCCACTTATCCCTCCATGGATAGTGTGACGCCCCGAATTTTAGCGACGTGAGATACGACGTTGTGAAGTGATTTATTTATTTGGTTAAATAGCACGAACCCATTATTAATGAAACACGACTCGACTTTTACTTAATCTTCCAACGTCAATTACGTCTTTCTCATTTCCAAGCTTAACGATTTTATATTCTTCTCTAGTATTATTACTCGATCGATTGATTACGACTTTAGAAATATTAGACCCTCGATAATTTAGGAGTACATTTCGACCCTTATCCATATATTTCTCCTTATTCCATAAATCATCCCAACCAACTTCCAATTTATTTTTTTTAAAATATACATTTCTTATTTCACATATTTAATTTTAAATTTCTAAATATTTAATTATAGATATTTATACATTTTATTTTCCTTCAATTTTATAAATTAAAAGAAAACCAAATACTTTTTTCCCTAATTTTCGAATATACCTCTTAAAATGGGAGGTTATTTCATATTTTTTTCAAAGCCTACATTTAAAAATTTATCCTACAATTCCCACTATCCCAATTGGTCAAATTTAATCACCCCTTAAACCCACCAATTCAGCCATGATCAAGTAGGAAGGGAATCCTTTCATTTTTTTTAAAACCAATTTAGCTACAATATTATTATACAACAGTAATTATAAAAAAAAAAAAAGAAACAAAATGGGGAGGATTGGACGCCCACATGAGGATGACAAGGATGGATTTAACTACCTCATGCAATTGTAAACCTTTATCAACTTTTATTTATTTTTATACACCTTATATAATTTATGCACATGATTTACTACCCTTTTTATTTTTTTTATTGTCTTCACTTTTCTTTAATTAAGAACACATCACCCACACTCAATACACTTTACACACCCGATTGTCTCCCAACTCACACAAAACAACAAGACAAAAAAATATATATATAAACCCTCCCAACCATAAAAATCGGTCATGAGCAATTTTAGGGGAATCTCACTCTTTATTTTTCTAAGCCTACAACATTTAAAAACTATACCTAAAAATTCCACTACCCTAAATAATTGCCAAGACAAGGAAAATTCTTCCCCTACTAGAGCCAACTTTCGGCCATAGTGTTTAGGAAAAAGAAATCAAATCCAATGTTTTTTCTTATCACCCCACAAACCTCCCAACAATCATCATTCCAAAGTCTAACATTACAACACCAAAAATTCTATCACCCTACCCACAAAAAAATCGGCCAACAAGGTTCTAAGAGAAAACAAGAATTCTTTCATACTTAGACAAAACAATACACAAATCCTCCCATCTCCACCCTATTGGTCGAAAATTCAAGAAGAAAGAGGTAAGAAAATTTTATTTTTCAAACTTCATTTTTCCTTCTCAAATCTTGAACCACATACCTTCACCTTCTAATCATGATGAATCCTTCTTGTTGAGGTACTTCTAGAAGAATTTTTCTTCAAGAATTAAGAGACTTGGACTTGACTACAAGCTTGCAGAGTAAATTCAAGACTATACACATTTAAGGTGAGAAAATTGTGGTTTGAGTATTTCCTCTTGACAACATGAAGAATTTATTTTTGACTCAAGAATATGAATTTTTGGAGCTTAGAGGCTGACCTACACCGTCTCAAGTTGAAGTTAGAAGCTTGAAGGAAAATTTCCATTTTTGAGACTAATTGAAGATATTGAGGTAAGTAGTAGTCATTTGGTCCTAGTATATTTTCTTTAGACTTGAGACTTTAATTTTAACACCAAAAATATGGTTTGGATACCATTTAGGGGCTGACCTTCAAAATCTTGAGTCAAGAAGTTGGTACAAGGAAGAAGACTCCAATTTAGATCAACCCGAGAAACTACTACGAGGTGGGTGAAAATCTTTCAAAAATTGATAAATGATTCTGATAAAATGCATGTAGTACATGAAAATGTTTAAAATTACTATATATATATAATACATGTATTTTTTTGGATATGTATCAAGTTCAAGAAGTTTCACAAAAACGAGCATGATTTTGATTTCTTGCACAATAGGGACATATGTGCATAAATGTTTTAATTTCTTGTTCATCTCTTGATTGATGTGTTAATGAATGTGTTATATGTTCTATGCTTGATATATATTCTGGAAAATATGATCTTGTGCTCGAGTTTGAACAAATATGCCATTTATGCAATTTTTGCAAAGTTGAGGACTAAACCGTAATTTCGAAAACTGTCCAAGGACCAATATGTAAATTTTAAAATTTGGGACTGTATTAATTGTAAAATTTAATATTTTAAGTTAATAATAGTTTAAAGGTTTTGAGATAAGAAAACTCGTCCTTGGAATTTTGGACACTCAAATATAGAAACTTGAAAGTTTAAGGGCCAAAAATTTAATTTTTAGAAACTGTTCAGGTCCCCTCTGAAAATTTTGAAAATTTTGACTCCCTCAAACTGAAAAACCTATATTTTGAGAAATTTTAAAAGGTTAAAGTGGTTTGGGCTGAGAAAACCGATTTGTTAAACTTTAAGTACTAAAGTGTAAAAATTCCAATTTCAAAGGACCAAAATGAAATTTCAGGAAAGAGTACGTCTCGGATACCTGGAAATTTACATAACCTTACTTTTATAATATTTTGAACTCATGGTTCAAGTTTTATAACAAACGCACACCAAATAAACGCTTAAGGGCAAAAACCGAATTTTTGGACTAGAAATTGAATTTGTAAAAAGTAAGGGACTTAAACAGACCCTATTTCAAAACCAATTTTGTCCCCACATTCTACTGTTATAAATATCTCCCGGTTTGTGAGATCCAAAATTTTTAAGTTCGGGACCGAAAATGACGTTTTTGACAAAAGAAGGGACCAAACTGAAACTTTCCAAAAACCTTGACCCAAACCCTTTGAAAACTAAATCTTTGATTAATTTTAAGAATTTAGAAACTGACCTTATATTTTTCCGAGGTCGAGACTAGGACTTATTCAGTTTCTGACTCGATAAGTACTTTTTTCAAGAAATTGGACTAGGACTTATTCAGTTTCTGACTCGATAAGTACTTTTTTCAAGAAATTGGACTATTTACAAAATTTGTCTTTTATCAAGGACCCCAAAATAAATATTTTCTTTTATACATTCCTAGAACTGATTTAATTATACTTCCATATTTTTCTTGAAAATTTCGGGACTATACGCACTACGCGTGGCGACTTCCTCGCCTTTGGACAAATTTAAACTTAACTTGTTGATATATTGTACTGCTTTTTATATGTATCGTCATGCTTTTTTACTCGACTACCTAGTTGACATTCCATACTTGTAATTATTTTCCTGCTTGAGTCAACTTAGTGTGTCGAGCTCACAGTCGGAATGGATACATTGGGGATGGAACTGGGCAGCTCGGCTGCTATTCCACTCTCCGGCCCCATCGTCCTAATCCCGCAACTGAGGGATGGAGTTTGTCCAAGGGAAGCAGGTCATAGTACTTGAGGTATAATCGCGATTATGACAATCCGGGCCTAGCAAGCTCTATTATGGATTTGTCTTTGTCTATGGAGCGATAAGGTGACAGGTCTTGGGCCATCTTGCTTTGGGAGTTACAAGGAAGAACGAAGGAATCGCTGTCTGATCCACACGATTCTGGAGTTACTCAGACCGTTTGGTTGGCGTCACACTCCGTGCGCAACCACTACTTGCTTGGGTTGGCGTTACACTCCGTACGCAACCACTACTTGAATTACTTGCTTGTGTTGGCGTTATACTCCATATGCAACCATTACTTGATTGGGTTGGCGTCACACTCCGTACGCAACCACTACTTGATATATTTGCAACACATTCATAATGCTTGAATGATCATGAGCTATTTTCATCAAACTATATAAAGCTATATTATTTTGAATACCATGTTGCTTGTGAATCGCGTGTGACGCACGCATCATGAATCGTGCATTCTTCATATAACTGTTTTCCTGCATCTATATAAGCCACACTTACACACGATCACCCATCCACTGAGAATTTTTGTCTCACCCCCACCTTTTCAATGGCCAGCTGATGATCCACCATATTATGAAGACTTTAACGAAGACGACCAAGCGACGAATTAATTCCTAGACTTAGTTTGTCGATCTAGCCTTAATTATTCATTTATGAACAATTGCTATGTTGTCTGTAATAGAGGGGTGTAAGACCTCTTTCGCTTAGACAAATAGATTGTAATAGTATTTTCTGTTGCGACTATTGACTCTGTTTCCAAGGGGTTATGAAGAACTATGTCTATTCAATAATTAATATCGCTCTAATACTTGGTGGATTATATTTTAGAATAAAGAACTGGCATAAGTTAACGTTGGGTAGCGGCTCCAAATTCCTGGGGCATTACAGATGGTATCAGAGCTCGGTTTGTAAGAAGAAAACTTACACCGAGCTAACCCAGGATAGGACCCTTCGCCTCTCTTGGGAATCACCACTATTAGGTCGGTCATAGCTAGTAATTCCTTAGCAATTAGAAACCATGAGGAAGGATAGACTACATTATTAATTGTCCACTTGTGATAAAATTCTACACATAAGTGGATGCTAATCATTCTAAACACAGATGGCTGGTCAAAGAGGCAGAGGGAGACCCCATAACATGGACAGGGAAAACCTTAACCCTCCGCAAGAGAGAACACCATCGCCTGAACGTCACCACCTCCCCTAGTGGTAGGTCCCGATATGACTGCGCAAGCCCTTCAACAGATCTTACTATTTATGCAACGACAGATTGGACAGTATTGGAACGTGTAGGAACCGGTGCGGGAAGCACACGATCAAGTGTTGGAGCGATTCCTGCGTTTCAATCCACCCGTCTTTCGGGGGGAACCATATGATACCAAGGCTGAGGACTGGCTTGAACAAATGGAAAACATTTTTTCTGCCCCACGATATACCATGGGATGAACCAAGTAGTGAGAAAAGAGAGGAGAGCCCGGGAGTTGGGTAAGGGCGCCCTTCAAGATCATACCCTTCCGTGTGGTGGAGGGTGCGCTCCTGGGGGACAGCCTGAGCCCCCCGGTCCATTCTTTCTTGAATGTTTCTCTGTTTTCTTTGGAGTTCTCTTATATTTTGAGTAGGGTTTCAAACTCCAGCTTATCATCACTTTTTCTCGGGAGCCAAGGTGTCATTGGCCAATCAATTTCTAGTTCCATTATTTCGCATCCATCTTTGCCTGTGGGTTTCGATATTACCCTTTTAGCTTTGAAGCTATGTTTTGTTGATGAGGGAGTCGTAGAACTTTAGACGGATTCAAGCCCAAGCGAGGAGGCTCCCGAGGAGAAGTCTGATAGGGAAAGTTCGGGTGAGGCCCCTCGACCTAACTATCATCATAGGCCTCTGCCCGAAAATCTAGTTGTCATCCCAAGAGAGTTAGTTTGCAGGGTCACTTCCCGGTGTCTTCGCAGATTGAGGGAACAGTTAGAGCTCCCTCGAAGTTTCATATGTTGGCTCCAGGTCTGGAGGATAGACTTACGCATCTGCCTTAGGGCTTTATCATGGTGTATCTTTATGGTATGTCTACTGGCTTCACTATTCCTCTGGACGACTTCCTTGTGGAGATCCTTAGATCGGTAGGGGTATGCGTTGGGCAGATGGTTCCCCAAGCTTATGTGTGCATAAGAGGGTATGAGTATGCTATAAGGAAGCTGGAGATGCCCACCACTGTAGATGGATTTCACTCTATCTTTTATGCTAAGAAGTCTTCAAGAGATACTTTTTAACATTTCTTTCCTCGTTCCGGTCTGCAAGTTCCTTACGGGGCTTTCCCTTCTCGGCGGGATGTCAAATGAGGACCTATTCTTTATGAGGCATAATAGTTGGGAGCCTTCCCATGAGTGGGTTTCAAAGGCCAAGTCGGCGCATGTCACCGCTTTCTTCTTCTCGTAAGGAGATTATGGAAATCTATAGATTGAAGGGGTTCTTTAAGAGTCTTTTGGATGTTCGAGAGTTCTTAGGTATTCAATAAAGCATTTATTTCCTATCTTGCCCTTTATGTTTACTTGTATACTTAGTTGTTTTTCATTTTCTAGTATTGTGTCTTGTTTGCTCCTTAGGAAATGAGAGCTACAACATTACTGAGTTGATGGCCTTCAACAAGAAAGATAATGAGAAAATTAAGGGTGTTTATGCTACCAGTCGCCCTCAACCTCGACCGGTCGCCCTAAGCAAAATCTTGGATTAAAATGGTTCTGTCTTCAGCATTCGCAAGTTTAACTTATTTTGGCCATTTTTCGTCCCCTTTGCAAATTTCACACACAATTCACTTCAAATGAGTTTTGATGCATGAATTATATATTTTGGGGATTATCTAGCTCGACTATCATCATCATTGCTCGTCTTTACCGATTGAATGGTAAGAATTTCACTATCTTTAGCTCAATTGGGTTGAACCCTTGAGTTTGTGGCTTATATGTATTTTTCTTGATATAATTCATATATGTTTGTGATGAGCTTATTGATTCTTGATGAATGATATTTGTTATATTGTATTTGGTGATGAAAAACTTGGCTTGATTTCATTTACAAGGGCTATATATAACTTTTTCTATTTTTGATGCCCGCTAAGTGTTTGATAATACGTTTCAATGATAAATTCATCACCCACATGATTCTCTCGATTTCAAAAATCTTATACATTTATAGAGATCATGTTTTGCTTATCAAATGAGTTTTCATAAACCTCTACAAGTCGTATGATTCGACTTTTCCCTTCTATTTGGCTTACAAGCTTCAATGTTCAAATAGCTCGATACATCGGTTTAGTTGCACACTTTGATATGAATATATGATGTATTTATCGTGCTAACATTCTTTTTGATGATTCCAAAGGGGGAGAAACAAGTTATAAGCTCATTAGCTCATAAAAGCTAAGATAAGCTTAACGAAAAGAAGTTATAAGCTATGGCTTCATAAAGCCATAAGTTGTGGATCATATTTAGTCCACTTGGTGCATTATGGTTATGTATGAATCATGGTCCATTGGTTGTAGTATGGACTTATATATGTTTCTAATGATGTCTCTTTGACAGGGGGAGCTTTTAAGTTATTGATACTTAAGCTCAATATCGAAAAGCTAATATTTTAGCTTATGTTTAAGTTGCTTCTATATAACTCTTGTTGTGCTTGTTGATAGGGGGAGCATGTGCTATATGTGTTTGAATATCTCTACTCCCATCCTTGTGTTTTTATTGCATGGAATGTTGTCGCTCACAACGGATAGTTCTCTTTAACCTAGTAAAATTGTTTTGTTTTCAAAATCGACCTCGTTAAAATTGTTTTGGTTTGTAATCATCAAAAAGGGGGAGATTGTTTGATAAATGGTTTTATCATGATTTTGATGATTTTGATTTTACACCAAAACAATGTTTTTAAAGGGTTGTCCAAATACTCCTAAATGATTTAAAATGATTTTAATATTTTTAGGAGTATTTTCTCAAAGTTTATTTTCGTCTAAATTGGACAACGCTTTTAATGATTTTACGTTATTGGGTTTTCACTCTCAAACGATGTTTCTAAATGTTGTCCTAATACTTCCGATCGGTTTAAAATGTTTTTACTATATTTTCGGAGTATTTCTTGAGTTTTATTTTTCGACAAAAATTGGACAACATTTCGTCTCGTGGTCGACCGGCCGCCCTATAGGGCAACCCGTGCATCAAGATGTTTTTAGAAACAGAAAAATGAGACGGAAGGAAAAACAAGCGGTCGCCGTGCCGCTTCTCAAGGCGATCGGCAAGTCCGGCCGATCGGCCGCCAATGGGTCGACCGGCACTGCAAGTGTGTTTCGTAACGTAACGTTTAATCCTTGCAAAATCCATGAGGGGGACCGGTTGGGGTGATGGTCGGCCGGTCGAGGTAGACGCCGACGGCCCGTGTTATTTTGTTGTGTATTTTTTCCAACGTCTATTTCGTGCGACCGGTCGCTTACTATGTATTGACAAAAAAAATATGACCGTTGTGTGAGACCATTCTTCCTTAAAATGTGGGATTGTTCTATAATCTGATTTTTGTATCCTTATAAGACAACCATATTTATTTTAATCTCTTTGTCTTATTTGTAGACAAAAGAAAACATGGAGGAGCCCATGAAGGAGCCTATGTTGGAGGAGCCTTTGGAGGAGCCTTTGGAGGAGCCTATGTTGGAATTCAAATTTGAAGGCTCTCCTATAAATAGATGAAAGCTTGAGGGATCAAATACAAGACTTGATACAAACAACAAGAGATATCACAAGCACATAATCTTTGTTATTCATTTCAACATTCTTGTTGTAATAGCCTAAGTACTATCACTTTCACATCTTGAGGTCTAGCTTTCATTCTTGATTACACTTGCACTTTTGAGTTGTAATATTTTTCAAAGTGTAATCTTGATTGTAATTCATCAACCAAACACAAGATATCCTTGTGAGTATTCTTGTGGTAAGAATACACTTGGGTGATCTAGGTGATAGGTGTTTCAAGAGTGTGGTGCTCTTGAGGTGTTGAAGAATTTGGTATTCTTCAAGATTGAAGATTGTGGTGATCTTCAAAGGTGCCGTTGAAGGAATCTTCAAAAGGAGATTGTGGTAATCTCCAAAGGTGGTGTTGGAGAGTTCGGTGCTCTTCAAGTCGGAAGATTGTGGTGATCTTCGCAAGGTGCCGTTGAGGATTGTGGTAATCTTCAAAGGGAGATTGTGGTAATCTCCAAAGGTGTTGTTGAAGAAGAGTGTGGTGCTCTTCAAGGTGTTGTAAGTTGAATTTGTATTAATTTTGGTAATTAATAAAATTCTTTTTCTTTTCGAAATCCATCCCGGATATACTGGGGTGGTAGAGGATTAGGCCCTAGGTGGGTTGAACCTCTTTAAATCGACGTGTGTTGTTTACATTCCGCACCTTTGTTATTATCTTGGCGCATTTGTATCGAAAAAGAGGGATAAATCGAAAAGATGGAGATAATCTATTCACCCCCCCCTCTAGATTATCGTAGCCGCTTGGACTTACAAGTGGTATCAGAGCCAAACTCTTTGGCAAGCTCGTTTCACATCGCGAGTGAAGAGAAACGATCGTCGGCTACGAACGAAGCTCATCTTTCCGGCACCTCCACCACCAAGCCACCTCAGTTTGATTCCAAAAATTTTATATTTTGGAAAGAAAGAATGGAATGCTACTTACAAGGTTGCGGGTTCGACATTTGGAACACCGTCATTAATGGAGAATCCATTCCGATGAAAAATACACCACACACCTCAAAAGGCTTCAAAAAGCTCAATGATGAAGAGAAGAAAATCATCTCCTCAAATGGTAAAGCTCTTAATATTTTACATTGTTCACTTACCACTTTGGAATTTGATCATGTTGAAGGTATTCGATCGGCACATAAAGTATGGCAAAAATTAGAAGCCATCTATGAAGTATATGCAAGTGAAAGGAGCAACTCAAAAACATCTACTTCACAAATGGATACAACATCAAATTCAACAACATGGGATAAGCCTTCTACAACCTCCCATGATGAACAAGTTGAACAATGCCTCATGGGCATCGAAGAAGAAAACGAGGTAAGTTCTAAACCCTCTACTTCTTATGACAATGAATTGCAAAATGAATATAGTGACTTGCAAAATGATTATGATGAGCTACAAGATGAATTCCAAAACTTACTTGTTAAATACAAAAATTTGAAAAAGGAATTCATTGTTTTAAAGAATGATAAGGATAGTTTATTTACTTCCTATGAATCACTATCATGTGCTCACACCACCACTCTTGACAAGGTTAGAAACCTTGAGAAAGAAAATAGTACTCTTGTTGAGGATATAAATTGCTTGAAAAATGATTTATCTAAATCCAACTTGAGTACCGATAAGATGACCAATATTGTTGATTGTTGTGATAATTCAAACTAGAACTTGATCATAAGCCTAAGGGTGTCAATCACATGAAAAAGAATCAAGTCTCTAAGACGTTGGTCATTATGCTCCTAGAATTATTACATGTTTTTATTGCGGTAAAAAGGGTCATACGGTAAATACTTGTCGGGCTAGAAATAGCTCCAATTATTGTTGGAGACCTAAAAGTCTCAAGACTAATCCCAAAGGACCCAAACACATAAGGGTACCACAAAACAATGTCATATTAGGTACCCGACGAAATAATGATCGAAGAAAATTTATACCGCCAAGAAGACATCAAATGACCGTTTCATGTGATCAAAGAAGGAGAAACTATGTTCGACAAAGCCAATTTCCAAGAAGAGGATATAATCAAAAATGGGAAGAACACAATCCTTGGAAATGGCAAAGACAAGATGATTTTCAAAGAAGAAGAGACCATCAACAATGGGAAGGACAAAAATTTTGGAGATGGAGTAATTGGAGAGATTACTATCAACATGAAGATTTTCAAAAGGGAAAATATCATCAACAATGGAAAAACCCATGGAAACGGCATAATTGGTAAACCGTATCTCCCTAATTAAATATGCATTTTATTTGTCTATTATGCATGTTTTTATTTGTGTCCTACTTGCAAAATGAGTTTTCATGTATTTTAAATTAAGGTCTTCAAAACTTATTTGTTTTTAAAAAGGAAGACCTTATATAATGTTTTTAAAACTCTTGTGCATTTTTGTAGACTAAAGTGTTTTATCATCTCTTATGGATTTTTATGGAATGAGCTTACTTGTGATATCTCTTAGCCTACACTTTTATCATTATGATTTGTGCTAGATTTGTTTTAAGAATTGTGTAGGATTTACATATTTTCACAAATGGCCATTTTCGTCATTATTTGTCAAGAAAAGGCATAAATTATCGAGGTATGTTTACTTGTGTTATTCTTACTCTTATAGACTCGATATATGTATTGCCATGTGCCTATGTGCTTGTTTTTCATAGTATTTCATACAAATGCCATTAAGAGGATTTTTTAGATTTTTTGAAAGGCATCATTCGATATTTGATTGCACATATTTGCTTTGTCAACTTTTGTTCAAATACTTCTTTTAAATGAGGTCTCAATTATATGCTATCGGATTCTCAAATTTCAAAAGAGACCTTTTGTAGCTTTGTTAAGCTTATTTGAACTTGCATGATTTATTAGACTCTTGATGATATTCTAAATGCATAGTATGTGTTTCTTGCTTCATGATCTATATATATATATAGTGTCTATTCCTACTATGCTCTTTTGCATGAAATTTTGTGATTGTTGATTGAAGCGTGTTTTTACATTTGGGCTATTTTTTCTTGTATAAGCGATGCCGTTAATGAGTTTGTTAAGTTGTGTAGATGAGAAATGAAGTACTCCAAATATTTGGATGTAAATGTTCTATTATGAACACCTTAGATCAATTGGATGCCCTATGATGATAGTGATGAAGAAGATAAAAAGGGTATTCCGGAACAAACTCGATGACCAAGGCAACATTGGTCGAACTAAGGCGAGGTTAGTAGCTCGAAGGTATTTTCAAGAAGAAGGTAATCGATTTTGATGTAACATTTGCACTCATAGCACATTTTGTAGCTATTTGCATTTTACTTGCACATTCTTGTTTTAAGAAAATTTCAAGCTTTACCAAATGGATGTTAAATCCAAATTTCTAAATGGTTTTATTCAAGAAGAAGTCTATGTAAAACAACCTCCGGGGTTTAAAATTTTTATAGGCCAAATGATTGTTTTTAAGGCCTTGTATGGTTTAAAACAAGTACCCCGTGTATGGTATGATAGACTTAGCTATTTTTGCTAAATGATTCTACAAAAGGTAAAGTTGATACTACTCTCTTTGTTTGTGAAAAAGGGCAATATTGTTTAAACTTGTGCATATTTATGAGAATATTTTTGGTGCTACTAATGAATATTTGTGCAAGATATGGTTCTCTAAGTTGATACTAGGTGAGCTTGAGATGAGAATGATGGGGGAGCTCAATTTCTTGCTTGGACTACAAATTATTCAATGCCAAGAAGATGGTTATAAAAGAACTCTTGAAGGAGTTAAAAATTGAAGGAAGAAGAACCATCTCAACCTCTATGGCTAAAGATTGACAAAGGTTGAGAAAGGCATATCGGCCGACAAACAAATTCGAGGTATGTTTTCTTGTATTATTCCTATAGACTCGACATTCCATATGCCTTATGTCTATATACTCGACTTCAAAAACTATCCCAACGAATCTCATTAAAATGCTATTAAAAGAAATTTTCAAATATTTGAAAGGCACTTCTTCTTATGACTTGTTGTATCCAAAGATTTAAAACGTTCTTATTTTGGGATAACAAGTTTGGTATCTATTATACGGTTATTCGTATTCAAAATTTGGTTCGTCATAATCGAACTAAACATATTGAGATTCGATATATTTTTTAAGGGATTGTGATTTTTAACAAAAACTTGAGATGTGTTTAATTCCGTCTCAAGGATAACTCGGACTTTTTGATCGTTAATCACGAGTATTTTACCTCATTTCGAGCTTGATTATGACATAATGTATATTGAATGAGGTCTACGTTTGCATTTTGCACGTTTTTAAAACTTAGGGGCGAAAAATCGGATTTTTGGTTGAAAATTCGGATTTTGGAAATTTTTCAACACAGTGGGCTGAAATGGTTGAGGGCAACCGTCGCCCTCAACCTCGTCGCCCTCAACCTCGACCGGTCGCCCTAAGCAAAATCTTGGATTAAAATGGTTCTGTCTTCAGCATTCGCAAGTTTAACTTATTTTGGCCATTTTTCGTCCCCTTTGCAAATTTCACACACAATTCACTTCAAATGAGTTTTGATGCATGAATTATATATTTTGGGGATTATCTAGCTCGACTATCATCATCATTGCTCGTCTTTACCGATTGAATGGTAAGAATTTCACTATCTTTAGCTCAATGGGTTGAACCTCGAGTTTGTGGCTTATATGTATTTTCTTGATATAATTCATATATGTTTGTGATGAGCTTATTGATTCTTGATGAATGATATTTGTTATATTGTATTTGGTGATGAAAAACTTGGCTTGATTTCATTTACAAGGGCTATATATAACTTTTTCTATTTTTGATGCCCGCTAAGTGTTTGATAATACGTTTCAATGATAAATTCATCACCCACATGATTCTCTCGATTTCAAAAATCTTATACATTTATAGAGATCATGTTTTGCTTATCAAATGAGTTTTCATAAACCTCTACAAGTCGTATGATTCGACTTTTCCTTCTATTTGGCTTACAAGCTTCAATGTTCAAATAGCTCGATACATCGGTTTAGTTGCACACTTTGATATGAATATATGATGTATTTATCGTGCTAACATTCTTTTGATGATTCCAAAGGGGAGAAAAAGTTATAAGCTCATTAGCTCATAAAAAGCTAAGATAAGCTTAACGAAAAGAAGTTATAAGCTATGGCTTCATAAAGCCATAAGTTGTGGATCATATTTAGTCCACTTGGTGCATTATGGTTATGTATGAATCATGGTCCATTGGTTGTAGTATGGACTTATATATGTTTCTAATGATGTCTCTTTGACAGGGGGAGCTTTTAAGTTATTGATACTTAAGCTCAATATCGAAAAGCTAATATTTTAGCTTATGTTTAAGTTGCTTCTATATAACTCTTGTTGTGCTTGTTGATAGGGGGAGCATGTGCTATATGTGTTTGAATATCTCTACTCCCATCCTTGTGTTTTTATTGCATGGAATGTTGTCGCTCACAACGGATAGTTCTCTTTAACCGGTAAAATTGTTTTGTTTTCAAAATCGACCTCGTTAAAATTGTTTTGGTTTGTAATCATCAAAAAGGGGGAGATTGTTTGATAAATGGTTTTATCATGATTTTGATGATTTTGATTTTACACCAAAACAATGTTTTTAAAGGGTTGTCCAAATACTCCTAAATGATTTAAAATGATTTTAATATTTTCCGGAGTATTTTCTCAAAGTTTATTTTCGTCTAAATTGGACAACGCTTTTAATGATTTTACGTTATTGGGTTTTCACTCTCAAACGATGTTTCTAAATGTTGTCCTAATACTTCCGATCGGTTTAAAATGTTTTTACTATATTTTCGGAGTATTTCTTGAGTTTTATTTTTCGACAAAAATTGGACAACATTTGTCTCGTGGTCGAATGGCCGCCCATAGGGCAACCCGCATCAAGATGTTTTTAGAAACAAAATGAGACGGAAGGAAAAACAAGGTCGACGGCCGCTGCGGGCGCGATCGGCCCGCCGACTCGGCCGTCGCCGGTCGACCGCACTGCAAGTGTGTTTCGAATGAACGTTTAATCCTTGCAAAATCCATGAGGGGACCGGTTGGGGTGATGGTCGACCGGTCGAGGTAGACGTCGACCGGCCGCCTGTGTTATTTTGTTTGTGTATTTTTTCCAACGTCTATTTCTCGCGACCGGCCGCCCCTATGTATTGACAAAGACAAAAATATGACCGCTAGCAACAGACCATTCTTCCTTAAAATGTGGGATTGTTCTATAATCGATTTTTGTATCCTTATAAGACAACCATATTTATTTTAATCTCTTTGTCTTATTTGTAGACAAAAGAAAACATGGAGGAGCCCATGAAGGAGCCTATGTTGGAGGAGCCTTTGGAGGAGCCTTTGGAGGAGCCTATGTTGAATTCAAATTTGAAGGCTCTCCTATAAATAGATGAAAGCTTGAGGGATCAAATACAAGACTTGATACAAACAACAAGAGATATCACAAGCACATAATCTTTGTTATTCATTTCAACATTCTTGTTGTAATAGCCTAAGTACTATCACTTTCACATCTTGAGGTCTAGGCTTTCATTCTTGATTACACTTGCACTTTTGAGTTGTAATATTTTTCAAAGTGTAATCTTGATTGTAATTCATCAACCAAACACAAGATATCCTTGTGAGTATTCTTGTGGTAAGAATACACTTGGGTGATCTAGGTGATAGGTGTTTCAAGAGTGTGGTGCTCTTGAGGTGTTGAAGAATTTGGTATTCTTCAAGATTGAAGATTGTGGTGATCTTCAAAGGTGCCGTTGAAGGAATCTTCAAAAGGAGATTGTGGTAATCTCCAAAGGTGGTGTTGGAGAGTTCGGTGCTCTTCAAGTCGGAAGATTGTGGTGATCTTCGCAAGGTGCCGTTGAGGATTGTGGTAATCTTCAAAGGGAGATTGTGGTAATCTCCAAAGGTGTTGTTGAAGAAGAGTGTGGTGCTCTTCAAGGTGTTGTAAGTTGAATTTGTATTAATTTTGGTAATTAATAAAATTCTTTTTCTTTTCAAATCCATCCCGGATATCTTTGGGGTGGTAGAGGATTAGGCCCTAGGTGGGTTGAACCTCTTTAAATCGACGTGTGTTGTTTACATTCCGCACCTTTGTTATTATCTTGGCGCATTTGTATCGAAAAAGAGGGATAAATCGAAAAGATGGAGATAATCTATTCACCCCCTCTAGATTATCGTAGCCGCTTGGACTTACATAGCATTGTGGAGGCCTATACGTCTTCCTTGGATTATCATTCCGAGTTATTGAGGGAGTTTTCCTACTTCGACAGGGATGTTTGCCATTTTCAAAAGCTATTGTGTCAAAGTGGGAAGGCCTCCCACGAGGTGATAAATCTCTTGGACTGTGGAGTCTCCGACGAGGAGGAGGAAGGAGAGATCGAGAACTACAGGATCTTCCCGAAGGAGCCGACGGTATGGACGGCGGCAACAAGGGTGAGGTTGATGGTGCCAATGTTGCTGAGGAGGGGTTTATACTTGAGTAGTTTGATAAATACTCTGGTCTAGACGACATTTGTTTCTAGCCCACCTGTTTAGGGCTTGTTTTGCGTATTTGGATATTTTTTCTTATATTCCTTTGAGATGTTTCATTGTTCCTGAGGGGCCGGATGATGTTCTATCACCTTTCTACTATTTCTACTATGCTTATGTTCATGTTTTTCTTTATTCATATTTGCTTCTTGCACTTTATTCGTAGTGTTTCCGTATGTTTCCTTGTCCGTGCGGACTTGTTTTCATTTTGTGTGGAGATGGATCATTCTTTTTGGAAGAAGTCTTAGTTTTTTCGGAATGGTCGAAGATGTTTGTACGGAGGCATAGGGCACTTTTTTGGAGATCAGGGGGGCACCCTTCCATGGCTGGAGGTGGCGCCCTTCCGGAGCTCGGGGGCCCTCCTTCAGTGGCCAGAAGCGGACGCCCTTCTGGATCTCGGGGGCTCTCTTTCGGAGCCATTGATTCAATTATTCCTTAGATTGCGCATTAATTTGGGATGAAAGATCGTTGCATTTGCGTATTCCTCCCGCGCATGTATTAACATTTTTTCGCTATTTTTTCGTTGCACATTTATGTGGCGTATGTTTGTGAGGATCCTTTATAAGGAGACTCCTCCCCCTCTCGGGAGAGCCAGAGGGTGAAAAGTTTATTTTGACCCCTTGAGAGGAAGCCCCTGCCCTCCGAGAACACCTGAGAAGGGAAAGTTTATTAGACCTCCTTATGAGGAGACCCCACCTCTCCGGGAGCGTCGGAAGAGAGAAAGTTTATTAGGACCTCCTTTGAGAGGAGGCCCCTCCCTTGAGGAGGGGAAATTTATTAGGACCTCATTTGTGAGTATATCCCTCCCCTCTGGGAGTGCCGGAGGAGGAAAAATTTATTAGGATCTCCTTTGTGAAGAGAACCTTCTCTTGCAGGAGCGCATGAGGGAAAGTTTTCGATTAGACCATGAGGATCCCCGTGAGGAGACCCATCCCCTCAAGGAGTGTCGTAGTAGCGTTAGGTTTCCGATTAGATCATGAGGATCCTCGTGAGGAGACCTTTCCCCTCCAAGAGCAACAGATGGGGGGTTAATTTTTTGATTAGATTGTGAGGATACCTTTCCCTTTGGGAGTCCTGGAGGAGGTTTAAGTTTTCGATTAGATAGTGAGGATCCCCATAAAGAGATATCTCCCTTCCGGGAGTGCTAGAGGGGAGGTTAACAATTTAGTTGAGGAGAGCACCTGGATGGTCATGGATGGCCATGCTTGGAAATTAACTGCGTACAAGTAATCACAACAGAGAGGTGAAAATGAATCATACTTGCAATTATTATTCATGAAGAAACAAAATTTTACGCCTCATGGGTGGAAATAAAATTAAAGCAGAAATAATATTTAACGTCTCTGGGGTGGAACATGAGCTGAAAGCAAGAAAAAATACAAAGACTGCTGGAAAGCGGAGGATAATTGGTGTTCGCGGGAGCTTGCAAGGTCCGCAACTCCTAGGGTTGTGTGGTGCTCCTGTCTTGTCTGGGAGCTTGCTCATCTCTAGCGTGGCCGCATAAAGCATTCCCCCGGCAAGATTGATATCCTCAATGGTTTCACCCACTCACGTCTCTCTGAGGAACTTCAGCTTTAAGTGAACTTGGATTTCCAGACTATAATCCCGTGGGCTAGAGACAATGGATAAGTTCTCAACTTGGGATGAGCACATAACTCTTCTCTTGGAAGGGGCCTCGTCAGTGGGTCCCCTTCATTCCTTGTTGCATTTTGGGATGACACTCTTAGTGTCCTTTGTCTTCGGTCCTCTGGAGATCATATTGATGACTCCGCCATGTAAACATCATGTCTTTCGCCTTTATGCGATCTGAGTGGCGCTGAGCCCGTGGGGGTTAGTTCTGCGTGGCCTTGGGTCACAATGGAAGATGGTTTGGTCAACGTAGTCCTTCAAGTAACTCTTCTGGATGAGTCGTTCTATCTCTCTCTTCAGCACGACGCAATCCCCAGTGGTATGCCCCTTGTCCTTATGATAGCGGCAGTATAAATTTGAACATGTTCTCACGGGGTTATTCTTCGATGGTCTGGGCGGATCAATGATCCATTTTCTTTGGGTAGCGATCAACACTTCAGCCACTGGTGCATTCAGAGGGGTGAAGTTCATCCAATAACCCTTCATTTTATCCTTCTGGGGCTGATTTTGGCCATCTTCTCTAGTCTTGCGCTTGACATTGGGCTTTGGTTTTGTGTCGTCTTTTATATTGGATCGTGTCATGTCCTTTTTTTTCGAAACAATAGTTTATAAATAAAACTCATAGAAAAACATACATCAAGGCTAAATAGCCAATTCCATCAGACTACAACGTAAGATCCAAATGGAAAGACAATTTTCCAGATTTAAAATGAATGTCTGAAAATTGTAAAAGAAACTCAGAAAGGGCAAAAACAAACCCAAAATAAGAAAAAATACAGGAATTGAAAAAATACAAAATGAAAATCTTGTTACAATAACAGAAATCAAAACTCCATCAAATGACTAATAATTCCAAATTGCTGACAAAACCTTAAAAAATTCTTCAATATGCTCGGATCCAACTCCATCTCAAATTTTTCTTCTATAGAAGTCATTGTGAAATCGCCCTTTGCAGCCGGTTAACCACCAAAGTAACATGATCTAGAACCAAATCAGTTAGATCTGAAATCAAAATGACCAGATTTGATGACAAATTGGATAGATCAGAAGGGAAAAAACAACAAAAAAAAACAAAAAATTTCCACAAAGGGAAACCAAACACTCCCATTAGAAGAGACTAAAGTCCCATAAAGGTAAAAAGACACTCCCACGCTGGGAGAAAACCAAAGAAACCAAATTGGGGAAGAGTAAATTAGGAAATATTTGGGGTTGTATTAAGTAAATAGGTTATTTATAAAAAAGTGGGTGAGAGTGTAACTAGAGAGTAAGTGTATTTAGAGGATTTGGTGTGTGATGTGTATTTAGAGGATTTGGTGTGTGAATAGCGTCACCCAATTTAAAATTTCCGTTCGCATTTTAATTTGTAATTACCTACCGTATAAAGCCAAATTGTTCGATCTTTTAAGCAATATTATATATATTTATTTTTGATAATTTTTATAATGTCAAACTCTCAAATTAACGATAACTAGATATCATATAAGCAGTAAAATCAAGTTCTAATCTATATATATAGAATAAGAGACTATTCTTAGAATAGTAACTCTTACTTTTCCCTCCGTTTTTTTCACTTTCTAAAAATAATAAAGTTTTTTGTTTTTCGAATTTAACTAATAAAATGAGATTTTATTATATATGGTGGTCAATTTTCTTTAAATAAATCATTTTTTAAAGTTATATAAAAGATAGAGTTATATAAGTTTTCCAAATTTGTGTGTAGTGCATTAATTATTATATTTGTCTTTTTCTTTTTATTTTAAACTTTAATAAAATTTTTCGCTTTTACATCCGTTTTTACGTATAATATATCCAATTAATCATCCTTTTATAGTCTTCAGAAAATCGCAGTAGCGTTGGACAAATTACGTATCCTAATCTATCACTATTCTTTCGATAATGAGTTATCTAAATCTCTTGTACAAAAGATTTAATACGGGGATAATTTATTTGAAAAATGAAAAACCGAATAACAGAAAACAAGAGTAACAACTTATTATGATGACGAAAATTCCCGCTTATTAATAAGAGACATAAACTCTATTGGGGACAAATTCGAATTTTTTCTTATTTATTGTTTACGCATTATTTAATTCAAAATTATTTAATTATCGCCCAATATTAGTAATTATTACTGGGTCATATATATTATTAGCCGATCCACGAGGCCTATTGTAGCCCAACCGACCCACTTCATTACATTAAGCCCATGCGGCCGATCAACATAAGTATAAAAGGCCTCTCATTAGTCATTTATTGGTATTCTCAATTAATTGCTCTTAATTACTGTCTTTTGCTCTGGAATTATTCTCATACGTGTACTGACATGAGCGTCAGAGAGGCCTCTCTAAGACAACCCCATGGGTCGTCTAACCATTGTTAGGTGCAAAAACACTCACCTAATTTACCGCAAATGTACAGTTGTCAAGTTTTAATATAATGTAATGAGTAGAGTTACCATATCCACAAGGAATGTGTGTGTAAGTACCAAATATAAATTACCGTTGCTATATTTAACTGATCAATAATAAGTGGATTTGTAGATTTATAACTAACAATAAAAATAAAAATGAAAAATACTACGGGAGAATTATTCTAGAGGTTGATTTCATCTTGTTAGCACTTATGTTTGATTAACAATATATATATCTCAAGCAATAGTTTATAAGTTGAAATTCACAATTTAGTCAACTACCTCTCTCGAGTGTCTAGTGATTTTAAATTATAAAACAAGATTCCGATATCTCTATAGAAATCTCAAGAATTATAATTCTAAATAAAACAATGGAATTTCAACAAAAACTTCAAGGATTTATAAATATCTCGATTATATAATTTTCTATGTTGTGTTATTCTAAATCTGGTATTAAATCCCTTCTCTTGAATGTTAGATTAACACATCAAGCATCAAAAATTAATGATCAGGTAATCAAGATGTAATTAATACAAATAAAACAAATAAATCATATATTGCACAAAAAAAATAGACCTACAAATCAAAAACAAGATCAGATAAGATTACATCAATCCCCTAGAATATCTAATTAATCCATCAAACAATGCACAGAAGAAATTCAATCCATAAGAATTATACTGGGAAGAAAGAGAATAAGAAGGAATAATTTGTAATTGATGATTTAATCAATAATTCTCCAACGATTTGTTTAAGGATTAATCTGGTTTCCTTCCTTTTCCGTTGCGTTCTCTCCAACAGAGCTCCATCTTCTGTATCAAATTCTCCTTCCTAGGGTCTCCCCGTCTCCCGGTGTTTGCGTTGCTGAAACTCACAGGTATTTATTGTTGAAGTTTCTTTATTTTGTCTTCCGTTCTTTTCTTCTGTCATTTGAACATTTCCGATGTCCACTTTCTCTTGTCTTCCATCACTTTCTTCTTTTCTCCTGTACTTTTTTGTCTTGTTCTTATCTTTTGGTTGATTGAGATTTCTTTAACGTAAAGAAAGGTTTTCTTGGTTTTTCGTCGTGTAAAGTTGAATTTTTGCTGAAGGATGTTTGATAGGTACCGCGGTATGCGTTGAATGTATCGTGGTAGAAATCATGTGAAATTGAGATTTAAACGCGGTACACAAGCATTGCATCGAGGTACATGTGCCAAAACGGATTGTGCACCGTGATACACAATCATGTACCGCGATACAAGTGCCAAAATGGATTGTGTACCGCGGTACACAATCATGTACCGCGGTATAAAGCTTGTTTTGTACCGCGTACATACATACTATGGTACTGCTTCTTGATTTCTCTTCGGTTCTTTCATCTGTGTGGCCCATTTCTCACCATTTTTCATTCGTTTCTTGATTCTTTGATACCTTGATACATATTACAACTCAATATATAATCTCAACACTAATTCTAACTCAATCTACTAAAAAACAATACAATTTCTAAGTCTAGGATAACTAATTTGTTGGTAAAAATCCAACCTAATAAATACCCCCAAACTTAAAGTGTTGCTTGTCCTCAAGCAAACTGAAACCACTGCAACAAAGAATAACTTTTTGAGTTTTACAAGTGATTTCAATGCCTCGGGAGATTTCAAATATTACATGACTTAAGGAATTTACAAAAATATAATTATGTTCTTTTGTTAATTAGGCATGCAAGTTTACCTCAATTCCGTGACTTCATATGTGAATGCAATCAATGTCTCAATTTTATTTTCATTGCTCAAATAAATAGTCATATATTTTCCAATGATCCCCTTTTTAACTTCTTGGATATGATTATATACATCAATCTCCACATTATATGCAATTAAAATATAAGAAGAGCTAAATACTTTTTACCCTCCGAACTATGCCTCATTTTTTACTTTACCTACCAAACTTTATTTTGTTTCACTATGCCCCCTATACTACGTGAATTCTCACACTTTACCCTATACGGAAAATTTTACCCCTAGTTTCTGCAAATTTATTTAATAGTTTGAACAATCTAATTAATCATCAATTTGATGCGTCAGACACTCAAAATTAATAAAACTATCATATAATTTAATCAATATGAATTTGACTCCTAAAAATCTCAAGTTCCCGGATTTATCAAGGTATGAGAACTAACTGGGTTTTTTGATTTTTAAATCGGATATAGTCCATTACGACCATGTCAGGCCCAACATGCTTCCGTAAAATTAATAAATCCCTTAAAATTCATACCTCTTTTTGACCAAACAAAGACCGGTGAGATGGCTCGCAACACCACCATCCCGGAATATTATCGCCCCGGATCATTTGACAAACATCTCTCACTGCCCCACCTCACCCTCGGGAAGATGATCGCAAGTTATTCGACTCCTTCAAAGAATCGCCAAAGACAACTCGCTCGTTTCCTACTCCGGGCGTATGAAATAATTCTTTAAAGGGATGAATCAATAGTACATTATGAACACATGTTGAACAAAAAGCCTTTATTTTATTAAGAACTTAAAGAAAAATTTATTACATCAAGTAATCTCCTTTGGGAGGAGAAAACTGTTTAGCCTCTCATAAAGGCTATCACACTCTTGTACATAAAATTAAAAATCGAAAACCGAAAACACTGAAATTCTAAACTCACAAATGTAATTTTACAAAAAAGTTTATTGTTAGAAGACTAAGGAAATGTTCGATGCCTTTAGCCTTCTCGGGCAGATCTTGACATTTATAGAGGTAGGAGACCTCTATGTTCTCAGATATTGCCCTTAAGTGGAGGTCTCTTTCATTCTTGAATTATTGCTCCACTTGCAGCAGCTTAGTTGGCATCCAACTCATCTTCACATGGGTTGGGCCCCCTTTGTTCTGGTATCCAAGTTTTTATGAAAACTTCCAAATCATGCCGACTCGCCCTTCGCCTTCTTTTAGTAACTTGGACGGCATCTTTTATGGACCTACTTTTCGCCTTCTTTTTGTTGAGCGGGTTGTTTTATGCCCGGAGCCACATATCTCCACTAACTTTGTTGGGGAATCAACTTTTTTGGTGGTCCCCAAAACTTTGGATACTTCTGTGACTTTTCTTCTCCGTCGACGGTCTTCTCCGATCGACTTTTGGCGAATCCTTTGCCAAATTCCCGATTCCTTCGGTTTTGACATTCGATGACCAAGTTCCCAATGGCCGATGTGAGCCATATTGCAGCAAGATTTCGACAAATTTCTTTACTCCCGGGCATCTTGTTTTCCCACAAAATATTTCTTTTCTTTTCGAATAGGTCTTCTGTGAATCTTGTTGTTTTTCCCCTGTTATAGTATTCAACATGAATGATCCGTTCACCGAATTTTGATAAAACTTGAATGGAAACTTGACCTTGTCCATCTTAGTGAGACAGACCACAATCCCCACGCCCTTCTTGTTGTAATTTGATCTTGATGAAGGTCATGGCCAATTGTACTTCTTTCCGAACTAGCCTCCTTGATATTTTTGAAGGCTCTTTCATCCGGTCGTCAAGCTTTGATGTAATGGAAGGCTTCATGTCCACCCTTTCCGACGGGCTCGTCTGGGCCGCACTTATGAAATACTGACTCCAATGTATCCCCTCATTTTAGGCTATCATTGTTGACCAAAGACTGAAACCGCTTCCGGATCCACTTTGGCAATTTTGTGATCTCGGGAAAGGCCGTGAAGTAGTATAGATCGGTGCTAAAGCCCTGCACTCGCACCACCTATTTACTTCTTCAGGGCTAGAATTTGGTAACATCCAAACCCTTGGATATTTTTAAATATCGATCTTTATTTTTTCTCAAGATATCCCTCTGGTCGGTCGATTCCCAATTTGCCGATATTCCCGCCAAGAAGAAGAAACTTTAGTCTCGTTAATATCAATCTTAGAAGTGCCCCTCATAAGCCTATGATTGATCTCTTCGCCCTTACCCCGGACGTCTTTGGGTTGATGTGATAACTCGGGATTTGACCGAGTATCGTTTTCCTTGGGCCAACATTTCTCGCTACCAGACTTGTGCTAGAGGATCGGAATCCTCTCATGACAAAAGTTAGCGGCCTGGAGGAGTGGCCCTTGAAATGTCGTCCTCAACTAAGAGTGAGACCAGACACATGCTCATATACGATCGGTTACTTTGTCCCGATCATTCCTTTGTAATTTCCCGACCAAATCAAAGATTGATGACTGGGGTATCAAATTCTCTGAGTAGCATTTCAGCTAGTCTCCAAGATGTCTTGAGGTTGTGAGGATGGAATCAGCTTCAATTCCCTCCATCTCTTGTTAGAAAATCTAGAAGAACATGTTCATGAGATTTTATAATGACAATATCTTAATCATAATATTGACATTCAAACTTGCCATCTAAGTATTCTAGCTTTTTTCGGTTTTGATTCAATTTTGTTTTTCGTAAAAGCTTTGACACTTGAATTATCAATTTTTAAGATAAACTTTTTAGCCAAAGAGAAATAAAGGCCATTTTTTGAAAGCCTTTCGATCGCAAAGAATTCTTTTCGTTGATATGCCACCGAAGTTGCTTCACTGCCTCAGCAAAAGAAGACCGCAATATCCGCATGGCACTTCACCATTTGGTGTGGCTTTAGTAAGAATCGATGCCCACCAATAATCACCAGCATCCGTAAAGAACCAGTTCATCTTCATCCTGTGGAATTGCAAGTTTTGGAAGCTTTTTGCAAACTTCTTTAAGTCGCTTAATTCCTTCTTGGTGTCCATCCTCCCATTTGAATATCGATCTTTTTTAAGCAATGGGTTAAACACCTTCGTAATGAGCTAGATTGTTAATAAACATCCCAAGCCAAAATTAACAACTCCAAGAAAACTCAAGTCGCTTCTTGTCTTTCAAACAGATCCTGAAATCCTCGTATTTTCTCCACAATATGAATTTGTAGGATAATTCCGCATTCATCAATCTCAATCCCGAGAAATTCGTCGTCTTGTTGCGATCACGCCTTCTTTTCCGAAAGCACTAATCCTTCCTTGTGACAAACATCTGAAAATATCTCCAAATGTTTAAGATGCTCCTTCATGTTCTTTGATGCGATAAGAATATCATCAATATACACGAACATGAAACTGAAATAATCCTTGAAGAGATTATCCATCTTCCTTTGATATATTTGGGGTGCGTTAGCCAATCCCATAGGCATCACGTTCCAAATATAATGTCCTTGTGGTGTAGAGAAAGCTGTGAACTTCTTGCTTTCTTCATCCATCTTAATCTGGTAGAAACCAGATTTGCAATCGAACTTTGAGAATATCCTGGCACCTTTGATACAGTTAACCAAATGTTTCTCGCTTGGGATATAGTATCCGTCGAACTCCAAAATGTTATTAATCCCCTTGTAATTAATAACAAGTCTTGGCTTTCCTCTTTTGATTTCTCCATGGTTTCTGACTAGGAATCCTGGACTGCTGTATGGAGAAACTCCTGGTGAAATTAACTTAAGGTCAAGATGTTCCTTAAGTATCTTTTGCATATCCTCACGATCTTCCTGATTCATAAGGATTGGTTTGAATCTCACGAACTCGTACTCCTTTCTAGGTTTAACCTTTAAGGAAGCTTTAAGCTCGTTCTTGTCCCACCATGCCAAAGGATCTTCATTATAATTCCTTTGGATCTTCTTCTTGACATCCTCGAGTGATATTTGTTCCTAAATGGTCACATCACTCTGTGGATTCTCCATTAGACTCATCCATAATTCTGCAATGGCTTTTGGAGTAACTCGTTCTTCTCTTTGTACTCTGAATGAATACAAGTTATTATCCCATATCTTCTTATCCTTTCGGCTTCCGAATTGTCTATAGGATAATAACGCTTCATCAAATTTTCTTCGATCCGCCATTCTTGGATTGCGATGTTTGGCTTCATAACCACGCTTGCTGCGAAAATTAATAGGCATTTTTCTGTAAAATGCTTCCCGCAGTTGCTGGACAATAATCTTATCATCACATAATGTTGTGAAAATAAGTCTTCTTGTCTCATTTTCCTGTGTAAATCGCTTGAATGTTTGTAGGAAATTATTTCCTAGCAAAACATCTGCACCTATATCATGGAAATAGATTGGTGGCGTCTTCACTTTGTACCATGGGGTACCGCTTGCGCCCCGATCATGATTTCGATTGTTTAATTCCTTATTAAGGATAAAAATCCTTTAGAGAAATCTCTTCCCGCAATAGCCGTAAATCTCTCCAATTTCTTTAGAAAACATCCCGCTTTCAAAGACATATTCCTAAGACTAATCAATATAGGCGGTGAAATACTCGCCTTCAGATTCAGCATATAACATTCCAATAGAAATGTATATGGAGAATGGACTAGTGGTCATTTGATTCTCGATCTTTATTAGCCACGTGAACTCCATTCCGTCTTGTAATCTTTCCAAGGTTTATGATCCTCATGAAATTCAATTCCAGTATTAATTATTTCGGGGATTTTTCCCGCAACTCTTGTGATAGTCACCAATTTCACCTATCTTCAAAGGCTTCCTTGATACCGTCCAACTATTGGTTGTGGGAGATAATATAGAACATCACAAGGAAAAATATTATCCTTTTTGAGTGATGTTGAGAAGAGGCTTTACCCTCGCTTGCGGCCGGGTCTTTGCCCTGCTTGTAACTTCGGCTGCTTTTCCACCAAACCTCTGCAAACTCCACAAACACTGCTTTGCATCAAGTTGCTTCTCAAGGTGTATGGATGGCTTCGCTTCCTTCTTCTTAGTTGAATTGGTTGACCTCCACAATTGTTGGGATGTCATTATCCACGCAACATGTAGGAACCGCTTGTTAATTCCTCTTAATCTCAAAATTCATGTACAGAAATGTCAGTAACACCATCTCGCATAACCGCCTTTAGAAAGACATTTTCTCGGCCACAGCTTACTCCTTCCATCCTTGTATTCTGGACAAGAATTTCTCTCCGTGACTCTAATTTAGCAAAGAATACCGTGGAAGCTTTCTTTTCTTCACCTTTGATTTCCACCAGATTTCGGGTGAACAACTCTGATATATTCACAATAATACAAATGATTTATATAATCAAGGCTATAGAGGGATTGTTTATATTCCTTTCTTTTTCATCCTCTAATCCTCGAAATAACCTCGGGTGGTCGATGAACCGATTTGGCTTTGCCATCGACAATTCCTTTAAGCCGATTCTCCCCGCTGACCGATCCTTGTACTAGCATCGATCATATCCTGCAGAAATCTTCACTCGATCCTTCAAGACTCATTTCATGAGTAAAATGAATGAATCCTTTTGTAAGATCGAGGGAGCCCATCAAATAAATTCTCATGAAGCTAAGCCCATTCTATCAACGAACTTCATTTTTAAAATCGGGATGTCCAAATTTAACATCAACCCATACGATGTATCGGGTCGAGGTGCGATCTTCCATAAGGCCTGGATAAACATTTCCTGGCCTTCTTAGGTTGCCTAGTTCCCAAGAGTGGTTTCACCGGCCCCTCGGTGTCGATCACTCCCTGCCAGCAATCCTCAACAGGCGGTATCCTTCGCCCCGAAGCCCATGATTCAACCCGCATTTGTTCGACGTTAGGATTAACTGGTGGTGGTGTGAAATACTTCCGCTGATCATAGGTGACCGGCCGTTCCATCTCCAGGGTGTCTATGCACCCATAATTCCTAACTCGCTAAGGATCGCGCGTCGCGTGCATCTTTAAGATTCATCTTCCACATCCATCTTTAATTTTTGATGGATTTTCCTTGATTAGAGTAATGAGCTTCTTTCATTCGTTTTTCGTATCACTTCTGGCTGCTTCTTGGTAAATAAAGTATCGTCCCAAAATCTATACGCTTCTTTCTCCTAAGCACCTGGCCTGCCCTCCAGGTTCTCGACCGCTTCAATATCATGAAGGCGAGGTTCAAGAGCTTCTCTCTAATATTTCACCATTGTTCCATCCTGCCTGATCCGGGCTTAACTTGAAGCCGGGTGTATTTAACATGGCAAAATGGGGCTAAGGTTCGCACTGCTTCCTCTGGATTTCTAAGATCTTCGAGAATTTAGATTTGCCTCAAGTACCTTCGCCCACCGTACCTTACTCCGGGAATCATTGTTCGAGGAATTCAGAACCGCTTTTGAAGTTGTCTACTGGCGAACATAAAACGGGCAAGCATCCGTAACTTCCTATAATATTCTGGTCAGATTTCCGCCGCTCGGCCCGTTTTTCTTCATATTCGTGATTCCCAATAAGTGAAACCTGGTCAAGGTGTTCTGTGCATACATCGTCAATATTTCGACGATATGTCCTGTATACATCTTGACATCGGTCCGGATTCATAATCTCAGAGTAATTTCTCCTCACCAATTGTTAATTACATAAAATATAATAAATTAACTAAAAGTTCTTAATAAACCTAGGCTCTGATACCAATTTTAAGGATCGCAAAAACCTAACAGGAGTAAATATAGAAGATATGAAGATTTTATAAATTAAGAGGAAGATGCAATGATTTTCAGTTCAGGGGTAAACTGAAACAAACTATCAAATACAGAGGGGGTATTTTGGTAAATTTAGGCAAAGCGTAACAATTTACAAAGTTCAGGGGTAAAGTAGAAACAATTCTAAAGTTGAGGGCTAAGTAGAAAAACACGTATAGTTGGGGAGGGTGTAAAAGTAAAGTTACCCGCATAAGAATCAATAATAGGACTTTCGCGGCTAGGCTGCATGTCAAGCACATTATGTATGAATATATAGGACAAGTGGCTACAATTCACCCAATCATATATAGCAACGACCAATTTCAAAGATTTGCAAGCGTTTTCCCTTCTTGTCCCGGATTTTGTCTTTTCTTTCCTTTTTTTTAAATATATATGTGTATATATATTGCTCGTGGACAACCTTCTTTTATGAAAAATATACACATTCGACTCCAAATATCTCGTTTGTATGGATTTCATATGTATATGTGAAAATGTGTTATTTTTGGGAGAGATTTTTCATTTTGCTGGGATAACTGATGTTTAACAAAAATTATTAAGCTAAAAGTGTATTTGTGTAATAATCATTTATTTCGATAAAGACTATATAAAGCTAGCCTTTTCGGGTAAATAGCTAATTCCATTTTCTAAATGTTATATCACACATAAAATTATTTGACTAATATTCAAACATATCCGAGTTATATGATCATTTTAGTTAATATTTAATATTTATTTGAGCAACTTATTAGTAAAAATTGATTCAAAATTATGTGAAATAATTGGGTCAGTTAGATGCCTTAAAAGATTTATCAGCATGCCTTTTGTAACAACCAAAACACATCACACTTAGACAATCCATCATATCATGCAAATTCAAATAAAAACATCATAGTTGTTATAAACATATCAAAAGTTATTATGATGCAAAAGAAATGTCAAACTACCTCTCAAACTTAAAATGCGCATTAATCCCCATGTACGAATGATATGCAACAAAGAGTTTAAGGTCAATAAAACTTCTTGAAAATCCATCAACTGGCTCATCATCATCCGGAAATGGGGGGTGACGATTTGAGTAAATCAACCTCAGTTGATAAAGAAATCGTAACCAGTCAAGTACCTCATTTTTTTCTCGAAGATGGTGAAAAATCCATGTCCGAGCACAATAGAATGAGGTTTTACTTGTTGAAGAATTAGATTGTGGATCCTCATTCTTTGTTGATCTATATTTGGCTCCGAGGGATTGAAAGGTGTCACCGGCGCGATTAAGATACACATCTCGATTTGTTCGAGCCATCCTAAAAAGTTAGAGCCAACAGAAGATGAAAGATAAAATCCACAATTAAACAATTCAAGAGCCGAATTGAGTTTGGAATTTTAGGGAATAAATTTGAATGAGGAGAGGGTGTCTGCGTGAGTCTGCCGAGTGAGCGAAACGGGTTTACACAATACACATTTTTTAATAAAATAGTTGTACGGTGAAGATAATGTTGTTACAATGTATCGCATTACATCTTTTTAAATTTTTTAGGACACCTACAGTTTTCCTACATGGTAAGGTCTGTGGTAACTATACGGTTTGGTGTAACGCGATTATACCTTGTGTATCATAAGATAATATTTTCCATTTTTTTATAGAAAATAGAAAAAATAGAAATATTTTGAAAAAATACTTTGTTGACAATCGTAAATCATATCGCACACTCAAAACAATTTAAACAATCCACACACAAGCAGTTGTCTCCTATAGCCTAAGTTTAAAGTTTTCAGCGCATTATTGTTTTACTCAACTTGATCTAAAAACAAGTATCGATCATGCCACACCCAAGATTTTCCTAGTATAGGTGATCCTTAGCATGTAAAGACGTAGATGATTTAGATCACTTGAGTGATCTTTGAAATTAAAAACGGTTCCCGATAATTAAAAATGGTTTTTCAATCATAGTATGATATTTATATATTTATTCATATTAAATATATGTTACTTAGACAAAAATGGTATTTCATAATTTAAAATATATAAATCATGTTATATATATATTTATTTAATAATATTAATTGCCTAATGGGCTCTTAATAATTAAACCGGCCCAAAGGAGTCCAAATTTGGTCCAATCGACCATTTTCTCCTATGTACCCTAGGGACATTGCCTTCCTACACGGCCCATGGGCCATGGGATCCATCTCCTGTACTAAAAGGTCGCTTATTATCTCAAGATTCACCATCGCTTATTCTCTCGCTCACTATGCCAACTTGAAGGCCGCGAGGGGCCTTCCCGGGACAACCTCTGGGGGCCCTCTAATGTTTGCGTGTGTGTGCAGTGAGTTCCCATCAAAGGATTTTCCACCAAGCCGAGCAAGAAGAGAAGACTTCCCATCAGAAGAGTGACTATGTGAAGACTTCCTCTCAGAAAAGGAATTTGGTCAATTTAGTTGACTTGGGGTGATCTTCCTTGAAAAGGCAAAGATTATTTTGGCGCCATCTATGGGAACAAAGCTAAGCCACCCAACTTAAGGATATGGGCTACTTAAGACGACATACATACCATCTCTGAGGACAGTATGGAGTCACTGCTGCGAAGAAAGCCATGATGCTGGAGTTCAAGAGGAGCGCTACAAACAAACATATTCCACCTAGAGACATACTCACGAGAGATGCCTCAGAGGAGATAATCTTAATGAAGAAGACCTTTCCTCGAGGCTCTAGAGAGAACGAACAAATTGCCTCTCTTGTTATCTTAGCGTGATGTAGCCAACTATTGGGTGAAGAGAGCATTGGTGGATATCGAAGCTCCATGGACATCCTATCCTACAGCCGTGATTCCGATGGCTAGGATTTTGAAAAACCCAGCCTTTAATCAAGTCACTACCACATTACAAGACCTTAGCTAGCGTATGATCCCCATCCCGAAGGTGACGCTTTCCCCTCATTGGGAAGTTACCTATGGCCGATCACGAAGATGGTGAGAATTGTAGTGGTGAACGCCCTGCGCACAATGTGATCCTTGCTCATCCACCCTTGAACGCATTCAGGCCATCGTCATTCTACCACCGAAACTAAATTCCCCACCCCTGCAGGGACTTTTGAAAGAACATGGAGACAGGTACATAGCCCAAGAGTGTTATCATAATCGCATGGAAAGAGGAGCCAAGCTTGGGACCAGAGCTTTGGAATGGAATTTTTACTCGTAGAGATGGGCCTCCTCCCTAAGAAGATTTCCTCGAAAACCCTCTAGAGGAAGACTCCAGCCGCCCCAGTCCAAAGCGATAACCCAAACTTGAGGGAGTAGAGTAGATCAAATTAGTGGTCTTGGACCCAAACGCATGAGACAAGGATCAGACTCGGGAACCGAGCTTAGAGCACGTGAGCAAGAAATCATTGAATTCCCAGAAAATACGCAAGTGTTTGTCTGGGAGATGTAGGACTTACAAGGGATCTCCCAGAGGTCGCCTTGTACCGACTAGGGGTAGACCCGACTTACAAACCAAGAAGTAGAAAAGGAGAGCCTTTAGGTTAGAGCAAAGTAAAGCGATAATGTAAGAAGTAAAAACAAGTCAGTTTGAAGAAAATACATCAAACCTGGGTGCAATATCCGATCGATGGCTAATGTGGTAATCGCTCTCCAATCCTAATGAAAAAATGGAGAATGTGTACCGATTTCACAGATCCGAATGCGCTTGCCCGAAGGATCCATCTCCCCGCTTCCCTGACGACTACCTAGTGGACACAACCTCAGGATGCGAAGTCCCCGAGCTTTTGAAGCCTTCCCAGATACAAATCAGATACAAATGCCTAGCCGAGGAGGATCAAGAGAAGACCACCATTTTCGTAATGAAGAAGGGATTTATTGTTACAAAGTCATGCCATTTGGCCCGAAGAATTCGAGCAACTTATCGATGTTGGTCAATCATATTTTTGAAGATCGATAGGCTTCGAAACATGAAGGTCTACATTGACGACATGTTGGTGAGGAGAACTCCGGGGGCTCATCACCCCGGATTTAGAAGAATGGTTTAATGTAATGAAGACTTACTTGAATGAAGTTGAACTCGCGAAATGTACCTTCGGTGCATGGTGAAAAATTTTTGGGATACATGATCTCCGAGCGAGGAATTGAAGCCAATCCCAAGAAGATCAATGTCATCCTCGAACATGCCAAAGACGCCAATGTGAAAGACGCAGCATAAACCGACCCGGGTTGTATGGCCGCTTAAAACCGCTTTATCTCTAAGTCCGCCAATAGGGATTTGCCATTTTTCAAGCTACTACGCGCAAAGAAAAGATTCGATTGGACTTTAGAGTGTAAAACAAGCATTCAACAACTTGTAGACATATCCGCATCACCTCCATCACGACGGCAAGGAAGTGAGACATTATATATATACCTATCGATATCTAGAGTAGTTTAAGTGGCATTTTGGTCTGGGAAGAATAGCGGGATCATTCATCCGATATACTACATCGAAGGTCCTCTTCGATGCGTAAACTCGCTACACTCACATAGAGAACCGCACTACCGTCACTTATGCTCGGAAACTCCGACCATACTTCCAATCACATCCAATTGTGGTTTTAACCAATCATCCCTTGTGCTGTGCTCACCAATATCTCCACCTCCGTAAGAATGGTTAGACGGGCAAAGTGACCCACGAACATGGGATCGACTTCAACCAAGGCCCGCCATCAAAGCCCAACCGTGGTCCGATGCTTCTTGGAGAAAATGCATGAATATGTATTGATGATCCACCCATGGAGTGGAGGATTGAATAACAGACGGCTCAACTTCTTCAGAGTTGAGCCGGGATCATGATAGAAGCCTACAAGGAGACCAGATCACGGGATGCGGTGAAGCCCGAGTTCCCCGCCCAACAACAAAGACGAATACGAAGCCTTGTCGATAGGATAAAAATTAGCCCTGTCGGGCCGCAGTGGATTACAACCTTCACCGACTTCTCAACTCGTACAACCGTGACAGATAACTTACTACCTTGTACAGGAGGCCAAGACTCGGGCGACCAAGGAGTTGATCGAAAGACTTCAAGAATTCGTGATAACACAAGTCTGCTATGGGGGAGAATACTTCTTCAGAGCCGATCAACTGCCTGCTGGCCACCAAAGGCTACCATCGACAAAGCAGAGCCATCACCCTCTTAAGAGCTAGCCATCCGCAGTTGAGAAACTCTAGTTTTAAGGTGCTAAATATTATACACCAAAATCTATCACAAGGAAGATCATTGCATTGAGCTGGGACGTCTCCGACTCCTCCTGCGGATGCCCTGAGATCGGAGAAACAAAGCTTTTCACTCTTTGTGATGATAGATGAAGAATCAGCATGTTAAAAGATTCTCCCAAAATATCCGCAAGGCTTCAAATTCTCCCGGATAAATTTCACTACGACTTAAAAAGGGAGCATTCATGAAAAAAGTTGTAAAGTAACCATTCGCGTGAAGCACTAGCTACGAAGACCTTGAGATAAAGCATTTTCACAACTTTTCACGATGCCAAGACATTAAGTGAGAAATTTTCGACTATCTCCAAGATCACGCGACAATCACACATCGACCATTAAGCACTACAACAATACAGTGTCCTCACTATCACGTTTGGGACGACATAGCCTTGGACCTTTTCCTCATAGTCGTAGTTCGAAAAATTCTTGATCGCAGCCGACTACTTCAAGAACGGGTGGAGCATGAGCCACTCGCGAAGATATTAGAGAAGCGAGTTATCAACTTCCTATGAAGAACATCATTTGTTGGTTTTAAACATTCTCTGTTGTTAGTATCCGACAATGGAACTCAATTCCAAGGAGCAAAGCTAAGACAATGGTGATGTGGAGAAAATGACTGCCAATTCTTCATCACTAGAACCCGTGGCTAATGGGCAGTCGAAGTGACTAATCGCACCCATACTCCATCATATCAAGACCGTGCTAGGAGAAACTAAAGAAAGATAGCAAAACTCCTCACAGTTGCGGGGTGTATCTGACAACACCTTGGATGGCCATAGTGAATCTCCATTCGCCAGAAGACTGAGCTAAATACTATCCCCGCATAAAGCAGGGACAAATACGAGGATCAACTCTGGGACTCCGGTCGAAGAACTCCGTGATAAGCCCTCGAATGTATCCAAGTTTACAAAAGATGGGTGGTCTTACAACTTTATGGCACCTCAAACATCTGGGCCGGGAGACTCCTGTTAAGAAAAGCAAAGTCTCCCTGACTGGGGCTTGGAAAATTTGACCCTAATTGGGAAGCTTAATTACAAGGAAGCCAATCAAGGTTTTGTTTCCACAGATTACAACATCTGCATTTGACAAGAGCGCCCCGCACATGGAATGTCACAACCCACGAAAATATTATGCTTGAAGGATTTTTTAATTCTGAAGTGTTAAACTTTTTTATTTTTTCATTTCAAATATGTTTCAAAATTCACGTGGCGAAAGTTTTCCTCATTATAAATTTAATAAAAAGACCTTCATGTTTTCTACTGATGTTGTGAATGCGCTAATGGCCACAATAATGGCCACACTGTGGCAATTAATGGACACACATGTCCAAGGTCAATGACCAAGCTTAAACACTTCAACAAAACCCCATCTTTCCGCCAAGTGCTCCGTGTATTTAAGGACCAATTTCATGTCCTCGCAATAACCTCATATTGCTACACTTATGATCCCAACACGGATAACACCTGCAGATGACCTTCCGACTAACACCCCGGGACGGGATGGGCCTCTTCATAAAGTCCTAAGAACTAACTCCTCCTCAAGCATTCTCGGTGGCAGCCGGCCTCAACCGACCAAGACCGGGGTGGGATGACCTTCAAGCTAAGACCGTATGGGAGGGGCCTCCCATGGAGGTTCTAGCAATTAACCTCCTCCGGCTTAAAACCCTGGCGGGATGACCACTGCAAGACTCGAGCGATGACCCTTCTCGCTAAAACCCTGGATGGGAGAGGCCTCTCATACGGAGAGAGTGCCCTAAAAAATCCTTTTCCTCCCAAGCGCACACCCCGTATAAGTGGGCCTCCTCTTTAGCGAGAGTCCCCATGAATGCTTCTCCTACATGAAAATGTGCACAAAAGAAGAAGTGTAAAATGTTAACACATGTGGAGAAAAGATCAAAGCTTTTAGCAAATATTATGGAAGGAGCCTGTAAGTGGCGCTCACTGACTCCCCGAGGCGCCCTACGAGCCTAAGGTGGCGCCTCCTTGCACTGGGTGGAAGGGTGCCCTTGCGGAAATATTCCTCCCCACCAAAGACGCAAAGGAAAAGAACGTGAAATGCTAACACAAAAGCGAGAAGGTACACTTGAGAAACCTCCAAAAAGACGCCTCAAGCCCTGGCAGGATGCTTCATCCAAGCTCTGGGCGGTGCTCCGTCCAAGTCTAGAAGTGAATGAAGCAAAACACAAGATATCCTACTACCTAAAAGAGTTGAAGCTTCCAAAAAAAGGGTATATCTCTATGAAAAGACAAGTCCCCATAGATAAGGAATCAAAAGCTAAAATAACTCTGGAAGACGAAGAGACGCGGAACGGGAAGAAATTTCAAATCCCAGAGATACGACTTGAAACATGGAGAAATTTAAAAGACAAAGAGATCGTGGAGGAAAATGGGCCGAGGGGACTTAGACGCCCGGCATCCACTTCCCCAATGGTCCCACTGTAAGGCCCTTGTATCCGTGTCTTGTCACCCTAGGAGAGAGCTAAGGCTTGCCCACTTCCGTAAGGGCCTAAAGGCGCCTTCTATGGCTCCCTGGTATTCTCATCCATCTCTTCGCCGATGCATTCCAACTCTCCATGAAGTCTCATCTCGAGTCTCACCTCACCTCTCAAGAAATTTCCCAAGTCTTCTACAAAGCAAAAAAATTCAAAGTTCGGGAGGCTGGGGGAGAAAATTTACTTTTCAAAGACACGGTTATGCCCTCTCTGCCGTCTCAGACGAAGCCCAGGTCGAAGACCCTCTCAAGTTGGAGACAAAAAGCGGAAGCGGGATAAGCCGATCTGATCCGGTGGATTCCCACATCGCTTCCATCCCTCAAAGACCGTGAGTCAGGGCTTATGTTGAGATAAAATTGGTATTTCATAAATTAAATATATAATTCATTTTATATATGTTTATTTAATAATATTAATTTGCCTAATGGGCTCTTAATAATTAAGTCGGCCCAAAGGAGTCCAGGTTTGGCCCAATCGGCTATTTTCTCGTTGGTCGCCCATCGCAAATTCTCCCTACACTGACCCACAGGCCCATCTCCCGGTAAAAAAGGTCTCTCCTATTACCTCGTAGCTAATTAATTCACATAATTCTCTATTCATTATTGAGTGTTTGATTATTGTTTATTCGTTCGCGTCAAGCAGGCATGGAGGACTATCTAGGACAACCCCGATGCCCTCTAATGTTTCTTAGCGTGTGTACATCACAGTTCCGTCAAAGGATTTTCCACTTCAAGTTATAAGTATAAGAGAAGACTTCTGGAAGAGGATTAGCGTGAAAACTTCCATCTCGAGAACAAATTTGGCCAATTTAGCTGATTTAAAGGTTCATTTTTAGAAAAGTACCACACATCACCTAATCAGAGCATAGCGAATTGATCACCATTTTCAAGAATTGTTCCATATACATGCTTTATTAAAATTTGATAAATTTGTATTAAAACTTTACATCTAGAATGCACACATTTTTATCAAAGAGGATTTTTCAATCGAGTGATAGATAAAAAAACTCGAAAGCACTGACGCTGCTCCTCTTGTTGGGATCGGGATCGCACACTTCAAGTTTTTCCTCATTTTGAATGACGCCCACCTTTTTTCATGTTGGGCAATTCTATGTTCATGATCTTCATTTATCGTCTCAAGAATGATTTACATCTCTTCATTACCACTTAATAATCATTTGCTGAAGCCGATTTCGATATATGTCGTATTTAATCTCGATTGTTAAAATTTTTTGTCTCGACTATAGTATTATATTCTCAATTTCCGATGTCTTATTGTACTCTCTACGATAAAGTGAGCAAGAATTTTCTTCCACCTGACCGACATTTTATCTCAACTTGTTTTTTTGTCTCACAAATGCATCAAGAATCGAGCAAAATATTTCTTCCAAGCGAGACACCGTTTCTCGTGGGTCGATACGAGATTTCATGATTCGCAATATCCCTGGGGACCATACATTTTCATGGGTGGATAATAAGGAACAATTGTGTTCACTTTGACTCCAAAACTTCTGCTGTAGCATTACTCCGCTGGCCAACATACGCATACATTATGCATTTCATCCAACGATGTGCTTTCCAATAAAAAATGAAACAAAATTAAAATAATAAAATATAGAAACAAAAATAAAATAAAAAAAAGTCAAATTACAATAGGGCAATCAACATTGATATCACATAAAATACATTCCCCGGCAACAAAGGCCAAAAAACTTATTAGTGTAAAAACACTCACATAATTCTAAAAGGTACTATTGTCAAGTTTTAATACAGCGAATGAATGATTGTCATATCCACGCGAATGTGTGTGTAAGGCCATAAATTACCTATGCTATATTTGACTCGATCAATAATAGTGGAGTTGTGGATTTATAACTAATAATGAAAATATAAATAAAAATACAACATCTAAAGTTTCACGGGAGAATTATTCTAGAGGTTGATTTTATCTTGTTATCACGTATACTGACAACAATATATCTATCCTGCCAACAATTTATAAGTTGAAACTCACACTTAATCAACTACTCTCTCGAGTGTCTAAGAATTTTACATTATAAACAAGATTTATATCTCTATAAAAAATCTCAAGAATTATAATCCTAACAACTATGAATTTCATATCACTTCAAAGAATTTATAAATCTCAGATTATATAATTTCCTATGTTGTGGTTATTCCTAGATCCGCATAAACTTTTCTTCGGAATGTCGACAATATATTAAGCATCAAAGATTAATGACGATAATCAAGATGTAATTAATATAAATAACATAAATAAAACCATTTAATCGCACGAAAAATAGATCAAAATCAAACACAAGATCAAATAAGATACATCAACTTCCCCTAGAATATCTAATGAATCCATCAAACAACGGCATTACAAGAAATTTGATACATAAGAATTACTACAAGAATTATACTGAAAGAAAGAGAATAAGAAGAACAATTTATAATTGACGATTTAATCAATAATTTCACGATATGTCAAGAATTAATCAGTTCCTTTCTCGCTCTGCCAGGTTCTCTCCAACTGGGTGTTCTATCTTTTGTATCAAATTCTCCTCTCGGGCCCCCTGCCTCCTAAGATAAGTCAGGTGTTGCTGAAACTCACAAGTATTTATACCAAGTTTCTTTCTTTTCCATTTGCTTTTCTTTTGTCATTGTGACACTTGTGTTGTCCATTTTCTCGTCTTCCATCAATTTCTTTTCTTGTACTTTTTTTTTTTTGCTCTTATCTTTCACTCCGATTGAACCTTGTTCAAAGAAAGTAGTTTTCGTTTTTCATCGCTTATAAAGTCAATTATCATGAAGGATGTTTGATAGGTACATCAATATACGTTGAATGTATTTGCAGTGAGAGGGTGAACAAGAAAACGCGACATAATCACGTGACCGAAAGTTAAGGACGCTAAAAATGTGTCAAACGTGTTACACAATCACGTACGCCAGACATGCTTATTTTGTACCGCGATACACACTACTGCATCAAGCTTTGATTTCTGGGCTTCTTTCAACCGTGGCTCATTTTTTCACCATTTTTCGGCCCGCTTGATTCTTTGATACCTTGATACATATTACAACTCAATACAATTTCAACACTAATTTACCACCTACTAAAAATAATACAATTAAGTCTAGGATACCTAATTTTGTTGGTAAAATCCAACTTAACAATCAGACCTGAGTATCACAAGTTGGGCCTCACGGAAGATTTCCTTACTTTGGGATTGGAATTTGGATCGGCCAGATTCAACCACCTAGACTGGACATATCTACACTACATCATTTAAGACCGCCGTTGGAACCATAGCCTCGGACGATGGATGGACAATCTAAGGATAACATGACAATTTTAAAAAGTCATTAACACCATCTTTCGAGGACCTGCATGGCTTCCTCGCCGAGCTAAGAGTCTTAATGTGGGGACATCAAAAAGAACGCATTTCCAATACGCCGCAGCCTCACCGATGAGTACATTATGATGAAGAACACTAAGAGATAACATTCATGATGAAGACTTGTCCTTCGGGAGCCCAAAAGAGAATGCGCCCAATGCACTTTTCATCATTTTTGTGGCTATGTACTTCAACTAGCGGTTATAGTACATTAACACGCAGCCTCTTCAATAGTCATCCTTCATATCGAGAGTTTTAGTCGATTTAAAGACTATCCCTAACATGGATGATAACTACCCTTCAGATCTCCATCGCCAGTTGTTAAAACCTATACTTGAAGAATCACTCTTCCTCGCTTTTCTGCCGGGAGCTATCTCATGCTCATCAAGATGGTGAGATCTCGCAGCGGTCAACACTCGTTGTAAGACAATGTAATCCCCGCTCAAAGCAAATTTAAACGTGATTCGGCTTATAAGCCTAACATACCACTGTATGTAAATTCCTTACTTTGTAGCCGAACATGAGAAGACCTAGGAGATAGAGAGATAAATAAGGAATGTTGTTTCACATCTGTTAAGAGCCTCTAGCCAGATTTCCAGTCCCCAGACACGGGATTACACCTAAGCTACGGATTCTCCAAGATGAAAGTTTTCATAAGATCCTCGCTGAAAGAGTAAGATATCACAAAAAGTTAATATAGATGAGCCAAGCTCAAATCGTTGAACAACTCAAGCCAAGGGTCTTAATTCGATGATGAGTTAACCATTTGCTTCGGTGCTCAATCAGACCCAAATGTAGAACGAGAAATCATCTGGTCAGGCCGCCACACCAATGCTGGATCTGGCCAATACTTTCTGCAGCTCAGTCAGAACGGCCCACTTTCCGCATCGACGCATCGTCCCTTACCAAACCAACACGAGTCTTCCCTGTACCGCTGGCTGGCCCTCACTCACGCACTCCCAAGAGTAACTTCCCTGTGGGGTCACCCATCTCCACACTGTTCGAGCCAAGACGCTTTAATCTCGGAAGCTTTGGCGAGACGAAAGCACTTAAAAGCAAGATGCATCTTGTTTCCAGAGGTGAAGACTATCAAATTTTTTTTAAGCCTCCTCAATCGTATGGGCCCCATACCACACGCCTTAATCTCATCTTCTTCAGCGCGATCGTTCATTCATGTCCCTCCGCTGCTCGCGTGAGCCGCTCCTGTCCGTGTTTTCTGCACTCGCGATCACCCTCGCCCTTCGCCCGGCATCACATGCCCACCAACACCCGCTGTCTTCGTCTCAACCACACCTTACTAGTGGCAGGTCTCGGCCTCGACACCATCCGTAATCGCCCACCTTCTGACGACGACTGCCCCACAAACCAACACGGGTCTTTCCTGGCGCTTGTCCTCACTCACGCACTGAGAGCAACTTCCCAGGGGGCCACCCATCCCACAATTGCCCACAAGCACGCTAACTTCGGAGTTTTTATGAGATGAACACCAGCAGACGCATCTTGTCGGGGGATGAAAATAAGTTGATAAATGTTTTTATCATAATTTTGATTTATTTTGTTCAAACGAGTTTTTATACTAAAACAATGTCTCTAAATGTTGTCCCAACACTCCCGATCGCATCTAAAATGCTTACTATTTTCTGAAAGATTAAGCTAATATTCGATTTAAAATCGACAACACTTTGTTTCAAAGTTCTAATCTATCCTTTCCTATAGGCAACCCGTGCCTCGAAGCTGAAGCTGAAATGCAACGGGACGTAAGAGAAAAATGGATGATGACCGCCGACTGTATACCAGAGGGCGCACGGCTTCACTCCTCGGGCGACCGGGGCACAGGCAACCTGCGAATGCGACTTCTCACATTTTGATTTTCTCGGCTTCAGCCAGAATTGAAGACAGGCGGCCAGAATTGAACCAACTGGCCAGGTCCCACTGTGTAAGAATTCGCCCGAGAATTCAATTTGATCTTATCTCTGTCGATAAATTCGAACCCGCATTTATCAATGGCAAAACTATCCCAGATTGCGTTTTCGGACGAACTTTCCGGTATTTTTGTGGGATTGATTTACTTGGTATATTGATGATTTTAAATGGTTTCTTTTGCAGCAAATCACTCCCCGAAGGAGGAGCCAATGTTGAAATCAAGCCAAGACCTCTCACATAAAATAAGAGGCTTCATTCAAGCAACAAAGATACAACACTCCATATAAGCAAAAGCGAAACCAGCCAATATTTCCTTATATGTTGTTGTATTAGCATATGCTCACTTGCACAAATTTGAGGTCTAGGCTTTCAGTGCTGATTACTTGTACTGCGTATTGTATCGATCATTATTGAGTTGTAATGCTGATTTGGTCATCATTCAACACAAGACATCCCTTTGCGAGTATTCTCGCGGGCAAGAATACACTCGGGTGATCTAGTGGACAGTGTTCTCAAGGTCAGGTAATCTTCAAAGTGCGCTAAAGAGGATCATGGGTAATACCAAGCGGTGTGTAAAAGAGGGTTGTGATAATCCTCAAGGTGTTGTATTAATTTGGTAAATTAATAAAATCTTTTTTCCTTGAAATCCATCCCTGATATACTCGGGTGGTAGAGATTGAAGTCCCAGTGGTCAAACCTCTTTAAATCAACGAAGGTTGTTTTATTTCCCGCATTTGCTATTCTCTCGCCTTTGCTCGATTATTCGAAAAGAGGGCAAAACTGAAACTTTGTAGATAATTCCTATTCACCTCTAGATTATCGTAGCCCACTGACTAACAAGTTGGCATTGTTGAAGAAGGAAGAACCGCTCCGACTCTTACGGCAACCAATGTCAAAATCGATAAAGATGAAAAAGCAAAGCGCGCTGATGAACGCAAGTATCGAGGTATGATCGGGTAGTTGGCTTTATTTAACCGCTAAGAGACCCGGAGCATTCTTCATGCCGTACAGCTTATGTGCTCTGCCAGCAATCCAGCATCTCATATGAGTGCCGTTAAACGGATTTTTTCGATATTTGAAAGCGCACTATTCAATATGGTTTATTTTATCCAAAGAATGAAAATTTTTCTCTCTTAAAGAGAAGCGTATTCTGGACGACGTGTAATATTGACGCATCTGGAAAGATTCTGGGATCATGTCAATTTTTAGGCGATTGCCTAAGCTGTTTTCAAAGAAGAAAACTGTTTCTTCAACCGCCGGCCGAATATATTTCCGCGCCGCATTTTACTGTATTTCCAACTTTTCGATTTAAACAAACTCCTAGCTGATTACAAATGTTTCTTTGAAACGTATCTAATTTTTCGCTACAGGATAATATATCCGGGCTATAAATATCGCCAAAACCCGCTCATCATAACCGTATTTAAATATTAACAGATTCGACATCATTTTCTATGGATTGGCGTTCTCAAAACGAAAAATTGAGATATCGTTTGTACTATTCAAGATCAATTAGCTGACATTTTTATGAAAACGCTAACTTCCTCGGTATTCTTTGCGTCAATACGAGTTTCCTAAGTAGGGCATAATGCATATTTAATGAGGTCTACGTTGCATTTTGCATGTTTTTTAAAACTTAAAGGAAAATTTATTTTTGGTCAGGTAATTCGATTTTAAAAAAAAATTTGATTAAAAAACAATATCGAAGAGGTCGTGGCGGGCAACCTATCGCTCAACGCCGACTCCGCCGCCTCTAGGCCAAATTTTCGCTTTAAGTTCGTCACTCTTCGATTTGTTATTTTCACTTTTTTGCCGCTTTTCATTCCTTTGCCAAACGTGACAATTTTCACTCAAAATTGATTTTCATGCATTCAATTCATATTCGACCTTATATACATGTTTATCATCATCATTGCTCATATTTCTCCGATCAAATGGTGTTAATTTTCTTTACTTTTCGCTTCAATCGTCAACCTCAGCTTACGGTTTTGTATATTTCTGATATTTTTGCCATGACCTTACGAGCTTAGTTATTATGTTGGTATCAGATGACGCTTCGATGCGAATCGCTACGCAATTTTTGTCAGATCATTTACAAGGGCTATATACAACTCTTTTTATTTTTTACGCCTACAATGTGTTCGATGAAATGTCACAATGAAAATTTCCCAACTTCTACATGAGATTCTTCGTCTCCAAAAGTCTTCTGACACTATCGAGATCATGCTTGGCAAATAAACGAAATTTATGAACTCTTCATGATACATTTCTCCCATTTTCCTTGGTTTTTAAGCCTAAATTGCTCAATGGTTGATAAACCATTTCTTTCGCGCACTTCGACATACAATACTTATGATGTTTTTATCATCCTAACATTTTTTTCGATGATTCCAGCGGGAGAAACAGAAATCGCTCGTTAGGCTCAAAGAAGCCAATAAAAGCTCATGATAGAAGCTATAAGCTACGCTTATTGGTGCCATAAGTCAGAAGAAAACTCGTACCAATGATTGTTTTATGAACTTGTTTCGCACGGATAATAAGTATTTGTGACGCAAATGCTCACGGATTAAGTATTATTTCAGAACAGGCTTAGCTTATGCAATAATTTTATTAATGTGTCGTTGATGGGGAGCTTTGTAAAATGTTTTTAAATGGATAGTTTACCTACAAAACCTGGAAATATTTTGCTTTTCAAATCGCCCTTCTTGAAAATTGTTTTTCCGCTTGTAATCATCAAAAAGCCGGGAGTTTGTTAGATAAATGCTTTATCATAATTTTGATGATTTTGTTCAAATGAGTTTTTATACCAAAACAATGTCTCTAAATGCTGTCCCAACACTTCCGATCGATCTAAAATGTTTTTACTATTTTTCTAGGTATTTCTGAAGTTAATATCTTCGATTTAAAATCGACAACACTTTGCTTCAGTTCGACCTACGCCTCTATGTGGCAAACCCGCACTGAATGTAGCTTTTGAAATGCAAATGGACGTAAGAGAAAACGGGAAAACATTTAACGGTCAATTGTATGACTGAGGGAGCGCACGGCCGACCCCCTCGGGCGCTCTGCACTGGGAGCCAGCCTCTTCAAATGCGTACTTTTCTCGCTTGATGCAACAACCCCAACCGGCCAGCACTGGCATGCACCCTGGCCGAACCCCCGACTGGCCCCCGTAAAAATTAATTCACCACCTTATCTCTCGCGACCCATCGAACCCCTGCTTATCGCTGAACCATCTCTGCATTTTCTACGCTCGTATTTTGTGATTGATTTCTGGGTCAGTTTATACTGGGATGATTTTAAATGGTTTCTTTTGCAAAGAACAATTTCTGCTTATGAGCCAATGCCTGGAATCAAAGCCAAGACTCTCTCCTATGTCAGAAGTTTCATTCAACAAGATACAACACTCCATACAAGCAAAAGCAGCAAACAAAGCAAACACTTTCATATATCTTTAGTCAGGATGCAATTTTTAGCACTTTCACTAAGACAAATTTGAGGTCTGTGCTTTCAATTCTTGATTACACTTGTAATTGCTATCAGATCAATCATTATCAAGCACCTGGGATTTGGTCATCATTCAACACAAGACATCCTCAGTATATTCTCAGGTGCTAATACACTGGGGTGATCTAAAGTGACAGGCTCAAGGTCAGGTAATCTTCAAGAAAAGAAGAGGATTGTGGTAACTCGCCGTGTAAAGAGGGTTGTGATAATCTCATGTGTTGTATTAATTTTTGGTAAATAATAAAATCTTTTTCCTTTCAAATCCATCCCTGACATACACTCGGGGTGGCAGCATGATTAGTTCATGGCTTCAACCTCTTTAAATCAACGAGCTTGTTGCTTATTTCCGCATTTACATTTCTCGCTTGCTTGATTATTCAAAAAGAGGGCAAAAATCGGAAAACCGAGATAATTTATTCACCCTCTAGATTATCGTAGCTACTGACTAACAAGAGGGTACCTTATCAAATCTTTTTTAGTTCTCCCTCAATCGTATAGTCCTATACCTACACGTATCGTGACCTTCGGTGATCGTCTACCTTACGCCTCTCCGCCAAGCCCGCCAGAGTCGCTTCTTGCTCGTGCCTTCTGCACCCAAGGGGAGTCACTCCTCGGCGCCCTTCTACCGGCGCTACACTAGCTTGGCTCAACCCATGAAAATACACACAAAAACAGTCTACCGATGTTTTGGTCGAACGTCTCTGTTACAGCTCCCATGACGTAGTTCATAAAAATAAAACCGCCGACTTCTTTATCAAATAACTGGTCGGCTCCATCGATCGACTATTTTGGTCAGCTTTCTTTACAAAGTATATCAAGCCCGTGCAAAGGCTTCAAAGCCGTCACAACGAAGTTCTCGCTCGAACCTGGGAAAGAGAAACGGGAAATATGTGCATCACTTTATGACGTAAATGCCCTTAACCTTAAGCCGATCTATTCCCACTCCCCGTAATCAATTGATGGTGGACAATTACATTAGATGTGAACTCCTAAGCTTCTCGGACATCTCTCAAGGATACAACCAAATAAAACTAGCAGGCTGCGAGGTGGGTAACTAATTTCATCCCTAAGAAATGAATTCTGTTATCAGCATAAAATTTGTTATTCAACCTAAAAATGAAGGCAATGGCATTTATACGTTAACCACATTCGAGACCAAATAGCCAGACATGGAAGTTTATATATATGATATGGGGCCGTGGGAGTGGGAACACCGAGGCGCCACCACAATTCTGGGCTGCATTTGTGTTAATGCTCGGCGTATCGGCAGCCTATTAAATAAAACTAAATCCTCCAGGTGTACTTTCGGAGCGCAGGGGCCAATTTCCAAAGATGGCGCGACTTCTCCGGAAAGTGCTAATCAAGGAACACCCGTGAGAATATCGACCATCTTAAACATGACAACACCATACTTGGCAAAAGACGCAAAAGATGCCTCGTTATACGGCTTTCTAAGTCGCTTCATCTCCAAATTCGTGAATTAAAGATCACTGCTTTTACAAATCGCTTGCAGTTAAGAAATTTGAATGGACGAATGTCTGCTGCAAGTACTAAGACTTGAGGACGATTTTCACTTTCGCCACCTTTTACTAACTAAATGGGAGTGTTTATAAAACACATATTTTTTTACTTAGCAGCTTTTGCATTGCCGCATCATCAAAGTGCTATACCGTGAAGAATAAATCTTGGTAACATCGCCTAATAGCTACATCAAGAAAATCTTTCTGATTGCGGAGACCCGTTATATATGATAGAGGAAACTAGCATTAGCACTAAACCCACTCTGTGCCCTAAACTCAAGGCCTCATACTTCAATCGCACTCACAGCTGTATTAACGAATCACCCGCCGAATAAGTACTAATTAGCCTCCCAACTGTAAGAATGGTTAAGTGGGGCGTGGAGCTCGCAAATATGAAATTGAATTTCCAACCATGACATGCCATCAAAGACCAAGTGCTCTATTATTTAAAAGTGGAACACACAGATTTGTAAAGAGACAAAACCGTACTGCAAGGAACTTCTATATGGCCGATGGCTCTTCTCCACCTCCTCCAGAGTGTATAACACCGTGTTGGAAAGCCCACAAGAGACATATCGAGTACATCACAAGCTCAATTATCACCTTCTAACAACGAAAGGCACGCAATTAATGAGGTAGTGGCGAGGCTATCCGCGCCGAGCGAGAAGCACTCACCGCTTAATGACTTCGCCATAACTAGTCGACAGATTTAAAATTATGATTATAGAGAGTGAGAAAACTTACATCTATGAAGGAATTGATGAGCAAGTTCAAGAATCTTACAACTCGATCCCTCGTAGCGGATAATACAGTGTCGACCAACTAGCCATGCTAGCTGCCACCACGGCCGTTATTAATAGAAAATAATATTCTTAATATTAAGTCGCCGTAACTAAAGCTAAAATCGACATACTTCAAGACAACACAACGCCGCCTCATCATGCAAAGGACGAATCATTCAAGATTTAGAAAAAAAAAAAGAGTCCCCAACCCTACCCCGTGATGCTCAAGACTATGGAAACAAGCATCGCACTTTGTTATGACAATAAAAATTATGTAAGAAGCGGGTTCTTCCAACCTTACATTGCCGCTAGCTCGCAGTTGTGCTCATTACGTCTTGTGAGAAATTCACAAAAGCGTAAGCTATGTCAATCACTCAATGGGCGGCACTAGCTACAAACGCCTTAAGATGTTATGTCCGCCAAATCTCTTGGTTAATTTACAAGACTTTGGCTTAAATATCACATCCATGCCGAGAGCATGCGCATCAATGCTCCTCCCCACCAAGACTTTACAATGTACCAAGAGTTCTTAATGTTGGGATCAATGGGGATTAATATAATGGGACCTTTCTTAGCGCCAACCTGTAAGAAGTTCTTTGATCATGGCAGCTGACTATTTCACCAAGGGGGCGAGTTTCGAGCCGCTTACGAAGATACTGTAAAAGTCATCAACTTCCTCGCAAAATCTTATTCATATCTTCTAACCCACAAACTTTGATGTCCAACAACGGGCACACATTTCTAAAAAGAAATAAACCGAGGCAAATGGAAATGGCTTAATAAAGCAATTTCTTCACATCATTGTAACCCACGAGCCAAAAGATAAATCGAAATTAACCAATCACACTATATTTCAACACTTCCTGAAGACCAAAGGAGCAACTGTAAATGAAATGTAAGGTACACTCCCCTCTAATTTACGGGTATACCAGACAACCCATCTGACAACCACCTGGGAATCCCCATTCATCTTAAAGATACGGCGTAAACAATCATCCTCACGAGATTTGGAGAATCGAAAAAGAAGGTGATAACTATTCTCTAAAAAAGAATAATAAAGATTACGAGAGTCAATCTCGACTGAGAAGAATCCTGAGAAAAGTCTTTCACCAGATCAAGTCTGCAATAAGAGCGGCTAAAGCATAAACTCTAAATGGTACGTCCCAAACATCCAAGTAGGATCTCATTTGAGGAAAGCTGAAATCTCGTGTCCACTGGAAAGTTAGACCCCAATTGGGAAAATCATGCAAAGTTCGTCGAATTGCTAGTCGAGCATACAGATTGGGTAAAGTTCGATGGCAAAGAGGTACCTTATACCTGGAACATACAACTTGCGAATATTACCTCCTAAGCGTTTAACCTGCATCCCGCTTCGTCAGCTTGTAATCTCACTTACTGTCGCGATAGTTCGCTCATCAATAAAAAGCACATTTCAAATCTCAATTCACGCTTTATTTCATTTCACTATTATTATACATCGCGTTCCCTACACGATAAATATTCCGATGTGCCCCTGCCGAATCGTGTGCAACTAATCGATGCAGTCCAAACACTTCTAGCAGGCTTCCACGCCCGTGAGGTAGCTGAAGTCCTTGAGAGCAGCTTCGTGCTCCATGAAAGTAAATACACTCATCTGCAGGTTTCGCACTCACGAGGGCAAAATAAAATCCTCAAGAGAAACTTCACAAGCCGTGAGGCAAACACACTCCCTGTGAGAAGCTTTGAGTTCCATGATGTGTAATAAAGTCCTCAATAGTAGATTCTAATTCGTGATAAAGAAATACATCATCTGTGAAAGGCCCGTTGCCCACGAAAGGAGCAAAAGTCCTCGAGAAAGGATTGACTTCGAGGCAACCTCCCATGCAGTTTCACACTGTCAAATACAATCCTTCAGCATGCCTTCACGCTCCTGGGGCGTGTGAGAGTCCTCAGAGTAGCCTTGCTTCGTGGGAGGTAAACACACTTTCTGTAGGCCTTCACGCCCGGGTGAAGTAGCTCAAGTCCTCAAGTGTTCATTCGTGGAGGCTAAACATACTCTCTGTGATAGTTTCACCCGTGAAGCAAACATGTAAATCTGTAGTAGCTATTAATGCCTACGAGGTGTATTAAAGTCTTCTGAGAGTGTGCCTACTCCACGCAGTAACACGCCCTCTGTGAGGCTTCACCGAGTGACAAAGTCCCTCGCAGAGTGGGGCCTTCTGCTTTCAGGAGGTGAATACATTTCTCTGTAGGAAGATTACATTCACAAGAGAGAATACACTCATCTGTGAGAGTCAAGACTGGTGGAAGAGACACACAAAGTCCTCGAGAAAGAAACAGGCAGCACTTTTGCAGAGAAGCTTATACCCATCAAAATAAAGTCCTCGAGAGAAACTTTCATATCACGAGGCAGGCATAAAGTCCTAGAAAAGAGCTTCAGTTCCATGAGGCAAACACACTCGCTTCTGTGAGAAGCTTCGCACTCGTGAGGCAAACACACTCCTCTGTGAGAATCAGCCATGTGATGTAGTCAAAGTCCTGTGAAGCTTTCACGGCCCGTGAGGCAATCACATCTCACTTCATCTCCTCTCCTCCATGGTATCTTCCTCATTTAACTCTTCCTAGAGTAAAGCCAAATCAAGAAACAAAACAAAGTACACGATGTTAAGCAGCTCCAAGTTGCTCCTCCTTCACCTCTTCTAGCCCTGAAGTTTGAGGCTTATATTGAGGACAAATTGATTTTTTCCTAATTTATTATTTACGCATTGTTTAATTGATGGTTGTGCCGCGATATTATAAATTATTATTGGATCACATATATTATTACCGCCCATGAAGCCTATTGCAACCAATGACCCACTTCATTACATTAAGTTTCGGAGTCACGACCCATAAACCCATGTATGAAATGTCTTTCATTATTCATTTGTAGGTATTTGTAATTAAATGTTTTAACTACTTTTATTCGCTTTCCGAATTATTTTCCACACGCATCGGTACGTCGAAAGATTTGCAGGATAATACGATAAACTTGTCTAACCATGTCACAGTGTTCGATTTGTTCCACGTGAAGATTTCTTAAATTTTTAGAATAGAATTTAGGTATCGGGATAACCACCTCGACAGGTGATTTGCGTTTCTTTCGCATCATCAAACTCCATTAAAGGAGAAAATAAGAATTAAACAAGAATTAGGTTCGATTTTTAAGTCTTCGGTTTTTTAATATTTATTCCTTTTTTTTATGGTTGCTCTACAAGTAGGCCTCAATTTCCCACCCCAGACGTTATTTCGATTAAAAAACAAGATTGTTTCGATTAAAAACAAGAAAATAAAAAAAACGAAACGTGAAATCCATTCCCTTATTCTCCAATTGAGGAAGAGAAGAAGACAAATAACATGTTTTTGTAGGGTTAGAGGGGATAAGCAAGGATTTCACCTTTGTTTAATTCATTTGTTATTTATACCATAATCTAAACTCACAAATCATATCCCCACCAAATCAATGTCCAAACAATCCCAATCTCCCAATCGGTCAAAATAGCAGAGAATAAATGTAGGTTGACCATATTAAACCACATTAAATATTACAATAATACGCATAGTACATTAGACATACCGTATGTATATACACTGTATACGTGAATTAACGTTTTCAACATTTTCTACACACGCAAAACCCTGTAATTAGGATCTCCAAACGCGGTTTACTTTCACACATTCTCCCCCACCACCCCCGCCCCTAACGCGTTTCTTTTCTCTCTCTAAATCTCACTCTGTAATCTGTATGTATATGTGTATAAAAATGCATTTATAACTGAAAAAAGCAATGGGGCAATGAAAAGTACCCTCAAAGAAAGGGGAAGGTACAAGTACAGACCAGCTACGAAATGGACAGTCACATATAGATACACAAAAATATAAAGCTTCAAAAAACGACATCCACAAAACACAAACACAGTTAGCTGGATTGAAAAGACAAAAAAGGCCATCATTTTTTGTTCTCTCAGAGTTCAGTCACTCTTTCTCTCTCCACATATACATACACTTGATTATATGTATATGTGTATTTTCGTTAATATATTAATTATATGTATAAATATTAAGTAAATGTGTATATATACAATATATATAGAGCTTTAATTACCATCACCAACTCCGGTGGGACAAGACAACTCAAAAGCTCACCACCACGATATTTTGGGCCCCATTATTACTTTCTCTCTCGCATACCACACACACCACCTTTTCTGCATTAATTTTTTTAGAGAGAGAGAGGAGAGAGAGAGAGAGATTTGTTTGTTTGTTTGGTACATGAATTATGAACCATCATATAAAAAAATCCAAGTCTACCCACCTTTGCCTTTGCTCTCTTTTCTCTATCTCTATCAAATCAGGACTATTAACTCTAAAAAAGTCCATCACTACTGTCCAGCCATATTACAGTGCAGCGTTTGCTTGTAAAGAAAATCTTTATTTCTTTTAGTTTATATTATTTAAATCATTTCAAAATATTTTTCAAGAAACACAGTATAATAAACCTTTTGGATTTTCTTGACTTTCCAGAATATTGTATATTTACTTTTATTCTCATTTTATTCTTTTTTTTTCTCCAGTTGGGTTCTGCTTTTTTTTTTTATACGAGTGCTTTTCCCAATGTGGGCATTTGTTTGGCCGGTGTCTTCTAATGGCTTTTCTTCAGCCATTGTATCAGTGAGTTAAATCTTGAGGTGGATTGTGTTTTAGGTTTAGATTTTGGCACAAAAAACCGCATTGAGCTGAATCTTGAGTGGTCTTAAGTGTAATTTACAAAATTTATATTCCTATTTCTGCAAATATTGTCGGCTGTTGAATGCAAACCAACAAATTGAACTTTGATGTAATCCCAGTTGTTTTACTTGAGGGATTTAAAATATTTAGGTGAGATTTGAAAAAGTAGGGATTTTGGTGGGTTTTGTTAGCGTGAATGGCGATGAATACAGGAGGGAGGCTTGTTGCTGGTTCCACAATAGAAATGAGTTTGTGCTTATCAATGCTGATGAAATTGGCCGGGTAAGTCTTTTGATAATCCTTCATTTTGGTTCTATTTTTCCAGTATTTTTAGGTTCTTGTTTTTCTCTTTTTTGTGCTTCCTTAAACTCTATATTTATATTCCAGTGTTAATCCTGTATATAGACTGCGTGGGATTTGTTTGTAGTTTCTGAAATGCTATTTCTGCTTATTAGGTCGATTTTTTGTGCTCTGAGAAATGGGTAAGTGTAAATTTGTTGAATGTTTTGTGGGATTTTTTTTTTTTTTTTTTTTAACTTTTTTCTTTTGACAAATGGATTTACTTTTTAACAGATGCATGTATGGAGGTTAATATGGAATCAGTTTTACCTTTGTTTTCATATTTATGACTTAATTGTCTTTTTGCCTTCTTATTACATGTCCAATAGAAAATGTATGAAATTTGGATGTGTTTGTTCTTTGTATTTGTTTCATGTTTTTTTAAGCGATAGTGATCTCATTTGCTCAGCATTTTTGCAAGCTGCCTTCTGAAAAGTTTTGGTGGACTTTAAAGTGCATATTTAATATTACGTTGCCATGAGAAAGCATAAAGATGCTAATATATGAGCGCATAGCTGTAAATTTAATTTGGTAGTCGATATAATATAAAACTCAAATTGAACAATGTGGTTCAAAATTAAATTTTTGGATTAAAACTTACAAAGACAATAAATGGTCTTTAGGAACTACACATTATGCAAGTTTCTTTGAGTGGAGGTATTTTGTTACCAAGGGTTCTTTTGGAGTTTTTATCTATGAATGGAGAACAAAATCTGTATGGTGTTTTATGACTCAGCTGATTGGGCGATTTTAGAGGTTATGAAATTTGAACTCCAAATTTCTTGTATAGATTAAATTACGTTTCGTGAACTGGGCAAACATGCAAATTTGCGGGGACGAAGTGGAGATAATCGGTGATGGGGAGCTCTTTGTTGCATGCGAAAGCGAATGCGCTTCATGCGTCATAGGACTTGCTACTGCAGTATGAGAGAAAGAAATCGAGTTGTCGTCTGTAAAACCAGGAGCTAGCGCATCAAAGGTGAATTATCGATTACTCTTTTACAAATCGGTCATAGTTAACTAGGTGCATTGTTTGATGTTGGGCTAATATATGATCAAAGTGTGCATCTCGATTGTAGGTATCCAGAGTTGAGGTGATGAGGATGAAGATGACATTGATGATTTGGAGCATTTAGTTTGATTATGGAGGCGTTGAGGCTTGAACTGCTTTCAAAGTGTGTGCAGTGGTTTCGCCCGGTGGTCGGTTTGGACCCACCAAGATCGTGATTCATCTCGCCGCAGGTTTTGAAATCCTCTTTTGACATATGGTGAAGAGGAATCAAAGAATTATATCCTCTCTCTCTCTCTATATATATATATATATATATTATTATGGGAGTGTTTTTGCAAAACTTTATCTTTTAGAGGAAGTGATTTATTATAGTCTGAGCTAAATGTAGTTGAGAATAGAAATTTGATGGTGTTTGCAAATAAAAGCTAAAATTAATAAGTGGAAAAGAGTGTTTGGTGAAAAAGTTGTAAAGTGTTTTTATTTGTGCGTAAAAAGAACTTTTACATATATATTAAAATAAAATCAGAAATAGAGTCAGAAATCTAAAGCATCCATCCGCTTGCTTTTAGTTTCTGATTAAGTTATGTAGAATCAGAAGCAAAACTTGGCATTTAAAAACACTATAACCTTTTTTTTTCTTTTAAGCCAAAAGCTGACTATCACTTTTGTTTGAGTGTTTGAAAACTCTCTCTCTCTCTCTCTCTCTCTCTGTTGTGTGTGTGTTAACTTGCATACCCTTTGGCTTAATTGTCTTCCGATTACTTCTAGGATGCTGAGATTGCAAATAATTAGAATGCTATCATAGTACCTCCATTTGCCAGTCATGGGAATGGAATTCATCCAATTCCTCCTGGTACAACAGCACCTCGTAAGTTGTTGGCACTACATAGTCTTTTTAACTTTGGGCACAATTTTATTCAGTTTACTTCTTTTGTACTAGTGAATTCCCGACCCATGGTTCCGGAGAAAGACATTGCGTTATATGGCTATGGAAGTGTAGCATGGAAGGATCGCATGGAGGAGTGGAAGAAGAGGCAAAATGACAAACTTCAAGTCGTCAAACATCAGGGGAATAATGATGGTGGGGACTTTGATGGGAGTGAATTGGACCCAGATTTGCCTATGTAAGTAATAGCCAATGCGCAAAATGATTTATCTCTACTTTGCTTTGTCGAATATGCAAATAGCCAATTTGGTCCCCAGTCATTTATCTAAATGAATTTACGATTTACGGCAATAGTTTTATAGTAAAGGGATAATTACAAAAACACCCCCAGAGGTTTGGGCTAATTACAAAAAACCATAGATGTTCCAAAATTACAAACCCTTAGGGGTTGATTATGTATTTTTTTCTTATGAAGGGGAAATGTAAGACAGATCAAACTTCAAGGAGTTTTTGCAATTTTCAAAACCTCTGTTTTTTTGTAATTAGTCCGAATCTCAGGCTTTTGTTTTGTAATTATCCCTAATATTAAAGGCATCTTGGACCACTATTTTTTTCACATAGACGTTTGAGATAAATATTTGCTCTTGTTTTTATTTAATTCTGACATTTATATCTTTAAAATGTCTCTGGTAGGATGGATGAAGGAGGCAGCCACTTTGAGGAAATTACCTATTGCTTCAAGCAAGATAAACCCGTACAGATTGATAATTATACTCACGTGTTGTGGTTCTTGGATTATTTTTTCACTATAGATTCTCAATCCAGTTCCTGATGCATATGGCTTGTGGATGACATCGAGTTATTTGTGAAATATAGTTTGCCGTATCATGGATACTTGATCAGTTCCCAAAATGGTATCCGATTGAGCGTGAAACATACCTTGATCGACTCTCGCCAGTACATGGGCTTTTCTAATGAAACTCAAAAGTTCTTTCTAATTTTTCCAATTATGAAAATGGCATCGTCCTAAGTTGGGCTAGTTACAAAAATCCGAGAGATTTTCTAAAATTATAAAAAACCCGCGAGGTTTGATTTTGTCTCAATAAGGGGTTAACTGTAATATTTCTAAATTCAGGAGGTTTTGAGACGTTTCTTGCTTTTGAAGGGAAAAATGTAGGACAAAATCAAAACTCGAGGTTTTTTTTTGTAATTTTCAACAATCTTGGGGTCTTTTTGTAAATAGCCCAAACCTCAAGTGTTTTTCTTTTTTGTAATTATCCACAAAAGTTAGTTTGTAGTTTTATCTTTGCTTCTATATTTTCTGGCATTCTCTGAATTTGCAATCATCATGACTCTGTTGATTTAACCTTTTTAGGTACGGAAAAAGAAGAAGCTCGAGAATTAGCAGATATAGACGTCTTCGTCAGCACATACCGTCGATCCCCATGAAAGCACCTCCACCGATTACGCAAACACGGTGCTTTCCATCCTTGCGATGGATTATCCGATGGACAAGGTATCATGCCTGTGTCGGATGATGGTGCGGCCATGCTTACTTTCGGGCGACCGCCCCGAGACATCCGAATTTGCTCTAAAAAACGGGTTCCTTTTGTAAGAAGTTCAACATCAACCTTGCTTCCCGGAGTGGTATTTTCTCGGGAAGATGGACTATCCGAAAGACAAAAAGTCCATCCGTTCCAGAGAGAAAGCGCAAAGCGATGATTTAATTTGTATATCTTTTCTTAAGATGGACTATTATCCGAAAGACAAAGTCCGTCTCGCCATCGTATTTTCCATGCAAGTGGAAACCTATGATGATGGTGGTTTGGAATTTCATCTCATTTCTCCTTCGTATGAAGGTTGCGTCGAGGAAAAGCGGCATCCGCGTAGAAACTTTGCCATTTTGCTTTTGTGTGAATTTGTAGTGTTAACTAATTTTAGAAAATTAATTGACACTATAAACTTCACACCACCGATATCACATAAAATGGGATAAGGTGCGATTGATGATGACAAAAGAAAAGGGAAAAAAGGAATATTTTTTTGTGTGCATTCACGCACAAATTTATGAGGTTTTTTATTTATCCTCCTGAATAGGTTAAAATAAAATTTTTCGGAGGTTTAGTCTAATTACTAAAAAAATAAGGGAGTATTTGTAATTTTGAAAGATAACCGGAATTTTTTGTAATCAGCTAAACCGTTAGTGGTGGTTTTTGTAATTATCTTCAAAATAAAGCGGCTACACATTATCCTGCTCTCTAGTGGATTTGATGTCATGTTTGTTTATCGAAAGCACAGAGAATACGAGGAATTCAAAGTGGAGAACCTATGATGATGGTGGTTTTGAATTTCATCTCATTTCTCCTTCGTATGAAGGGCGTCAGAAGGGCATCCGGCGAAAACTTTGCCATTTTGCTTTTGTGTGAATTTGTAGTGTTAACTAATTTTAGAAAATTAATTGACACTATAAACTTCACACCACCGATTTTAGTGGGATAAGGTGCGATTGATGATGACAAGAAAGAAAAGGAAAAAAGGAATATTTACTTTTGTGTGCATTGCGCACAAATTTATGAGGTTTTTATTTATCCTCCTGAATATGTTAAAATAAAAATTATTCGGAGGTTTAGTCTAATTACTAAAAAAATAAGGGAGTATTTGTAATTTTGAAAGATAATCGGAATTTTTTGTAATCGGGCAAAACCGCAAGGGTGGTTTTTGTAATTATCTCTCCCTCAAATAAACTGGCTACACATTTTCCTGTTCTAGTGGATTTGATGTCATGTTTGTTTATCGAGTACAGAGAGAATACGAGAATTCAAAGTTCAGATCAATCGCCTGGTGGCCATGGCAGAGAAGGTTCGGAAGAAGGTTGGACAATGCAAGATGGAACACCCTGGCCTGGTAATAATGTTCGGGACCATCCTGGTATGATCCAGGTTAGTAATATGTCTAATCAATAATCTCCTGTTCCATATTATCTTTTCTCATGCGACGGTGACTATAATATCTGTTAGCAATGATCTATTTAGTAGCCTCAGCCTCTAAAATGCAACCAAATTGAATCTGTAGGCTAAAAATTCAGAGCTCATGTTACATTTCTTGTTCAATGCACCTTTGTTGTGCAATGTGTGAATTTCATGAACAATAAAAGCTCATTTCTCTGGCACTTTTAATTTATCTGATATTTCATGGTGCTAAGTGACTTTATATTTAGACCAAGGGTATTAAATTTGGACTGTTTTCTTGTAGGGATAATTACAAAACTGCCCTGAGGTATGGGGTAGTTACAAAAAACCCAGGAAGTTTTAAATTACATAAAAACCATGAGGTTTGATTCTGTCTTTTAAATGTATGGGTGTAAGGGGTAACTGTAATATTTTACAATTGTAAAGGGGGTTATTGAAATGTTTTTAAGCTATGAGGGGGCAAAGTGTAATATAGAATCAAACCTCAAGGGGATTAATTTTAAAAAATTATGGGTTTTTTTGTTATCAGCTCAAACCTCGGGGTAGTTTTTGTAATTATCCCTTCTATAATAACACTTTTCAGTGACAGGCCACAGATAAATTGTGATTTGCATGTCAGCTTCTTTTTGTTCATAGGTTTTCTTAGTTTTGATTTCGGAGTTGCTTTTTCGACAGGTATTCCTTGGTCATGACGGTGTTCGTGATATTGAAGGGAATGAGCTGCCTCGCCGGTTTACGCTTTCCCGTGAAAAGAGACCTGGTCCAGCATCATAAGAAAAGCTGGGGCAATGAATTCACTGGTGAATATCAATTGCATATCATTGATATCGCAACCTGCCCACCCCACCCCCAAAAGGAAATTACAACTTCAAAAGAATTTGAAGTTTTAGTTTATGACTTAGCTTATTACTTGTTCTGTGAATTTCTCAGATTCGGTTTCTGGCTGTTCTATCCAATGCGCCTTATCTTTCTAAACGCCGACTGTGATCACTACATAAACAACAGCAAAGGCTCTGAGAGAAGCTGTGTTTCATATGATGGACCCCACTTCAGGAAAGAAAGTATGTTATGTGCAGTTTCCACAAAGATTTGATGGGATGATCGCTTTCATGATAGATATTCCAATCAAACGTTGTGTTCTTCGATGTATGTTTGTTCTTGTATTCACTAGCTCTATTACCCCTTGTCATCAAGGACAATAACAAAATCTACCCATGAAGTTTAGCTTAATTACAAAATTAAGCTTTTTGAAATTACATATACCCCACTGAGGTGTTAGCAATACCCCGTGAGGTTTGTATTTGTTTTACAAATTACCCCTTCCAATAGATTGCAATTTGTAAAATAGAAACAGATGTCAAGGGGGTATTTATAATTTTAAAAGGTAATTGATTTTGTTTGTAATTAGGCTGAATCTCAATGGTAGCATTTGTATTATTGCTTATCACTATGCATGACCTGACTCTTCAACTTTTTACAGATCAATATGAAGGGTTTGATGGTTTGCAAGGTCCTATATATGTTGGAACAGGGTGTGTTTTTCAGAAGGCAAGCACTATATGGATTCGACGCTCCAGCTGAAAAAGAAGCCACCTAGCAAGACTTGTAACTGCTGGCCTAGGTGGTGCTGTTTTGTGTTGTGGTTCTCTGAAGAACAGGAAAGGAAAAACGAAGAAAGATAAGAAGAAATCGAAGCACAGAGAGGCGTCAAAGCAAATACACGCTCTTGAAACCATTGAAGAAGGGATTGAAGGTAGAATTTTTGTTTTAAGAAAATATTGATATTAAATTTTCTGACATTATGGCTAAGGAATAAGAAATATAAATTTGAGTGAAATAAAGTTTATTTTTGTATTAATTTAAACAAATGAAGTGAATTTTGTTTATTTTTATTACAGAAAAAGTATAATCAGTCGACCCCCTGTCTCCCAAGAGAAACTTGAGAAGAAATTTGGGCAATCACCTGTTTTGTGGCTTCGACGCCACGAGAAAATGGCGGTGTTCTTGAGGCAGTTAATTCGACATCACTCTTGAAGGAGGCCATCCATGTTATCAGCTGTGGCTATGAAGATAAGACAGAATGGGGAAAGGAAGTAAGTTATTTAGGCTGTGAATTCCACTTTCGGATTTCTTCGTTTCGTTGCTTGTAAAGAATTTTGTATAATTTTTACCAAGATATATTTTTAATCCCAACATGCAATTGCTTGTGAAATTGTTTCAAGAAATACACAATTCACACGCTCTCAATTATTAGCAGTTTAGCACCAGTCACATCTGATATAATTTCACCAAAAACACATCACATCAACTGTTATCACAACACTTTCATATTACAAATACACTATTTATTTTGTCTTACTTTTCCAATTACCAATCACATCACGCCGCACGCTATTTTACTAAAAAAATCATCACATCAATTTTCATCATTGTATTTTTCATCTCAAATCCAATCAAACTATCAAATTTCATTTTCCATAATATTCTCTCCAAAAATATAAGGGAGCTAAACGAAAAGGCCAAGAAATCAGACCTTTAGTGATTTGCTTTCCATTACCATTATGAGAGTCTTTGCAATCACTAAAAAAAGTGCTTCTCAGCTTTTGGCTAAAAAAACTACATTTTAATGTTTGCAAATGTCAATTTCTGCTTCATTTAATCTGAATCTAAAAGTAGGGAGATCGGTGCTATAGATTTCTGATTCTGCTTCTAATTTGATTTTTACAAACAAATAAGTACTTTTACAACTTTTCCACCCAACACTCTCAACTTCTGATTCTATTTGCAAACACTACTAACTTTTGATTCCTCAATTACTTTTACTTATGCTATAATAAATCACTTCTTCTAAAAGCAAAAAGTTTTTTTGTGAACACTTATATATGGTTGCTTGTTTCCTTCTAATTGTTCGAGTGCTAAACCAGGTTGGCTGGATATACGGCTCAGTCACAGAAGATATCTTGACAGGGTTCAAAATGCACTGTCATGGCTGGCGTTCTGTTTACTGCATGCCTAAGAGGCCTGCATTTAAGGGATCTGCTCCCATCAACCTTTTTCGGATCGTCTTCATCAGGTTCTTAGATGGGCTCTTGGATCAGTCGAGATTTTCTGAGTAAACACTGCCCCATTTGGTATGGATATGGAGGTGGATTGAAGTGGTTGAACGATTTTCGATATAAATTCTGTCGTATATCCTGGACTTCTATTCCATTGATCGTGTACTGTACGGCTGCCAGCCATCTGCCTTCTTACACTGGGAAATTTATCGTCCCTGAGGTACGTGGTCCTGTCGTATTAGCCTGATGAGATGCATTCTTGGGATTAGGGTTTTCTTGTGCCTTTTTTAAATGCTAGTTATACGGTTTTATTGCAAATATTCCTGGCCATCCAAAGTTAAGTATACCAGAGTCTTTTTTTCCAAATTTAGGGATAATTACAAAAAAAAAAACCCGAGGTTTCGGTCTATTTACAAAAAATCCAGAGGTTTTAGAAAATTGCAAAACCCTTGAGGTTTGATTCCGTCTTACATTTTCCCACTTCATAGTTCATAAGCAAAAACATTTCAAAACCCAACTGACATTTATAGGAATATTAAGTTACCCTTAAATTTAAGACATAATCAAACAAGGTTTTTTTTTTTTTTTTCAATTTTGAAATGTTTTTGGATCTTTTGTAATTAGCTCAAACTCTAGTTTTTTTGTAATTATCCCTAAATTCTATATTAATTAACTCAGAGGATATATTATTATGGATACTTTTGGTCTTTGGTGTTCCTTGCATTGTGGCATGGAATAGAAGATACATTCACATTCTTTAAATTTTGGGATAATTATAAAATTACCTAGAGGTTTAGCCTAATTATAAAGAAAAACTTGTTATTTTTCAAAATTACAAATACCCCCTTGACATGTACTTATTTTACAATTGCACCTATTGAGGGTTTATTTGTAAAACAAATATAAACCTTAAGAGGTTATGGTAATATTTCAAAGAGGTATTTGTAATTTAAAAAAATGTATTTTTTATAATTAGGCTAAACCTCAGGATCAGTTTTTGTAATTATCCCTTAATATTTTTCTCTTTTCATTATGTCCTTATATTTTGCTACTCCATCTGTCTGGGCTAACAAACAAAATCAAGAGTCCTTGGTCTGCAATTTTGTATTTCATTCGTTGTATATCCTTATTTCTTGATCTAGGCTTTATCTAACGCATCATTCGATTTCAGCAGATCAGTAATTATGCCAGTATCATATTCATGGCCCTTTTCATCTCCATTGCTGCAACACGTTATCCTCAAATGCAATGGGGCGATGTGTCGGAGACCGACGATTGGTGGAGAAACGAGCAGTTTTGGGTTATCGGAGGAGTTTCTTAGCACTTCTTTGCCTCTTGCAAGGATTGCTCAAAGTTTTAGCTGGCGTGAGCACAAATTTCACCGTCACCTCTGGAGGCGATGATGGAGATTTTGCCGAGCTCTATATCTTCAAGTGGACGTCGTTGTTAATCCGTCACGACTTTGTTGATTGTAAATATAATCGGCGCGTTGTGGTTGGTATTTCGGATGTTAATAACAGTGCGATTCGTAGGGCCCATTGTTTGGTAAACTATTCTTCGCCTTTTGGGTTATCATGCATCTTTATCCGTTCCTCAAGGGATTGATAGGGAAGCAGGATAGGGTTCCGACTGTGATTGTGATATGGTGATTCTAATCTGTCGATATTGACTCTCGTTTGGGTGCGGATAAATCCGTTCGTTTAGAGAAGGTCCGATTCTTGAAATATGTGGACCTCGATTGTGATGACTGAGAATTATTTGGCAGCTTCAGCATATTGTGCAGCGAGACTACGTTTGCTGGAACTAATTTTTTGCCCGATTTTCGATGTGGGGAAGGTAGAATAAGAAGGATTATTGCCCTCACTCCAATGAGATGTGTGCAGATATGAAGCAGTGGGAACTCTGACTGATTGGTATTTTGTTTTGAGATGGTTTGATTGATTCTTTTGTTGGATATAATGTTTTTTGGTTGTTATGGTTTTCTAGTTTTGTGTCTATGTTGTAAGTTATGACCCTCAAGGGGTTTAATGTAACTGGCAAAGGATTATATACTGGTTCAATATCATTCTTTTCTTTTTTTTCCTGATTGTGGACTTGAATTTTTCCCTATTGAATATCTTTAAGTGCTGAAGTTATTCACTTGGAAGAGAATAATTGTAAGCTTTTTATACTTCTCTTTTCCTTTTTTAATATGGGAAAAGGGTTCTCAGTTCTCACAACGAAGTTTCACTTTTATGCTCGTATTACTATATAGTAATACTAATATAAAATTACTAATTGTAATTTCATTATTATTTATTTTATTAATATTAAACGTGTGAATAGGTTTGAGGTTTCTTTTTTTCAAGTTTTTTAATATTCAATTCAAAAAAAAATTTAATATTAAAAAAAAAAGGAAAGAAGACATTAACAAATCATGTTTTTAGAATGATGGAGAAGAAGAGGTCGAAAAAGAAACACTACAAAGAAATATGAATTTGTTATGAAATGATTACATACGGTTTTTTCATAGCAAAACAAAATTATTGCTTAGTTTGCTTCATTTATTGCTTTGGCTTACTTTATAGTTTATCACAATATCATATCATATATACAAATATACATATCATAGATATTAAATATAAAATAGAGATCATTTATACGTTATTAAGCGAGTTATTACGAGAAAAGGTTTTTATATTTCAAGTTTGAATTTACGTATACTAATTTATTTTATTTTCTTTGTAGAAAAATGACCTGATGTCGAAGCAAAAAATTCTGGGATCCTTACGATACCCACCTGGCCGATAATTATTTATCATAAGATTCGGATGTTAAATTGCGCGTGAGGAGTCGAATGCGCAAAAACCTTGAAGCGCAGTAAATCGAAAAGAGACCGTTGTAAAAGATGAAATGAAACCTGATCTGTATTTATTAGCCGTCATCTATCGATGATTTAAAATGAATATATCTGAAATTGAAAAAGTATGAAACTCTGTGGCTTCGAGAATAGATTTGATCACACGGAGCGTGATACTCCGCATGCACAATATGGGCGGGAGGTTGCGGGACTTCAAGTCGTAAGTGGCCGTATAATTCGGCATTATTTAAATTGAGTCCCAAGCGGCTCGTTGTGGGACAAAGGTATACGAGATATGATGAATTGGAGAAAACATTCTCAGTATCGCGTAAATCGAATATAGTGCTCCGACGACCAATATAGACAACGATAGTTTAAAACATATTCTAAATTAATCTCGGTTCTTCTCCGACAGAAAACCAATGAATTTATTGTTAAAAATCACGATTTGACCTTCTGGGGTCTAATGTAGTGTCGACGCATCTCTTGCTAACTTCGGTAGAGGAGGACACATTTTGAAATTTTAAGGATATATACAATTAAAATCAATATTTCAAGCATAAAAAACTAAAATTTCTGTAAATACTTAAATATGAAATGTGATATTAACTCACATGAGGCAAAAAAGCATCTGAAAATATAAATCAGTAGAATAAATTGTATCTCTTTTTTCATATGTATGTTTATAATTCCTTATGGATGTGACTTTATTTTCTTTAAATTGGGATGTCTAAGCCGAATCTTTTTTCAATCAATATTATCGATGATATCACGCAAAGATCGTGGATAAAATATTGTATCCGCAATCGGCACGCCATACTTACATGTTGTCCGTGATTTTCTAGCAGATTCTCATATTCTAAACCTATATATTTTCAATTCTAAATATTTATATAAAGATACATTTCATTTTCAATCCCTACTTCCTAGGCAGATTTCATTTTAAACCAATATATGTCAAATTCTAAATATTAGTAAGATCACAAAACTCTCATGTCAGATCGGGTTTCCAACGGTCTCTGACTGTTAGACGGATCCGAATTCACGTGATTCGGCGCATTTTCGTAATATTAAGCAGTGCCAGTGTTTGGTAGTTTTCAGGGAGCATCTGCACAGCGTGCCTTTTCGAAATGTATTAGTCGTCTCTTCAAAAAGTATTAGCATTTTCCGACATGCATTAGTAGTTCCTCAAGAGTTTTTTAAGATTTCTCCTAAATATACCTCGAATGTGACAATAATCCTCAAAAGTATTAGTAGCTCGAATAAATTAAAAAAATTTCTCCTAAATGACATCACCCTTCTGAAAAGTATTAAACTGGCCCTTCTAAAATGTATTAACAGCTTCTTCCGAAATGGCTA
>CM071932.1:29631502-29634288 GCA_016081115.2 Rehmannia glutinosa | reverse complement strand
TCGATTCCAATCATTTTGGAATGACTTAGCCATCAGTCATCCTGACCGAGACAGCTTTTTCCGTCACTGACCGAGTCTTCACTTCACTTCACACACCGGGTTTTCTCTTCGATCATCACGACTCTTGTAATCTTCAACTTAACTCGACTCCAACTCACATACAACCCTAACTATTACATTGGGCGCTTAAGACTTTTTTCAAACGCTTACTTTCTTATAGATAAACATGCTCTATAAATAGATACAATTCACACTCACAAAATTTGTTATCAACCAAATATCTTTAAAGAGATTTAAAGAGATTTTTTTTTCATAGTTTAATCGGATGAGTTTGTAATAATTTATTTTTCTTTTGAAATTTTAAACAAATCAGAAAATATTTTTAAAAATTAAAGTTCGGATGATATATATGAGAACTTAATAGAGAAAAATAATTAGAAAATTCAAATAATACAATACAAATAATCCCCAAAGTAAAACTACAAAAATTAAAAATTGACTTAACAACATGAATAAATAAAATTATTGTTCGTAGTTCTCATATACATGTATTAATTTTTAATTTATTACACGACTAGCTTTGCAAAAATCTCTACCTCCAATTTACACATATGAATAACTTTCAAAATTAATTTTGCACCGAATTAACTACTACAACCAAGAAAATAAAACATGGCACCAATTTTCACACTTATTAAGAATCTAAACATGACTAAAGCGAAATGTGCGAATAAGTTGCGCCTTGTGCGATTTAATGAAAAATAATTTTTGAAAATCGAACACAAATACATAGTTTTGAATGCATTTTTTCCTAGGATTATCGTGTATGGTATTTTCTTCTCTTTGATTTAATAAATAATATTAAATAGTATTTATCACATATTCTTTGATGCTATTTAAAATTGTTACAATATAGGAGATATACTCATAGAATTATTAGGAAAATGCATACATCATAGTGCAAAAATGAGGCCTCACAAATATATACAACCCATACATAAAGACGGGTTAAAGACTAGTTTTATTAATAAAAATATCCAATGAAGATATCTTCCACTTTTATAGTACTTTATTTATTTAGATAATATAGACAAGTTGTTTAGATTATTTTTTTCTTTTATATTATCTTTTGGCTTTTAGAATATATATGGAAAAAATATAAAAAAAATAGTTAATCATGGATTAACGTGAAGCTGCTATGTGTAATTGGGAGAATGCATGAGGAGTTGTCCATGCCTCATAATAGTAAGGTTATGACATGTGGCCTTATTGTTTTTGCTTTTAGTATACAGGGTTGATGCTTTTATGTAAACCATATAAGTTTTGAAATGAAAATGTATTTATATTACTCATGTATTTGTTTTGCATGAAACGACATGATAAGTGATTACGTTTAAAATTAAGCTACTAGATATGTGCGAAATATTAATAGATTTAAATATAAACTTTAATATAATTATAAAAATTTCTCATCAAAATAAATAAATCTAATAAATATAATATATATTATAGTATTTTCTCATTTTTAAATAGTAAAGAATTGGAAGATTCTTTACCTAAGGGTCACAATGATGGAATGAGATCTTCTATTTGAACAAATTTATTTTTTTTTCATCACCTATTCCACCACATGTATGTATAACCGCCACGTTTTTTTTTTTTTTTTACGGTTATCACTTCTCTTACACATAATTTATGCTTGAAATTTAATACGTTAATTTGTATACACTTGATAATAATCCGTACGGTAAAATATGAGATGAAACATTATTTCGGAACAAATGATCTCATCAGTATATATAATAATCCATGGAAGCAAGAAATTCATTGAGTAGAAATGAGGAAACTAGAAAATAGAGTAACGTCCAGAAAAAGCTTAATTAATTAATTAATTAGAAAATGCATTGTTTATCTCAACTTTGAATTAATTCAACTTAATTATGAAAAACCCGCCATTATTTTACCACTATTGTGTTATCTCAACTTTGAATTAATTCACACTTGAACGTGTTTTATTTAAAAAAAAATGAACCCAACCCGCAAGTTCACATGAGACATGCATGAAATCCAGCTTTTATGACTGGAAGATTTGAATTTCCCACCCTTCTCCCCTCTGATTTTTAATCCCTAGGCATAGTTGGAGTATTTCACAAGATAAAATTTTGACGGTGATGCAATGTTAGTACAAAATTAAGTTTTCTCATTGATTTGGTATTATCATATCATTTATTGTCCAGTAGGTCTGTAAGGTGTGGTTTCCAAGTACACAAATTTTACAGATAAGGTCAACAAAATTGCCATTCCTGTACTGGCTTGAGTAATTTTGATTTTGTTTTGAAGACTAAATTAGTGTAAATATTATTACAGCATGCAATATGCATGATGTAAAAACCTCTGCATTAAGGTAAAGAACTAGAAAGTAGAAAGTTTTATTTTTTGTTACAAAATTTCAAAGAAAAACAGTTAATTGTGACTTGGCGTCCACTAGAACCTACCGTTTACTATCATATTTTGTGACATGTTAGTGATTGCTCCCGCTAGGAATCGAACCAGTGACCTTGACACCTTCGCTCTGATACCACTTGTAAAACCAATTTGGATTAGGAAGACAACATTCCCTTGACCTTATTGGATAGTAGCATAATGTGACTTGGCTCCCAGGACTTATCCCATGGAACAATTTGCCACACCTTGTGACCGAACAATTATGAATAGAGAATTTTGCAGAAACAAACCTCAAGCAAAACTTGTGTGAGACTGTAATATTACATAACAGAAAAACATTA